>CM067353.1:28988305-29055805 GCA_034190875.2 Urechis unicinctus | reverse complement strand
TATACAAAATTGAAGAATGTGTTGGTTTAAAATTTGAATTCATACAAATCGAACATGGCAAGGCAAATTCGGCTTTTTTTTTTATGCCATGCAGAAGGAATACATTGTAGTCATGCCACAACAAGCATCTCATTTTGAAGTTACCTTACTTTTGATATCTCGAGGCATTTGTAATAGGTTAAATATCAGAACAAAATGCTACATTTTAGTCAGTCAGATGCTTTTCAGTGTATGGACCAGACGCATGTGTCTTTTGGATTGAATTAAAAATGAAATACAGATGAACATGACGCAATATACAAAACTGCAAATGCATTAGTTTGGAATCAAAGATGGGTTGGCCAATTTCCACATTGGTCAGCTGAATTATCGGTGCGTATATTCCATGGTAAATACGGGTAGATTGAAAGGCACTTATGTTGCAAGTTACCTGTCACTGAAGGAACATTTTATTTCTGTTATAATGGCATTTGCGTAAAGATATTCATCGCTCTAGCAGCGACCTGTAATCCGCTGTGATTGGTTTCCGATACTCCCGGCATGAACCCAATCAGGCCATGTCAAGGCTGTTATTGGCCGTCATGTACTTCTACCAACCAAATTTGTCCCCTTAATCGAAACATGCTTAACATTACACCACGTGATAACATATCATGTAATAGTCATTGATCAGCATATCATAGACGAGGGGCTATGGTAATGGGCCCCCTTACCTCGCCACTATCCTAGCACATCACTAGTACTCTTTGTGACATGTTTGTGCATAATTGGAATCAATAAAAGTAATGCAAATGGGATGGTAACATTTACAGTTGACAAGATGTCGTAAAATGTCATGTGTAAGGTGACGTAGCAAACATGAATATGTGATAATTTCAGATTATTAATGCTTACCTAAACAAAAGACAGCTTAGATATATAATGAACAGAATGGTAAGTTCATAGAACCTTATCCATAAACTGTGGTTGGAACTCAAAATAGTCTTTAACCAAAAATACGTCTTTCCGTAAAAACACCTAAGTGGGCTTGGTGTAAATAATAAAATGGTACCCTCTTAGAGACATCTAATGCATCCTTTTCACGGGGAGTCTAATAAGTCATTTGGGAGATAAAGTGGCAACTGTGAATCTTTTATTATTGCGATTATGTTTGTGAGTAAACATACAATGTCTAGAGCGGTAAGTTGATACAAACATGATCTTTAGTAAACAATAGCTTTCCGGTTTATACTCCTATGTGTGTTGGCGTAAATAATTGAATGGCTCCCAATTAGATGCAATTGATGTACCGAATGTCAAGGAAATGCATTCATTGCCATGAGCGTCTGCCAATAGTGCCTTTATTACAAACGAGAGGGATTATTTTGAGATAACAATGTCTACACGTCGCGGGGTTAATAACCGAACCTCTGAAGCCAAAGGGAAACAGGAAACTGGAAGCCCTGTTATCTTTTAGCAGTGTAGGTCGTCTGCCAAGTCAAGGCCAGCCATTATTATCGCTTCATTCAATGATTAGTTCATAGAGTTGCCAATACATTGTAGTTCGCTTTTGAAATGCAAATGTTGGGTATCTGTTCCTCAGAGTGAAGTCGGCGTGGACACTTTATTTTGTATGGGGGGGGGGGGGGGGGGGGGGTAGGGGGAGGGGGTTAGGGGGTCATCAACTGCCGCTATCTGGCAGGTCTTATAATCGCGTTACTTCCCGTTATTTGAAATAATTTCTTCCGAATCAATGCTTTATCGTGCCTCCACATTCCAACGATTGTAGCCGCTGCACTAGGCGTACAACGTTAGCATTCAGGGCACATTAGATGATGTAAGGTTTAGCGCCACATCTGGCAAGAACGTCTCTGTGAAGGCCATAGCTGTTTTGCAAGCTATGGCACAGCTATAATCTAATCCTTTACGCTGTAAACTCATTTCTTATTCGACTTGTTAAACCTAGCCAAAGTCGGTACTTGCCAAAGCTTAAAGAAATAGATGCATTTTATGGGGATTTTGTGCAATTTTTATTTCACTTCCATTTGTGTGTAGTTGCTACAATGACTCGTTTATGATCCTTACATTTAACTGGAAACATCTTATCATTGATAATTAATCGAGTAAGGTGCACTGAAAACATCCTCCGAACTTTGTTTACAAAAATATTCAAATGAATAGCGAAATGAACCAGTAACTACGCATGCGAAAAACCAATTTCCTGTGTCATCGCCCAAGTTTTCATCCGCGGATGTATGGATAACCCTAGCCTAGCAGGGAATTTGATTCAATAGGACACCCTAAAACACTCCACCGAGGTATGCTAGTCATTGTGGCGTCAAATCCTGTAGTCGGCATATAGAGTGTGGAATAGGTGGCGCCATTCCACTACCATCAGCTACTGAGAGTATAGAACAGTTTTGCGAAATGTAAATTGTTCACCTTGAGCCAAACAAATAAAACAAATCTGTGTTTATAACTGGAATGAAGTATTGATTGCTCATGAATCCATGTACATGTGATCCTCATCCATTGTTTTCTACCCAATAACCCGAATTGCAACACATGAAGGGTGCTTTTAATTCCGAAAGCTTCTTCTTAAATTTGCCAACATTGCACACTTGCTGATAATCAAACATTTGCGTTGGTGAGCGCAATTTGTAGTACCGATAATTGGAACTTTTTGATTTTGATTTTACGTATTGATGGCGAAACGGTGAATAGGTTGCACGATATTAATATGTCTGTAATGATTTGAAATAAGGTCTAAGTCAGGCATACATGGCCATTGATAAAGACAAAGGACAATGTGATACTACCGACCGATTTCCAATAGTCTCGATGCAATTGGCACTCACCGATTATCACTTCAAAGGTCTAGGACGAGAACATTCGCTTATCATGTGAAGCATTCACTGATAGGGATGCCCCAATCAGACACCGTGGTTCTCATGATCTTTCAGTCGTCGTCTCTGATTAGACAATGGTTCATTTTGATAAGATTCGGCGCTGATTTGGTTTAGATTCACTTCGTAGCAGATTCAGCTATCTTTTCAGATTTAGCTGCCTTTACAGATTTAGCTCTCTTTTCAATAAAACTGAAATATATGTTGAAACAAATATGTAAACTCTTTATGGCTGTCTCGAAAATCGTCCGATCAGCAGATCAATTCCAAGTAACTCTACCTTTGCTATCGTTTCGATATTATTATCACAGAAAAGAGAGGGTGCATATTGCAACCCAGTGTTATCACAAGCCAGCGCACAGCAGAGGTCAATTCGAGTCTCATCCTAGGCGTTGATTGTTGAAGGGTGATCGCATAATGATTGATGATAATGTCAGACGAATATTTAGACGCTCGGGATTAACACATAAACTTGTCGTAGTCTCTAGCGCGAGGAGCGTTACGAAGCCCCTGGAGTATAGGGCGTAAATCAGGTGTGGTCGTTAGTAGTCGGAATCGCTAATTTTCTAGGCATAGTTAAATCATTACAATTATTCAATGAACAAACGATATGCTCAATTCGCGTTTGCGTTGTGCTTAACAAGCAACTAATACGAAGGGTTTCACAGCCCAGCTGTTATACCAAGTAGGATCTGCCATAACAAGTTCGTCCGGAAAAATGAGCCATGAAATACAACAGGATTATAATCCAAAGTAGACTTTCGAAATTAGCTGAAGATTGACAAGAGAACTAGACACAATAACAAGTTAATTATTTTAGCAATACCACCCTATATATATATATATATATATATATAGATATAGAGAGATATAGAGATAGAGAGATAGAGAGAGATAGAGATAGAGAGAGATATAGAGATATATATAGAGAGAGAGAGAGAGAGAGAGAGAGAGAGAGATATATATATATAGATATATATATATATATATATATATATATATATATATATATATCTATATATATATATATATATATATATATATATATATATATATATATATATATATATATATATATATCATATCCTACTTGGTATAACAGCTGGGCTGTGAAACCCTTAGACCTTATTTCAAATCATTACAGACATATTAATATCGTGCAACCTATTCACCGTTTCGCCATCAATACGTAAAATCAAAAAAGTTCCAATTATCGGTACTACAAATTGCGCTCACCAACGCAAATGTTTGATAATCAGCAAGTGTGCAATGTTGGCAAATTTAAGAAGAAGCTTTCGGAATTAAAAGCATATATATATATATGTATATATATATACATATATATATATATTTATATATATATATGTATATATATATATATATTCAATATCACGCCAGAAAGGCAACATAAGCGGTAATGCGACACGATACAAGTGGGTAGAAACTGGTTCTCGAGTAGCTGGAGGATTACCTCCAAACTTTAGAATTTGTAATGGACGTAAGATGGTGAGACTAGCGATCATGTGTATTTAAGACCAAAGGTAGGTTAATTGATGAGGATTAATTAGCCTGATAAATGGTATTACTTGTGTCGTATCCAGTTTACACAGCATCCATTACTTAGGATAAATCAGCATCGAGACCAATAGGATGTGGTTCATTTGAGGTTACTTAACGATAGTAATACAACTCAGCTACCACCAGCTTAACAATGTGAAGAGTACCAATGTACCAACGCTATAAGTAGGATTTCCAGTTGCAAGGTAGATTAGAATCGGTCTAATTATTACTTGGCGTCTTATTATTATTGAGCCTAATATTCATAAAGCAGCCAGCTCAGTGGGTAGCAGTTGCAATTCCATTTAAGCATTTGGGAAGATATCAACTGCTATCATGACTGGGTGTGTGTGGCAACACCCATTCTACAATTGGCCCACATTCAGAATAAACGTTTCAAACAACGAAGCTGCCTCTACAATTGGTGTTTTACTGAATATAACATAATATGATATTGCAAGAAGACATTTTCGTGGCAGTATTTGTCAGTTATTCATGTTCCTCTTTTCATACTTTTCAAGAATATTTACACCCAGATGTACCCTGCTTCACCTAAACCCCAGAGAGGACAACTGTCAGATCGTGCTATTTTGTGCCAGGAGAGGTCCATTATACTAAACAATCAACCTCCCAATGGGAGCAATGTTTTACGTTCTTAAAAGCAAAGTGAAGGTTTACATATGAATCCTTTGAGCAAAGAGAGCGAACGCTGCATATGTTGACAATATTTTCCCCTTGTGGTGGCGCAACAGCAGTTAGTTTCGTGTCTGTGGTGCTGTCCTGGCAGTATAACGTGTCACACTGATATCAACCCGGGATGGCTCAGCAGCAGGTGTAGTTAGTGTCGTGACTGTGGTGCTGTCCTGGCAGTATAACGTGCCACACGGATATCAGCCCGGGGTCGGTGATCACACGACGTACCTTACTGAACCCATTGCCGAAAACAAACCACAAACGCTTACAAACTAACCAGTGCCTGCTCGATTCATGCTCCATCTACTCGTTACACGCCTTTGTGACATTAATAGGTCGCCATGACGCAACTAAGTACTTCTTAGTTGCTCTTATACGAATGCAGCAATTACATTACGCACAATTACCGTTTTACAATTGCTGCAATAACCAACGAATGACGAATAATTGCTCTGGAAAAAAACCCCATTAAAGGCTTCTTTGTAACCCGAGTTCGAGTCCCTTCAAGTCATTTGCACAAAAAGGCCTCGAAGTAAATTCAGTATGGCATTGTCAAACATAGCATTGCATCGTGATACAAACGAACACCTACATGTCAACTAGTATTTAACCATACAATAAAGAAACACCAACATATTCCAGATGGCACATTCAGGTTGCGAACGATCCTGATCTGCCTTTTAAGATGATATGAACTTTCAGCCTGAAAAATATCTTGTCTTACAGCTTAATCGATGCTATGTGTAGTCAAAGGCATGACATCAAGATAATTTAGCGTTTTAATCGCCTTGATGGCGGCAATATAGATACTGGGATGAAATAAGGTAACAAATTCAAAACTCATCTAACATGTTAACGTTCTCAATGTTGTCTCACTAAAAAACAGTGTGCATTTTGACATTGGTCGATGAATACTTTGAACGTGAATATCCGGCCCAGCATTCGATCCACATAACACACATCACACCATGGCGTCTTGCCTCTGTGTAACTGAATCATCAATATGAATGAGACTATTATTGGTGTCCCGATATGCGAGTTATTGCTTGCTAAATCCTACTGAAGCTGATTAATGTCTGATTCACTAAGGATCGGGGCAAAGGATATCCACGAGCTCTGCTGGTCATATGACTCATTAACAAACGTAATCTCGACCGAAAACTCCCCAGAGTAACTTAATGAAGATTCCGCCCGTTCTTACTACATTAAGTGGCCTTGGTAACAACAGTATACAAAATTGAAGAATGTGTTGGTTTAAAATTTGAATTCATGCAAATCGAACATGGCAAGGCAAATTCGGCTTTTTTATGCCATGCAGAAGGAATACATTATAGTCATGCCATGAAACTACAACAAGCATCTCATCTTGAAGTTACCTTACTTTTGATATCTCGAGGCATTTGTAATAGGTTAAATATCAGAACAAAATGCTACATTTTAGTCAGTCAGATGCTTTTCAGTGCACGGACCAGACGCATGTGTCTTTTGGATTGAATTAAAAATGAAATACAGATGAACATGACGCAATATACAAGACTGCAAATGCATTTGTTTGGAATCAAAGATGGGTTGGCCAATTTGCACATTGGTCAGCTGAATTGTCGGTGCGTATATTCCATGGTAAATACGGGTAGATTGAAAAGCACTTATGTTGCAAGTTACCTGTCACTGAAGGAACATTTTATTTTGGTTATAATGGCATTTGCGTAAAGATATTCATCGCTCTAGCAGCGACCTGTAATCCGCTGTGATTGGTTTCCGATACTCCCGGCATGAACCCAATCAGGCCATGTCAAGGCTGTTATTGGCCGTCATGTACTTCTACCAACCAAATTTGTCCCCTTAATCGAAATATGCTTAACATTACACCACGTGATAACATATCATGTAATAGTCATTGATCAGCATATCATAGACGAGGGGCTATGGTAATGGGCCCCCTTACCTCGCCACTATCCTAGCACATCATTAGTACTCTTTGTGACATGTTTGTGCATAATTGGAATCAATAAAAGTAATGCAAATGGGATGGTAACATTTACAGTTGACAAGATGTCGTAAAATATCATTTGTTAAATGACGCGACAATCATTAATCTGTGATAATTTCAGATTATTAATGCTTACCTAAACAAAGGACAGCTTAGATATATAATGAACAGAATGGTTAGTTCATAGAACCTTATCCATAAACTGTGGTTGGTACTCAAAATAGTCTTTAATCAAAAATACGTCTTTCCGTAAAAACACCTAAGTGGGCTTGGTGTAAATAATAAAATGGTACCCTTTTAGAGACATCTAATGCATCCTTTTCACCGGGAGTCTAAAAAGTCATTTGGGAGATAAAGTGGCAACTGTGAATCTTTTATTATTGCGATTATGTTTGTGAGTAAACATACAATGTCTAGAGCGGTAAGTTGATACAAACATGATCTTTAGTAAACAACAGCTTTCCGGTTTATACTCCTATGTGTGTTGGCGTAAATAATTGAATGGTTCCCAATTAGATGCAATTGATGTACCGAATGTCAAGGAAATGCATTCATTGCCATGAGCGTCTGCCAATAGTGCCTTTATTACAAACGAGAGGGATTATTTTGAGATAAAAATGTCTACACGTCGCGGGGTTAATAACCGAACCTCTGAAGCCAAAGGGAAACTGGAAGCCCTGTTATCTTTTAGCAGTGTAGGTCGTCTGCCAAGTCAAGGCCAGCCATTATTATCGCTTCATTCAATGATTAGTTCATAGAGTTGCCAATACATTGTAGTTCGCTTTTGAAATGCAAATGTTGGGTATCTGTTCCTCAGAGTTAAGTCGGCGTGGACACTTTATTTTGTATGGGGGTGGGGGGGGGGGTGGGTAGGGGGAGGGGGTTAGGGGGTCATCAACTGCCGCTATCTGGCAGGTCTTATAATCGCGTTACTTCCCGATATTTGAAATAATTTCTTCCGAATCAATGCTTTATCGTGCCTCCACATTCCAACGATTGTAGCCGCTGCACTAGGCGTACAACGTTAGCATTCAGGGCACATTAGATGATGTAAGGTTTAGCGCCACATCTGGCAAGAACGTCTCTGTGAAGGCCATAGCTGTTTTGCAAGCTATGGCACAGCTATAATCTAATCCTTTACGCTGTAAACTCATTTCTTATTCGACTTGTTAAACCTAGCCAAAGTCGGTACTTGCCAAAGCTTAAAGAAATAGATGCATTTTATGGGGATTTTGTGCAATTTTTATTTCACTTCCATTTGTGTGTAGTTGCTACAATGACTCGTTTATGATCCTTACATTTAACTGGAAACATCTTATCATTGATAATTAATCGAGTGAGGTGCACTGAAAACATCCTCCGAACTTTGTTTACAAAAATATTCAAATGAATAGCGAAATGAACCAGTAACTACGCATGCGAAAAACCAATTTCCTGTGTCATCGCCCAAGTTTTCATCCGCGGATGTATGGATAACCCTAGCCTAGCAGGGAATTTGATTCAATAGGACACCCTAAAACACTCCACCGAGGTATGCTAGTCATTGTGTCGTCAAATCCTGTAGTCGGCATATAGAGTGTGGAATAGGTGGCGCCATTCCACTACCATCAGCTACTGAGAGTATAGAACAGTTTTGCGAAATGTAAATTGTTCACCTTGAGCCAAACAAATAAAACAAATCTGTGTTTATAACTGGAATGAAGTATTGATTGCTCATGAATCCATGTACATGTGATCCTCATCCATTGTTTTCTACCCAATAACCCGAATTGCAACACATGAAGGGTGCTTTTAATTCCGAAAGCTTCTTCTTAAATTTGCCAACATTGCACACTTGCTGATAATCAAACATTTGCGTTGGTGAGCGCAATTTGTAGTACCGATAATTGGAACTTTTTTGATTTTACGTATTGATGGCGAAACGGTGAATAGGTTGCACGATATTAATATGTCTGTAATGATTTGAAATAAGGTCTAAGTCAGGCATACATGGCCATTGATAAAGACAAAGGACAATGTGATACTACCGACCGATTTCCAATAGTCTCGATGCAATTGGCACTCACCGATTATCACTTCAAAGGTCTAGGACGAGAACATTCGCTTATCATGTGAAGCATTCACTGATAGGGATGCCCCAATCAGACACCGTGGTTCTCATGATCTTGGTCTCTGATTAGACAATGGTTCATTTTGATAAGATTCGGCGCTGATTTGGTTTGGATTCACTTCGTAGCAGATTCAGCTATCTTTTCAGATTTAGCTGCCTTTACAGATTTAGCTCTCTTTTCAATAAAACTGAAATATATGTTAAACAAATATGTAAACTCTTTATGGCTGTCTCGAAAATCGTCCGATCAGCAGATCAATTCCAAGTAACTCTACCTTTGCTATCGTTTCGATATTATTATCACAGAAAAGAGAGGGTGCATATTGTAACCCAGCGTTATCACAAGCCAGCGCACAGCAGAGGTCAATTCGAGTCACATCCTAGGCGTTGATTGTTGAAGGGTGATCGCATAATGATTGATGATAATGTCAGACGAATATTTAGACGCTCGGGATTAACACATAAACTTGTCGTAGTCTCTAGCGCGAGGAGCGTTACGAAGCCCCTGGAGTATAGGGCGTAAATTAGGTGTGGTCGTTAGTAGTCGGAATCGCTAATTTTCTAGGCATAGTTAAATCATTACAATTATTCAATGAACAAACGATATGCTCAATTCGCGTTTACGTTGTGCTTAACAAGCCACTAATACGAAGGGTTTCACAGCCCAGCTGTTATACCAAGTAGAATCTGCCATAACAAGTTCGTCCGGAAAAATGAGCCATGAAATACAACAGGATTATAATCCAAAGTAGACTTTCGAAATTAGCTGAAGATTGACAAGAGAACTAGACACAATAACAAGTTAATTATTTTAGCAATACCAGATATATATATATATATATATATATATATATATATATATATATATATATATATATATATATATATATATATATATATATATATATATATATATATATATATATATATATATATATATATATATATATATATATATATATATATATATATATATATGTATATATATATATATATAAATATTGGACGATCTATTTATGTTGCAAAATGGTTTCGATGTCATGCTAAGTACATCACGCCAGAAAGGCAACATAAGCGGTAATGCGACACGATACAAGTGGGTAGAAACATGTTCTCGAGTAGCTGGAGGATTACCTCCAAACTTTAGAATTTGTAATGGACGTAAGATGGTGAGACTAGCGATCATGTGAATTTAAGACCAAAGGTAGGTTAATTGATGAGGATTAATTAGCCTGATAAATGGTATTACTTGTGTCGTATCCAGTTTACACAGCATCCATTACTTAGGATAAATCAGCATCGAGACCAATAGGATGTGGTTCATTTGAGGTTACTTAACGATAGTAATACAACTCAGCTACCACCAGCTTAACAATGTGAAGAGTACCAATGTACCAACGCTATAAGTAGGATTTCCAGTTGCAAGGTAGATTAGAATCGGTCTAATTATTACTTGGCGTCTTATTATTATTGAGCCTAATATTCATAAAGCAGCCAGCTCAGTGGGTAGCAGTTGCAATTCCATTTAAGCATTTGGGAAGATATCAACTGCTATCATGACTGGGTGTGTGTGGCAACACCCATTCTACAATTGGCCCACATTCAGAATAAACGTTTCAAAACAACGAAGCTGCCTCTTACAATTGGTGTTTTACTGAATATAACATAATATGATATTGCAAGAAGACATTATCGTGGCAGTATTTGTCAGTTATTCATGTTCCTCTTTTCATACTTTTCAAGAATATTTACACCCAGATGTACCCTGCTTCACCTAAACCCCAGAGAGGACAACTGTCAGATCGTGCTATTTTGTGCCAGGAGAGGTCCATTATACTAAACAATCAACCTCCAAATGTGAGCAATGTTTTACGTTCTTAAAAGCAAAGTGAAGGTTTACATATGAATCCTTTGAGCAAAGAGAGCGAACGCTGCATATGTTGACAATATTTTCCCCTTGTGGTGGCGCAACAGCAGTTAGTGTCGTGTCTGTGGTGCTGTCCTGGCAGTATAACGTGTCACACTGATATCAACCCGGGATGGCTCAGCAGCAGGTGTAGTTAGTGTCGTGACTGTGGTGCTGTCCTGGCAGTATAACGTGCCACACGGATATCAGCCCGGGGTCGGTGATCACACGACGTACCTTACTGAACCCATTGCCGAAAACAAACCACAAACGCTTACAAACTAACCAGTGCCTGCTCGATTCATGCTTCATCTACTCGTTACACGCCTTTGTGACATTAATAGGTCGCCATGACGCAACTAAGTACTTCTTTGTTGCTCTTATATGGATGCGGCAATTACATCACGCACAATTACCGTTTTACAATTGCTGCAATAACCAACGAATGACGAATAATTGCTCTGGAAAAAAACCCCATTAAAGGCTTCTTTGTAACCCGAGTTCGAGTCCCTTCAAGTCATTTGCATAAAAAGGCCTCGAAGTAAACACAGAATGGCATTTTCAAACACAGCATTGCATCGTGATACAAACGAACACCTACATGTCAACTAGTATTTAACTCGAATACAAGCTAAACTCGTACTCCGCAAGGACACCATACAATAAAGAAACACCAACATATTCCAGATGGCACATTCAGGTTGCGAACGATCCTGATCTGCCTTTTAAGATGATATGAACAGTCAGCCTGAAAAATATCTTGTCTTACAGCTTAATCGATGCTATGTGTAGTCAAACGCATGACATCAAGATAACTTAGGGTTTTAATCGCCTTGATGGCGGCAATATTGATACTGGGATGAAATAAGGTAGCAAATTCAAAACTCAACTAACATGCTAGCGTTCTTTATGTTGTCTCACCAAAAAGCAGTGTGCATTTTGACATTGGTCGATGAATACTTTGAACGTGAACATCCAGCACAGCATTCGATCCACATAACACACATCACACCATGGCCTCGTGCCTCTGTGTAACTGAATCATCAATATGAATGAGACCATTATTGGTGTCCCGATACGCGAGTTATTGCTTGCTAAATCCTACTGAAGCTGATTAATGTCTGATTCACTAAGGATCGGGGCAAAGGATATCCACGAGCTCTGCTGGTCATATGACTCATTAACAAACGTAATCTCGACCGAAAACTCCCCAGAGTAACTTAAAGAAGATTCCGCCCGTTCTTACTACATTAAGTGGCCTATGTAACAACAGTATACAAAATGGAAGAATGTGTTGGTTTAAAATTTGAATTTATGCAAATCGAACATGGCAAGGCAAATTCGGCTTTTTTATGCCATGCAGAAGGAATACATTATAGTCATGCCATGAAACTACAACAAGCATCTCATTTTGAAGTTACCTTACTTTTGATATATCGAGGCATTTGTAATAGGTTAAATATTAGAACAAAATGCTACATTTTAGTCAGTCAGATGCTTTTCAGTGTACGGACCAGACGCATGTGTCTTTTGGATTGAATTAAAAATGAAATACAGATGAACATGACGCAATATACAAGACTGCAAATGCATTTCTTTGGCATCAATGATGGGCTAGCCATTTTCCATATTGGTCAGCTGATTATCGGTGCGTATATTCCATGGTTAATACGGGTAGTGTGAAAAGCATTTATGCTGCAAGTAACCTGTCACTGAAGGAACATTTCATTTTGGTTATAATGGCAGTTGTGTAAAGATATTCATTGCACTAGCAGCGACCTGTAATCCGCTGTGACTGGTTTTCGATACTCCCAGCATGAATCCAATTAGGCCATGTCAAGGCTGTTATTGGCCATCGTGTAATTCTTCTGTCTCCTTAATCGAAATATGTTTAACATTACACCACGCGATAACATTCCACATATCAGTCATTGATCAGCATATTGTAGCCGAGGGGCTATCGTAATGGACCCCCTTACCTCGTCACTATACTAGCACATCTCTGGTACTCTTTGGGACATGTTTTTGCCAAATTGGAACGGATAAAAGAAATGCAAATGGGATGGTAAATTTACAGTTGACAAGATGACGTAAAATGTCATTTGTAAGGTGACGTAGCAAACATGAATCTGTGATAATTTCAGATTAATAATGCTTACCTATAAAAGGAGAGCTTAGATATATGATGACCAGAATGGTAAGTTCATTGAACCTTATTCACAAACTGTGGTTGGAACTCTAAATAGTCTTTAATCAAAAATACGTCTTTCCATAAAAACTCCTAAGTGGGCTCGGTTTAAATAATAAAATGGTACCCTTTTAGAGACGACTAATGCATCTCTTTCACTTGGAGTCTATTAAGTCATTTGTACGATAAAGTGGCAACTGTAAATCTGTGATCATTGCGATTACTTTTGTGAGTAGACATACAATGTGTAGAATGGTAAGTTGATACAATCACATTTTTTAGTAAACAATAGCTCTTCTGTATATACTGTTAAGTGTGTTGGTGTAAATAATTTAATGGATCCCCGTTAGATACAATGGATGGACAGAATGTCAAGGTAATGCACTCATTGCCATGAGCGTCTGCCAATTACGCCTTCGTAAAAAACGAGAGGGATTATTTTGAGATAAAAATGTGTACACGTCGTGGGGTTAATAACCGAACCTCTGAAGCCAAAGGGAAATAGGAAACCCTTTTGCTTTCAGCTGTCTAGGTCGTCTGCCAAGTCAAGGCCAGCAATTATTATCACGTCATGCAATGATTAGTTCAACTGCCGCTATCTGGCAGTTGTTATAATCGCGTTACTTAGCATTCAGGGTACATTAGATATCTCAGAATTTATCTGTGATGTACGGTTTAGCGCCACATCTTGTAACAACGTCTCTGTGAAGCCGTAGCTGTTTTGTACGCTATGGCAAAGTTATCATCTAATCATTAACATGAGTGTCTGCCAATTACGCCTTCGTAAAAAAACGAGAGGGATTATGTTGAGATAAAAATGTCTACACGTCATGGGGTTGATAACCGAACCTCTGAAGCAAACAGGAAACCCCGTTAGCTTACAGCAGTGTAGGTCGTCTGCCAAGTCAAGGCCGGCCATTATTATCGCTTCATGCAATGATTAGTTCATAGAGTTGCCAATACATTGTAGTTCGCTTTTGAAATGCAAATGTTGGGTATCTGTTCCTCAGAGTTAAGTCGGCGTGGACACTTTATTTTGTATGGGGGATTCATCAACTGCCGCTATCTGGCAGAAGTTATCCTCGCATTACTTCACGATATTTGAAATAATTTCCTTAGAATCATTGCATATCGTGCCTCAACATTCCAACGATTGTAGCCACTTCACCACAGATTCAATTTGTGAGACGATTTTGTGTAATTTTTCTTTTACTTCCATTTGTGTGTTGTAGCTACAATGACTCGTTTTTGATTCTTACATGTAACTGGGTACACAATATCATTGATAATTAATCAATTAATCTGTACTTAAAACTGCCTCCAAACTCTTCCCGTTTTCAGCCTCGGATATACTGTACTGTGAGCAATATTTGGGTTACAATTCACGTCTTGTCAAAAATAAGAAATCCAACTTCTTAGAATCAAAACATACCACACCACATGGATTATTGGTTATGAAACATAAGTTTTACCCATTTCTATTTAATACAGACTACGAACAGGATTTATTGTTAAGTGCTGTTTGCTAAGTACATATATTTGCAAGGTAGGATGCATGCGATAATGCTGTTATCTGCAATAAACACACCGTTGTTCGATTGCCACCTTCCACGGACCAGACAACCTGTAAATTATCGTACAAAGACCATCATTACACAAATGTGAAAAAGTCGACCTCATCACGTCACTTCATAACAAGAGTTGTCTTTTTTGTGATAATTGAGTGGTCTGTCCTCTAGATGTGCTCGCGTTGGACATTAATACAAAAGTATGCGGACTACATCTTATGATGACTAGAAAATTGCAGCGGTTGGACAATAATTTATAGATATGATAAACCATAATGCGGTGATAATCACCCTTTAAGGAAACTGCCTATGTCTAAGGCACATGATACATGAATCCATTTCTGGTGGGTGATGTTCAATACCGGATTCGATATGTGATGCTGGTGAAAATTTATAGATGGCTGGGCTTCATCAGGATGGTAAAACAATTTGTAACAAGATACAGAAAATCCTATGGATACATATATATATTATTATTGATAATCGCGCCAGTTAGAGAGATATATTGGCTTATTTGGAGATTCGTTGCATTCCTGTTAGGTCAACAAAAAAAGGATGTATTCTAATTTTAAGACTCTGAGTGTTAATTTATCAATCTTAAGTTGGAATATTTAACATGCTGTCCATTATCTGCCGTTACAGTAACGATCCTTTTCTTGAGTTAACAGCAATGAGTGTTAGAGGTACTGACGAATTGATAAATATCGCTCTCCTCTAACTCATTTGCTCAGTTGTGTTTCCGTTGCTCAGTCATAATAATTAGGCAGTTGCTGCATCCTTCAAGCAGAACTGACAAATCGAGTACACTCAAGAAGCAAGGGTGATTGTTGTTAGGGGAATTAGGCTATAAGCGCATCTAATGACCCATCTCATTTGTCAATATGCTATCTAGCTTTGCATTTTAAATGGCAGCACAGTCAATGATCGATGTGCTATCCACGCCAACACCAGATGAAGTGTAACGTGATAGGCAAATTTAGGTCCGATGTAGCTAAGTTCGGTGGGGAGATGAGGTAGGTCTGGAGCAAATTAAATCAGTCATTCCAGACATCCAAGAGAGTGAGTGAATTATGACGACAATATCGTGCACATTAGTAATTAGGTGACGATTGATAATGAGGAAGTGTGACAATCACGAGGGAAGAATGTTTTGACAGTAAATAAAGGCAGAAGTGGCGATTTGTGTGTTATTAAAGTGGTGATGATATGATACTTTGCTCTCTGTGCCAGTATTAAGCGCACTCATCATGGTGCGTTCATCTGTCAAACCATAGTCGGTCGTTGTTAAGGTTTTGGCTGGCTCACATGGGAGTGTTGGTTACATCGTTAGTCATTGGTGAATGGTTTCTCCTAACTCAAACTAGGATCAGCTATTTGGCAGTGATTGGGTGGTGTATACGCTATATATAATGAGTACAATTAGAAAAAGATGCGCATATACGATGATATGCATGATTTATGGCAATGTGCACGCAGTTTCGATGGACTTTACAGCTGTCCGTTTGTCTTACAGTCGTAGAACGTGTTCTAATACATGCAGATAAGGCTGACATAAAAAAAGCAGTGAGTCGTAGGTAAACCAAAGACCACACGATTGAGTTATAGATTAATTGTCACATTGAAGTTCCTATAAGAAGACTAGCTGCCTAATTTTGGGGCGGTTTTACTCCTACCCGAACGACCTGATGACGTCAATAAGCCGAAGTGTATGCAATATCTGGCCTTTGGAACTGTCCCTTTGGTGACCTCTGTGTTATCAAATCAAATGATGTGAGCTAGGACAATATTAGTCTGCCAAATATAACCCATCTTAACGTCCCAACGTGGTGGGTTCGAATTACTTAACACATGAGTTCCTTATTTGACTGCTGATATTCATGAATGTTCATGGGCGGAATAGAGAGATTTTGTGAACCGAAGGTAAACTTGTGGTAATGATTACCCTACGGTACGTTGTTCTGTCAGAAAATCGTGAACTAGTACGGTTAACAGGGAAAATTACCTACACCAAAAAACACAGGAAAGATAATTACAAACAGGTGCAGGCCAAACAACTAAAGCAACCAAAGTTGCACAGTATATGAAATTGACGCAAAAAAGTTTTTTCATTAAAACTGATTTGGTCACGATGCAGAAGACGCTCGTGGTGTGTAGTAGTGTAGTATGCATTTGGAATTTAGATCGAACTCGTTTTCGATATGTTCAACAATGTGCAAAGATTACCGAAGCTGGTCCCCGTTGTATTGAATGTAGATGCATCTTTATATATTAGCTGATAGGATGTGGTTCAACATATTTGAAGGCAATAGGCAATGTAAACCAGCCTGTTGCTGTTTGACTTTTGACTGAGCTCGGCACAAACACGACCAACCAAGCGATTATTGAGAGATGAGGATAAGAGTAAGGATAAACTCATTAGTTGTTCCATGTTGTATATATACTTGCCTCAAAGTCGACTTCGTCTGTACCTGACAAAACCCTACAGCTGCAACACGAATTATCAGGGGCTCATTGACTAGGCGTCATTCAATACTTTCTGCGTATCATACGTGTCCACTTGATGTTAACTGGCTTTTGTTACAAAATAAACACCAAGCTGGTTTGAGGTGTTCACGCAATCATATAAATGGTAACACTAGGCTCGCAAATGATGGTATAAATGTCAAGTAGGTGTTCTATTAATACGGCCAGTTAATGTTCCTGTCTAGACAGGATATCGGTGAAATATTGGTGAGTAAACAACAGGGCACGAGGTTATTGCGGGCAATAATTAAATGGGAATGGGCGATCAGCTTATGAGTTGCAATGAAACACCAAATGGAGCCGTTTCCGATAAGTTCGTAAATGACACGAGGAACGTCGCGATATGCTCGCACCCCAATCACTGATCGAGTTAAGGCCATTATCCTCAGATGCTTTCGACCCGCTGTAATGTGATGCTGACTGTAATCTCTCAACTTTATTAGCGTGTGATGGGATCCTGGTAAAAATTTACAAGCATGCTTGTGTGTTGGGCGGATGGAGAGAAGCGCCGGACGATGGCAGTCAAATGGACCAAGGAACAAGAGGAGCTTACTCGTGACATAAAAGGTAAATTAGCTGCAACATTCTCTGACAGGAACTCCTGCGATCCTTCAAAGCTCGTGCGTACAAAGGCGATGATCTCGCGCTATTAACCAGTGCTTATTTTTTTCTTTTTACAACTCCACAAGTTAATGACCTAGATAGTGGTCATGTATTTGAAGGGCAGTGCTAAGGTCACAATTTAATTACACTATATGATGTTCTCACAGATGAGCATAAGACAAGCTAAATGTAGAACTGCCATTAATTTTGTGACGCACCGGATATGTACGAGGGGCAGTGAATGAATATGTTTGAACTTACATATAACGATTTTAAAATAACTACCGGCAGTTAAGTTTTGATTTGGTACTTTATTTGCACGGATAGCTGCTCCAAACAAATGCAATGTTTACAGTTGATTGCATGCTGAGGACGCTATAAGACCCCAGACAAATAGAGGATGGGAGGTTTATGGCCTGCCATAGAGCACCACAGGTTACAGCTAGTGAGACAGACGGTGTCCTATATTGGCACTACACTTTTCTAAATATAGGATATAACTATAGTTAGTTGTAAAATGAGGTTCTATATATTGGCTGTTTGTCAACGCAGTATTTTGATTATCGAGGCCAAGTTACAACATGCATTGTCGTCTAATTCTTAGAGTTACTCTCAGTAATTACTAGATGTAAAGCTCCATTTCTCGCGTTTTGGCTCAAACTGCAACCCATTACGGGCTTGGATACCCTGGACACTTGCTTGCAAACAATTGCTATAATCATTGACCAAAACAAAGCATCATAATAGTCTCCCGATCAACAGCACACAAACAGGTGCAACAATTTGAAACAGAGTTGGTGTATGTCACGCAACGCAATGCTCACCATAGCTCTTCTACGACATGTCCAGTGGCTGGTAATGATCATGGCGCTGACTGAAAAGAGGAATGGAAATACTTCAGATCAAAAGGCCTCAAATGGGGTAGCGGATGAACATCGACATTTTGAAATTGGCCTGCCAATGAGAGCTTCCCCGCCACTCGCCCGAGCGTCGTTTCAAATCTGTCAAATCAATAATAATGATGCATCATTATTTAATACAACCATAGTTGCAAGGAATCAACTAAGACCAGTAGAATCAGTGTTTTCTTTATATGATTGCGAGGAACAAAGAATTATCAAGCCAAAATTGTCTGTCTGTCCCCGCCATCACGTAGGAACCTTTAAGCTTCGTTCAGATATCTCGTTATGGACAGCGATTAATTATCAGTAGATAAAACATCGCAATGAAGGTTTAATGACCGACTTCCGCTAATTGATTGCGTCAAGCACAATTCAGATTTTTTCTCCTACTCAGCGAATGAACGATATCATTCTATCGTATTTGTATAATACTTGACAAGCAACAATTCGGCATAATGTCAAGGTCGTGCTCCCGTATCTGACGCATCTGCCATAGCAACCGGAGTGAAGACTGGGCGATAAAATCTGACAGAATTATGTTGCAGTGGAGACATTGCTAATTAACATTTGGTTGACGAAAGAGCTGTTAAATGTGTGAAAGCATCCAGGGAAGGAAATACGCCACCACTAAAACGAAACCGTAGATGTTTTTGATAGGTCTGTTGTCGACGTAGTTATGACTTGGTAATCAGCTTTGAACAATCACGAAATGTTCGCGTACTTGCCTCATTAGCACATCATGGCCACCCACCTATGTCTCACCTGTGCCACCTTTTGAGCCGTGCTCCAACACGGCCAAGGTCCTATTATCAATGCAGGGATGCGATTAAAACAGTACGTGTTTTCAGAAGACATGAATATTAATATCCTTAACAGTGGTAAACAGATCGCGAGATGGTAGCGATATACTGAGAATCTGGTAGCAAATCACCAATTCTTCGTGTAACATTAATAACAAATATGAATGTCTATTCATCAGGTTAATACAATCAGCTTTCATTTCCAGTCTAAACTAATCCTCCATATGATCTTGTTTAATGTCACATTTCTTAAATAATGACATCCTTTTCTAATTTAGGTCACCTCAACCACTGAAACGGCAGCACTAATCGAATGTAAAATATCACCCTTTCTGTAAGATATATATATCAGTAATACAACACTGATGAAAGCCTCGTCAATTCACTCAGCGTCAGTAATTTTTTACAAGCGCAAAAATTAATGATGCAGTACGACAGAATTATGTTTGTGTCTAGACATGGATAAATGAGTGAACAGCTTGGTGCGTTTATATCTTATGCAATGAATCCCTCAATAGAAAAACATCTGACATTTCCGATTGTCATGTTAAGAAAGGCTTTTTCATGAGTGCGTTTAGCTTGTACTCTCATCAGCTGTAACCGCATATCAGTGGATTGATGATGTAGTTTACGGAAGAATAATAAATAAACGTGTTTATTTCAGTTACTTGAAATGGAGTGGAACTTGTCCATCAGTGATCGCAAAGAACGAGTAGAAACAAATATGCGATTTCAACTTCGCAAGTATTGAATGCATTGAAGAGGTTCCCATTACACAGATCGTGACGGCGTATTCATTGATGTATTTACCACATGCCAATTGTCGCTACTTCAGCCCCGTATTTTAACACTCAGATCAAGTAGTGTTGTCCGGTAATCGTAGCATATATTCAGTTATTTACAGCAGTTAAGAAATCGTACGAATTTAGAAATGTCTGGCATAAACAGCTGAGGAGAAAGGCACGCTGTGTAAGATTCTATGGAACACTAACTGTTCCTTTCTATTACGTCACGGTTGCAAGCTTTGTCACTGCTATTCTACGGATATTTTATCTTGGTGTTCTGATGCACTTGTGAATTGTCAGCAACGCGCAAACAGATAATCTATAAAGATCATATTCATATACAATTGAGCCCGTCGTGTAACTAGGAATTTGGATTACTCATGACTTAAATCGCATACCTAAAAGTCAACAGAGTTCCGGAAACAAATTTTGAAGGGAAAATAGACAGATTTTCAAATCATGATGTTTACCTAAATAACCCGCTACTGCAGACGTAGGTATTGCAGGCAGATGTGGGTGTTCTGACAAGGTATCGCATCATATCAACAGGAGAAATTGAACCCGAGCAGAGGCGTCCATTAAAATCCCTCACGTGCCATTCTCACTTTTCAGTGCGCGTTGTGGCCGCGATGCAACTAAGTCTTAGTTGCTGCCAAAATAGATGCTGCCATCATGCCACGCGCAGATCTTCCAGTGACAGGGGTTAACTTACTGTGAGAAGTGTTCAATTGTCGGTTTTATTACAAGCTCGAGTTCCTTTAGAGTATTTGCACACCACGACCTTGAGACAAACACAACTCGGACATCGTCGAACAATTGAGCACTTCATTTGTTATAAGCTGCGAATTAACTACAACCTCCGCTTAACCGCCCTCAAGGTATTACCATAAAAACACATGGGCACAGGAAGTGCATGTGAGGTGTCAGAAGAGAGTCAATTACGATTTGCATGTTATGGTTTTGTGTAATTATTGACATTCTCCTGCTTCGTTTTTCCAACAATATCAAGCGTTGTCAGAGCGTAAGACATCAGACAGTCATTACGTTGGCGGCGTCTTTGATATTGGTACAAAATGCCTCATTGAAATAAGACCAGCCTTCGTCGTGTCTCCAATCGTCTGTCTGTGCGCGTTCTTCTTCTATCTTACAATGCATCGCTTGGAACATCATGCGCATGCGCATTGAACATTAACGAAGAAGTCTCTTCCGGGTTATTTCATTACTTGATTTTCAATACTTACAAAGCAACGTGATGGATCATGTAGTGTTATTTGCATTTGAGGTATTGCTTGTCATGTAATTGATTAATAGTTTTAATCACGTGGAAGTTAAGCGCCATAGTTTGTTAAGCAAAGACCTGTCACATAAATAAACCAGATTTCATAAGATTGAAAAGGTGATGTGAATGTCTTGACCCTGACTTTACACAACATACTTGACAGCAAAAAATCAATTTTGTTGTCACCCGTGATGGATTATTTCCATATCAGTCAGCCGAAACAACTGGTCATGCCTTTATCACTTGGCTGGAAAAAGATCTTTCACCCATATTGCACACACAAGCAGCTCCCTCCTACTCCACTCAGCTTGTTCCAGATTTGTGAAATGTATGGATAAAGTGGATTCTGTCAGAGTATATGTGAATTGGGTAGGTAAGATGATTCTAGTGTGGCAAATATGGATGTAGCGCACCCTCTCTAACTGCTTTGTTAGATATGTTATAAGGTATGCACTCTTGGCCAGAACTAATACTTTCGATGATCCCGCTGGCATATACGGTTACACTGGTTCAGTCAAACGGATACAGGCGTCAATTGACGATACATGTGCTCCGTTAACTCGTTAAACTGCCTGAAATGTGTATATAGTTCGATTGGTAATGCATTGCCGCGTATTTGTATGGTAGCCTTGTAGTAGTCCTTGACGCTATACAGATATGTTTCTACTGGTCTCGATAAAGGACATTTATTGCTGTAAGCTACATCTTTTGATTGTTATTGGCTTATCCGTACGTATGCCTTAACACAAAGTGGCTGAGTAGAATAAAAGGCTTATTGTCCGTGGATGATTCTCAGGTCGTCATTTGGAACAGTTCCCTCAATGAAAATAGCAAGTTGCTTTTCAGTGATTGCCGCTGTTTAATTCCCCGCGGATGTCGTCTGCGTTGGTGAATGAGTTCAATCAATTGTACTAATAAGAGAAACGACAAACCTAGCTCGCCTGACATTAAATATGTCGGTTTGCTATGATTGCAATGAATAACAAAACTACTTGCTCGTCTGGTTTCAACCATGTTTCCACACACGTACATTATCGAATATTTGCTATGCGTGGAACATTAAGCGGATATAGTTGCATGAACACAACGACATGATTTGTTCGTTTTTTTACGGTGGAAAAATTTTCAGTGCGGATATATTCAAATTGATTAATAAAGTGCCTTAAAGAAAACGAAAACATCGTTTTACATTTCATTAATACCTTAATGTATGTTCGATCAGAACTGCTATTTCCTTCATCACTCCATCATTCAAAATGACACCTTTGTTTACACTGAATTAAAAAAAAAGCGCGTTTGTGCTTTACAGTCAACATGACAGATAACGCCAAACATTGCTACCAGTGGTTTGTAGATGCGCAATTATATCTTGAATATCTGACCTTGGATTCACCTCAATCTTATAAGCTGAAGTGCGTTTATATAAATCAGCACAACCCTGGTAGTTAATTGAGGCTTAAATCGGGCGTGTCGCGATAAACGCTTACAATGAACGGTAAAACACCAGTTGCAAATATATAACAATGTTATGGCTGAAGAATCGTTCTTTATATGTGACAAGCCACGGAACAGATTTACATATGCAAATTGGAGTAAGGCATCATATGATAACAGTCTTAACCGATCGATACTGACACCCTCGGCTATAATGGTCCTGTCATCCTGCGTATGTGGTATAACCAATTCTACCAGCTTGTCAGCTCTATTGGACTACGTTATTGGTGCACTGCTGAATAATGATAATGATGATATTAGTAATAATAATAATAATGTTCATTCATATAGCGCAACACATTGCATTTCTATGCACTGTACAGTTCTATCAGTTTTGAAAAAAGGAATGTCTTCAGATATCTTTTAAAACCACTAAGACGCAGGCTCGGTGGGAGAGAATTGCGTGACTGGGTGGCTGCATTTATTGAGAACCTCGGGAGATCGAGAAGCAGGTTCGTGTTTAAAGTCTTTTGAAATTTGTTCGATTCATATCGCATGTTAGCCGTGTAACAGCATTCTCCTTCAAGGTGAGATGTGATTGATGTACTCTTTATGTACTGCGGTTATGCACTGGCAATTCTCTGTCATCCATTGATGACATTTCCATCAAGGTTGACTTTGCAACAATCGAACCCATTAGCCCCCCGGTTAGCTTGTCTGGCGTATACTGTCTACACCGTCATCTTTCCCCTATTGAGAGGTGTCAAGCGTGCAAAATATGACATTAGTATCAGGGTCAGTTTGTATCGTGCAAATGGGTTTGCATCGATCTATTTTTTGGCTCAATGCCAGATGGGAGTTCTGAAATGCATTTACTAAGTATTGACATTGCAGTCACGTAAAGATGATCACGGGAGCTGCACAACAAAAGCATTCTATGTCCGTCTACGAGGTCAACATGGCAATGCGTGTGCAAAATATGACACCCCCAAATGGTTTAACATGTGCAATCAAATTGCACATTTCGCATTTATTAAGCGATTTCATCTGTGTGAGATAAATTGGATTCGCCCGATTCGGAAACCCGGTTTTCTTTAACCGCGTTTCTTTGTCCTAAAGCGAGAAATCAAACTGGCTTCATCTTATCTTCATGTCATTGAAATTTATCAGCTGGGTAAAGAAAAGGACCTTCGATTCTATACTTGACAAGCGCCACATTTTGGTCCTGGTTACTCTTTGTACGCATATTAAGTGACTTACCGATTGGTGACTCGTAATTGTACTGTGCCTTTGAGTACATTGAGGAGAATCATAACATGTGATAAATTGGCTTGAGAAAGATACACCAGCATGGCTGTCCACATGGGACACCAGTGAGCGTGATATACTTAAATCCCTTAAGCTATATGCGAATTTAGCTTCAGCCGCCATTGGTCCAACGCTTAAAACGCCTGCGTAACCGGCTATTGGTACTAGGTAGTGCAGAGAAGCACGGATTGGAGTGAAATAGCTTGCATTAACATTAGGCAGCATAGAGGGAAAGAAAAAAACCAGCTTCTTACTTATGCAGATCGTTCACGCACGTGCGTAGCCCATCAATTTGTGAGTAAGATAAATTGGTACCTTTTGTGTTTCACACCTGCGGCACTGATAACATTGCTAGAAATCGCAAGAGGATGTCATCTGCACAATGTAGCTTCGAGAGATTCATTGCATGGATATTCCCGGATTGTTCAGTTTCCCGGACAGGCAATTTGTAAAAAATCCCATCACATATATTTTCTAAAATTTCTCTATGGGTCTGTTTCAGTTCCCAACGCAGACATTTTGTTGAAGTGGCGCCTGTCTTAAAAAATCTAATAATTTCGTCAATCTAAGTCTTTTTAAACCGACCGTAGTGTAGCTTTGTGGCTAGCCTTCTCAATCCTTTCTAATATGGATTTCGTCACTTGAAACGTATGGTTACCACGCCTTAATAGCACCTTATAGGTGAGGCCTAACAAGTGTTGATTGAAAACCCTGGCTTCAATGTTCTCGTCTCGCCTAATTCTTTTGTCACGTTTATTTACTTAAGCTGAATATGCTCTCCGTTCGCAGTAAATTACCTCGTAGCCTCGGTATCATATCAATGATGTATCAACCATTTCAGTAAAACAGCCCCATGGCAAGACACTCTCGTGTGTGAATAGAATAAAAATGGTACCGTCGAAGCAACAGAATATTAATGGTAAGGGAAACGATCGGCCTGATGCCCTATATTTTTCCTATGTTTAATAAATATTTCTTTTTATTCTAGCCGCGCTCCCTTGCTTCGCACGCATAAAGTGTCATTTCAAACCTATCCTCTTCCTGAATCATGTGTGGCATTGGTTCGGCTGACAGGCCATACATTTATTGCGCAGTGTAGTGATTAGACATACAAAAGTTAATTGGCTGACTTATATCTAACACTGGTTTCTTATGAAGGGTGTGGCTGAATATTTTTAAGGGTTTGGAATTACTGTTTGGCTTGTAGTTAGTTCTTTATGACAACCAGCTTTCAATTACTAAGACAGCTAATCGTTGTGATCCCGGATATTGGCTTTTGCGTCCTAATGCGTTGAGTAGGTTAACCAATTCTAAGTAATTGCTAGCCGTTATTCAAGTGTTGCCCATTGATGTAGAGCCACTAAACGGGAGTTGTGCGTGACAATATCGAATCGAGCGCCCGGCTATATTCATGAGAAATGCGGCATCATCACATATTGTACGATTTCAAGACAAAACAGAACATAGGCGTGCATCCAATATCTAGCGTAACATATCAGTCTGGTAAGAACGCATTTGGTTTATGGAACCTGAACATATGTGATAAGGTTTAATGCTCGAGCTTATGCGTTATTGTTTATTGATGAAATTATGAACATGCTCACAAGTGTGTACTCGAACACAAAATACACCACTTACGCGATTCAAATACTCGTTTATTTGTATTCAGATTAACGAGCATAGAAGTAAAGTATGGAACTTCGATGGCCGTGAAAGATATATAACTGCGTGTAATAACGAGTATATTTACTATAAGTTATGTCATCTTTTCCTGATACTTATTGGGGAAACAAAGGCGGCTGTTCGGTAACTGTGTTTAGCTTGCACTGTAAATTGTCCAGGATAATATTGGCTGACATCTGCTTGACCGTGCTCTATATGTTGGACAATAATAGAATGGTATTTCATTTGGTTTGCTCTTCAACCTGTAAGGTGAGTAGTATGCAACATGACAGTCTCCACCACGTGAACTACAACCGCTACACAACTTACGCAACCACACCAACGTTCGCGTAGCCATATATCTTCACAAGTCCGATGGCTTTGAGGAGCTAAAACCCACCAAGTAATAGTTCTATAGCATGCTGGAGGATGACTGTAATCATGCTGGAGGATGACTTTAATCATGCTGGAGGAAGACTGTAATCATGCTGGAGGAAGACTGTAATCATGCTGGAGGATGACTGCAATCATGCTGGAGGAGGACTGTAATCATGCTGGAGGAGGACTGTAATCATGCTGGAGGATGACTGTAATCATGCTGGAGGATGACTGTAATCATGCTGGAGGAAGACTGTAATCATGCTGGAGGATGACTGTAATCATGCTGGAGGAGGACTGTAATCATGCTGGAGGATGACTGTAATCATGCTGGAGGAAGACTGTAATCATGCTGGAGGATGACTGTAATCATGCTGGAGGAGGACTGTAATCATGCTGGAGGATGCCTGTAATCATGCTGGCTGTAATCATGCACCAAATTCTAGGAGAAGGTCAGATGTCAGACAATGGGCGTCTTCCATGACCTGTTCCTCCGCCTAGCTTAGATGTAATAGATCTTCTACAAAACATTGCAATGATAATACAGCATGGAAAGGGTCCGCTTCTGTACAAGCCCAGGTTTTTTTAGACGCACTTCTAAAACACATGCACAGAGCTGGAACTAGGTGTTCAATGAGAAGGAGCCAGCATGGTATCAGAATGTTACGGAAAGGCTAACAACCTTTTTGTGGAATGGCTTCTGTCCCGCAAAGCCAAACATATTACCTCGATGCAAACTGCCTGTAATCTCCGAGCGTCCCAGTCTGTAGAGTCATCGTACACCATCACCAAATGATATCCTGTATTACTGTCCTAGACCTAACAACATCCGATAAATTTTACGAGAAGCAGGAATTGGCCTCAGTAGGTAATATCTGGGTTTCAAATTCAAGTGGACCACAACGCTTCATTCGGGCAGATTCGGTACCATCTGGGTATCTGCACCTAATGAGTCAGTGGCCTAGGCACCTACTCGACAGCACACCAGTTCGCATATGTTGTGCCTCAAGGATCTTGGACCTTTACTTTTTACAGCTAACATATCATCCATCGGCGATCTGATCAATCAACATGCACTATACCACTATTACGCAGATGATACTAACAGTTCACCTGGAAAGTCCCTCAGGGGCAGCTCGAAGTTGATCGCATGTCTACACACTCACCAACAAAGCACGGTCGTATATAAAATAGGTTGATTCAGGATTCACAGGTTTATAATCCGATACTTTTGACGGTATATAGTTATTGTGTCACCCAACAGTAATCTTTACCCCCCTAGGGCCCGATTCTACAAAACGTCTTAGCTTAACCAATTAGCGCACCAAACATCCTTACGCCTTACCTAGCTAAGACGGGTTGTCGAGCATATTTATTGATGTAAGCGACATGCTGTCATTACTGCACCTACTTGGTATGTTCTGCAGAACAAAATACATGCGCTGTGTGATTCACTTGAAAGTGCATTTGTAACCTATGACATGAGCTGTACATTAATCAGGTATATCAGCACAGCACATATATATATATATATATATATTGGTCATACGGCCTTAAGGAATATGCAATAAGACGCCATCTTCCCGATCCCGAATTCTTGTGCTGATTTGCTCAATTCCGAAAGTAATGGTAATGGATAGATTTTGTCGAGATCCGAGATTTGGTTTGAACATTAATTGTAAGATGATCTGGTTTGGGTGAGTAATTGCAACTTGACTCCGTTGAACTGCATTTATGTCATGCAGCTGGATTTGAGCTCTTGATTTCCATTGTGGGTAAAGGAATATCATTGATGTCTGCATCACTGTGATATGCTCCATGAACCACAATTACACTCTACCTTTTGAATTTCCGAGATCTCTGTCGCATCTCGTAACGCAACATAACCTTGACAGCAACTATTGTAGCTAAAGTAAATTTACTTAGCTATACTTTTCAAATGTCATGAGGAGTATATGCTAAACACTGTCATTAAAGTAAAGGTGTCACATTTGCTTTGCCCCAGGTATATAATTGTGATTATTTGATGTATATAAGTACAGCCAACAAAAGCTGATACACATCGGATTGATTTATCGTGGTTGATGTGACGCGAATCCACCTATCGTTAAATTCAGGTACATGCTGTTATTCATAATCAATAACGAATTGCATTAAACGAGGTTCCGCGTAGCCATCTTTTCAACAAGGCAATTAAGACATGATATTGATTCAAAGGTAGCCTAAGGTTGGGCTGATATGCCGGTGTCTATAAAAATAATACCTGGGTGATTAGCAGCAAAACCCTATTACGCAGTATGTAAATACAGTGATCTTCCTGCTATATCCCCTAATGTATCCCATTGCAGGTCATTAACCGTTCATAACAAAGGATCGCACCACGTAGTGCCAATGTGTGAATTCGTTTTGTCACAAAAATTGCGAATGGCTGCAGGCGTTTGACCTTACATCAATTGAAATGGTACCTGTGTTTGCAGTTGACAGGAAGCTTCATTCATCATTAACTTCTTGCCTGGCCAATAACACCTTATGGTCCAATTTATGCACCATCGCAGCCGTTGTCTTCCACAAAAAAGCACAAAAAGTATGCATCAAAGTGACCTGCATGATACGCAAGATGAACGAGAAGAATGAATAATAATACCTGTTTAAATGCATACTTATGTTCGCAATAATTGCACATTAGAACCTGAAGCTATGTGGTGTACAAATATCCCCTCAAACCGGTGGTTATATTTGCATTGATATCTGTCTAGAAATATGGATTGCTCATGGTGCAAAAGCAGAAGCCAAATAAGTGGTTGTAGTTATATATTCGTACGAATGGAATCAATGGAATCCCGTGTATGTTTATCTTTTGAATAATTAGGAAATATTTCAGTACTGTTTAAGCAGCCGATTGCTCTGTATTATAGACAAATAGTCATGGATTGTTAATAAAAAGTGGCATGTAAGTATTTTCTGGTCCCATCGCTTTGTATTCCCCAAATGAATAATTGATATATCGAGTGAGAAATGGCTAGAGCTTTTATTATTTTAAATTAAAAAGCATGTTCGTCAAGAACATGTGGAATGCGTGGTTCCATATTGGCCAAAATTAAAAGGCAATAATCTCAGCGCCTGCTTGCACCACCCATAGCACAGGTTCCGTGAATAGTTATCAATTTGTCATAAGCCACTCTGCCATGTCAATAAATGTGTATTATTCAATATGAAACATTACACTAAACTTTACTCTGATAGATTTGATTCCTTGGGATGCCAATCTATATCAAGTGTTCAATCGTGGATTCGTTTGGAGTGATATGTTCAGCCTTTGGGCTATACATATCATGGGCAAGCATTAAATGCGTGCAAATGCATGCTTGCATGCTGTCCGTGGAACAGAAAATGAATAATGTGTGCATCGATTGACACCGAATTGGCATGAAAGGAATAAAAATGGACGCATTCTACCAAAGGAATAAAAATGGACGCATTCTACCAAATTGGTCTTTTTACTTCACCATTATTCTTCGCTTGCTCATGTTTCTTCCTTTCAACATGTAACCAGTTTTAGACGCACTGCCTTGTGCCGCAAGGGAGCAATATAATGCTGAGATTAATCTTCTCGTGATTATCAGTTACCTAGTTGACACAGGATTGCATGCAGTAAGCGTTGAAGAAATAAGAAGTTCAGAGAGAGGTAGTATTGTACTACCGGCATAAACCGTCACAGTCTTAACTTATGCAGGTATTATATAGACAAAATCACGATGTTGGTTGGAATTCTGTCTTACATGATGGCAGCCTCTCTGGCAGTCTCAATCGGTTTATAAGTAAAACAGACAGATTAATATGCACGATAAGTTTGATGCTTATCTTTGACAGCTATTATCATAAGCTCATTACAGAAAAATGAACGCCCCATAGTTTACTGAAAACTTTTGTGTCTCGGTGAAATCGTGACATCGAGCATCTGTAAATACTACAGTGAATCAATATAGGGTGCGTTTGACAATCCGCCCCAATAATGTAGATTCACATATTGAACTATTATGGTAAGGTGGGATTCTTCTTCTGGCAACGCTGCTTTCGCGCCAGAATATCAGGGGTTTCGTTATTTGACGATTCGCAATTCAATGGCAAGTAATTCATCGCCCAGCTGGTCTTCTTATCAAGGTCGCATGATACGGAAATCTAACCATTAGTCCGTCATGGTCTGGCCGGATATAGCCTGTCAACTGAATATAGCCGACAATGCCATGTTGTTGCTAGTGATGGTTACCAGGTGTGAGCAAACATACACAATCAACGAGGGCGGAAGCTGACGTAGCCATAACAACTCAACAGCGGATGACATATCATCTGACAAATTTATATGCATTAATCGTCGTAACCTTATACAATCGAACGTTTTTCGATCCAAAAGGTATTTGATGATAAACATGCCCGACCTAGGACATGATTTGTTATCGGTTATGTCAATCTCTGAAATAGGAAATCACCAAGCCCATTTGATCTTCACCACTAGTCGGTTGGAAATGGATTGGTGTTGAGACATCAATGCAAATGTATAGCATCCGTATACTCTACCAGCAGTGTTTCGTTATCAAGCCGTTTTCCATCATGACGTGGTAATTATTCCTAGGCAAGCTTTTCAGGTAGTAAGTTAGATATGGTGATGGCCTTTTTACCACTAAGGCAACGCATGTAGTTGTCGTCGATAACTATTCAACAACCATTAAATATTTATGACATTGTAGTTCAATAGATTATCGTCTATGCACATGTCCATGGTGTGTAGAAAACATGTCATTAATAATAATGCATACTCACACCGCAATTTGATCAATATCAGATGAGAACAATGTGTTATAATGTCATCTGCACACGCACCTTGGCATAAATTGTAGGTAAAATTATATCATTTTGGCAAGACATATTCAGAAGAGTCGGATGGGTGTTGCTATCAATGGAGTGGTAGCAGCACAGTGAATGTCAGTAAAAACTACCGCATATCAAAGAATTTGAGGCGGGTCTTGCTGGAAAATAGAATTGGCGGTATTGTAGTTAATGAATGCCATGATTGGTGGTAAAATCAGCTTCAAAAGGTGCAATATTGATGCTTGACTGCTCAGATATTCTGCTTGCAACAATGTTGGACAGAGAGTGATCATTATCGACAGTTGATTGTATTGGTATCAGGTCATGCAGACACCACACATGATATTTCACGACGGTGGATGCCTTTGTAAGAAAGCATGAGCATATTCAGTACCTGTTATGTGCTGTATGCTATGCCGTACATACCCTTCATTTGGCCCATTATTGACGAGCTATATGGTTAAACGGGTATGCATCTTCCTTGCTTAGATCTTTATATAGCTAGATCAACCCAATTAACGGTTTCCTTGACTTCACAGAGGACAGTCAGGTATTCATGTATATCAACGTACGCAAGTCATATCATTCACCAGGGTTCATAATCAACCATACTTATATTATACAGAGAAGATGATTGATGAGGCCATCTATCATGGTCTGTTAATGGAAGCAAAACAAACGAATAGGCGCACGCCTGGCCAGGTAGAATTGAAATATTACAACCAGCCAATATCCAGTGTTATCTGTGACAAAACAAATACATCATGCTTTCTGAATTAATCAGCTCATAAAGCTGTTTCTCGAGACTTATCCATCATAGCGGTGGTCAATTATACTAAAATCAAAACAGTGTTTTCATTTGACTAGCTATCATTGTCATGTGAAAAACAAACAAACCGAAGTCATTAACGCGTTTAACCCAATCTCAGTTGCATGTTTTGCGGCAACTGGGGCAAAGCCAAAACATAGTCCTAATTGAGTCAAATACACGTGAAAAAAATACATATCTTTATCCTTGCAATATGTTAAGCTTTGTGTTTGGCTTTTGAATGATAAACCAACCCTGCTGCTGGTCGTAATTGACCATGTGCTACAACTTTGCATGAAACGCAGGAACACCAGCTCGGAATGAAAATTCCCGCCCTCTTGGCGCTTTCTGGAATGGATTGCCGAAATCACCAAACGTTGATTATTCACCAAAATTTATGATGCATTGGCGAATTTCGTCTGTAATGAAATGCACACCTATACAACCAACGAGCCTACTAAATGCATGGTCAAAACTGATGAATGATTTTCGTATGTTTTACACCTGCCTTTTGCCGTGTCAACTTAATATTCTGTTAATTACGTCGGCGAGCATACCGACAAGTGCAGCAATTCTACTTGCGCGCGGGATGCCATTTACGCAGACATCAGCACAAATTGAAAATTCCTCGATGATAAACGTTCTACTGCGCTTGATGACGACAACTGCGTGCGTCGAAATGCGAGTTTTCGATCTTCAAATGTTCCAGTATTTGATGGATGTTCTTTTGGCTGATTAAATTGATTGCGATGTTGTAACGCCATATTAGTTCTGGTACGAAACCTCAAAGATCATTCCCGTCTGATAAAAACAGATTAATTATCATATCTAAAAATAACTACATATGGGTTGAGCAAAAAGACATGATTTGCGGTAATTCCGGTGCTGTGAAGCAATATTCAACAGATTCAACGTAAAACTAAAATTCATCTGCAATTATTTATTAGAAAATTAGCATCATAGAAATTGAGGATTCCATTGCCCGGCCTTCGTTGGGACCACAGTATGTATTTAGATCATACAGGCTTACTGTTGAATTTGCGGTTTGCATGTAAACAGATGAAACTTATTCGTCTTTAATCACATCTGCCGATTGATGACACTTGACAATATACAGTTATGCCTTACGAATAAATGTGGCTCGCCTTCTGCCACGCGGGTAATTTATCTACGTCTCATGCTTATTAATCAAACATATAAATTATAGTGCTACATCACAATCCTTTGTGCTTATATAATGCGTCAACGCACGTAAATCCAAATACGGCAATCGTCCCGGGGTTACCCTTAGAATTGCTGAGATGTCGTACGGAAATCCAATGTTTTGTTGCTCGCACAGGAGAAGATGAGGCGGATAAAAATGTTGGTCGATGTTACTCAGAGTTTGTTAATGGCTTAACACCTAAAGTTATTCATATCATTCAGTCGCGTATCTGTGCCAAATCAAGTGTGACCAAATCAACCATCAACAACGTCAGGTGAGAGTTTTTGTTGGCCAAGTAAAGTAGTCGGATGACATTCAGTTTGATAGGTACATTAATACTTTTGGAGCAAACGAAATTCCATTCCATTCCATAGCTACATTTCCCACTGTGTTAAAATATGAGATATCCGCCATCTAGTGATCCTGTCTGGTATGTAGAGAATGTGTATTTGCAACATCCTCAGAAATGATGGGATTGTTTGAATTCTTGCAGTCTTTGTTGATTCATTAATCCTCCTCCACATGCCTTCCGTTGAATTTCGATCTTATCGTGCACCCTGTTAATGCTCTGAAAAATGATGCATGATAGGTATGTTATTTGTAACACGTCTATGAAGGTGACGCAAGCCTTGCTGAGCTTATTCTTAAAGATGGGATCGATGGGACATTATTGATTGTTTGTGCAGTTGAAATTTATAAAATACAACACACTGATCAACAGAGAAGTACGGGTGTAGGTGACGTTGCTGAAACATGAGTGTAATAATTATAAGATGACAGCAATTCCCGATGGAGTAGCGGCGAAATGTGCTGAACCGGCTGTTAGATCTATCTCAATGTGGCTTCGTCCATCCACCGTTAATATGGTGGCCACGAAAAGAGGGGGTATCGTTTGATGTCTGTACTTAACCAAGGCATGTTATAAATCAAATGTGGCGTGCTCGTGTTTCTGATATATAGCTAAGTAAATTTTTACTTATGTGCATATGTCACCATGAAACATAACAATCCTCCTTCAAGGTCACTGGTACTTATGTTGCCCTGAGCAATGCCTTAACGTCTGGTATGGATTGTGACCGTTACTCCCTGGCGACGGCGACGGTTGATCTATGCGTTGTTGTGTTGGATTACGGTTTAATCTGGGCTCTCTCATTCCATCATTATATAGAGTATACATACAATCAGTGGATCAGCTAGCGGTCCGTTTGGAGAAATTGATGCAACCCTTGGGACTCGCGACCTTGAATGTAGGGACGCACTGAATTCTGATTTGAGGGATTATTAAGCCTTGCACGTCTGCCCTTAAAATGATTGAAACCGAACGCAACATGTTGCTATTTAGGGTATTTACCCTTTATGTGCTTATTAGTCTGAACAAGTTTTGTCATCCAACGAGGATTACTCATGTGGACTTTTCTATAAAAGACTTAATTTAGTAACTGAAAAGATTGACCACTCCTTTGATCAGCTTGTAGTGATCTGACGTTTTTCAGCATCTTTATCAATGTATCTGGATCGATCATTAGCAATCTTGTAACTACAAGGTTGCACGATTCCCCCATATACCCATGGACCTGTTGTTTATGATGTGCTCTAGACCAGACTTCAGATAGGTGGTCAAATTATGTATTTTTGGTTTTGCATATTCGGGCCAACAGGGTCAGATTGCGATCATGGAAATGACGACAAGACCAAGGAGGACTACCAAATATCATAATGCAGAACGTGAGCTTAAAGTATAGCAGGTAATGATACGCCTCTGGAACATTCATTGTGTTGACACATGAGCAGAGAAGAAGCATTGTGGATACAATTGAACCATTCGGGCAGGGCTCATTCAATGCCAACGACTAGAAAGGAGATTATATAATTAATGACAGAACAGGGAGTTAAGCATATAAGCTACAGTGATAATGAACAATCTACTGAACCTTCTGACTGAAGATATATGGAAAATCAGAGGGATGCGTGACGCCGTGAGCGTGAACATATGAGTCAGCATTGTGAGAGTTCTTTTCATTTTACTCCATACCATTCGAGTTTCTATACCACACAAAACGTATATGCTATCATAACAGGATGCATGCTAAAAGAAACCATATTTTACAAGTTCGGTGTTCGAATTATGCTCGGTTAAATGGCTAATCCAATACGACGGTTTCCCATTTCATTATGTAACCTTGGCCGACGACGAATATTCTCACAACCTGGTGAAGAATAATTTCGCTTATCTCATATATTAGCCAACATGCATCTAACCCTTCTGCCATCTACCATAGCGTGTTGGTCGTCTGGCTTCTGATGCTGACATAAGCTACGAGTTAATATATCTCTGGGATTTGGAACGCCATTCATTGGCGATCGCTTTGTCCTGTACTCCTGGGCTTTATGCCAAGCGACATCTGTAGTGTGCTGGTTTTCATGTCTTTAGTCAGCGACGTCCTTGGAGGGGGTGAACAAAGCCAATTAGATGCTACTTTTTCTGTGAGGGTGTGAATCTGACCGCCATCTATTACATCCGAGTAGGAAGCCCTCAATCACATTCAACGATGTCTATTATTCACTTACAGGTTATAATGGCGGGCAAAGATTATGGTGCCTGGAAGTGGCACAAATAGCAAAGCGCTGACTGGTATAAGGGCATATATCTGTCACGCATGGTACCTCAGTGACGTTACATATTACACACGAAGAAGCGGAGCCTGACGTCGTTAGCATCTCACACTTTGGGACATGTGCATGTTAGGAGTTCACAAATGATAATTGTTGATCTCTGATACTTGGTAATAATGGCTATTATAATAATTTCCAGTAAAAGACATTTACGTAGATTCTCGTCGCGGAAACGCAACATAACTACTTCAATACCGCTCAGGGGCGCTCATCAAATGACTAATCTCACTTTTCGTTGCTTGGCTAAAGGGACCAAAGCAAATACGTTCCTGTTTGGTATTCAATAGTGAACATTTTAGAGCAATGACAGTCTCAGTGTTATAGTTTTCTGACGTCCCATTTCATTACCGATAGATTATCCATGTGCTTGCTCGTGTCCATGACTATTCTAATAGATCCATGCTAATACTTCGCCCAGGGACTCAGGACAAATACATGTATGGGATCTGACAGCAGCATCAAGGTCACAAGGGTGTCGAGTTTCATTTAATCAACTGAACAAGCAAAGCCTTTTCGCATACAGTCTCAAGGTTAAATGCTCTAGATGATGTAGATCACATATTGTTGTTGCGTTGGTGGTAAAAGTGATCGCTTGAATATGGAACTTAACTGCTTAGAAAGGCTACTCCTTCTCTCATATCTAAATACTGGAGGGAAGTCTACGGGCGTGATTCACCAATGCTAATGGTTCTTTTGGAAGAGCCATTTGTCAATCTTAACACTCCAATCGACACTATTGCATCAATCACAATTACGCGAAAACAGTTACGACCGATACGAAGTGACACATAACCTGGTTGAACGTTACATTGAGGCTAGAGATCGGGTGAATTGTGAATGCTCAATACCTAGTTGTATGGTAACTGTTATTGTGAGTGCACAGCACTGTGCTCTATGATGGCTGTAATACAAGCACATCGTCATTGACGTACAGGCAGTTGACGGGACTGTAAACACATTCATTTGCTCAGGCGTACTAAATACAACTTACTAACACACCACACGAGCTCATCATGTGATAGGTTGGATCCAATAATAGGCATTGCATTCCTCGAGGTGTTCAAATATAGTGCCTAATTCCTTCAGGCATACCTCAATATAATCTGCGTGTATTCAGTATCTCAGCTATCATCAATAATGAAATGATTGCTGTTTGCATTTACCCTTGACCATACAAATCAACCTTTCTCACAATAGCTGGTCTCGACATGCTATTCATATTGCAGTGGCGAAATGTTAGAATGTGTCGGATTCTATCAAAACCACCAGTACTCCATTGCATTAATGACCACATGAGACGCAATGGGTCTATTGAAACGCGTCTACATTGCATCGCAGCATCCAGCTTGAGAGGAGACGTCAATACCGTTGTTGGTGACGGCACTGTTTCTGAATAAGCACTCAGACATTACCAAGATGATTACCCTAAATGGTACAATGTGATGGACTTGGGACATATATAAGGTGTTACGATTCACAATCATGCGATGTCATGCAAAGGTGAAATACTTTGAGTGGACATTGTTCGTCCCATTCAAGGATACAGCGCAATAATGTACAAGGCCGAACGGGCTATAATCGGGGTAAGGACATAGAATACACTCAGATGAACTTATTTATTGATTTGGAATGATACCCTCGATCCCAGTATCAGATTAATCCATACTAGCTGGAAGCATCGAGGCACGCCGGCTTCCTTAGAGGATCATTTCAGCGACGGACAATCGGTTAATATGGGCCATTTATGGAAAATATTGTATATCTACGGTAAAATAACATGTCAACAACTATAGTATTATTCATCAAAACAATATAATTACTTGCTGTATGTCCTCTAAAGAGTAATAGTGTCCGTGCAGATTGCAGCCTGCTGAGTGGATATGCTTTGTGTATTTTGTAATCTTGGCTCCGCAAAAGTGACACAATTCCTAACTCAAACAACCGCATTATTTGAGTCCCGGTCGCCAACATGAACCACGGTCTTAATCGTGTTACACATCTGAGTAATGATATGCGTACACCTTCTGTGACACACGCTGATTTGCCCTCCATTGACCAGATCCTAATTCCGCCGTTTATTGACTCAACCCAAAAGATCACTTCCCACTCATGCGATGATTATGTGCGTGGGTAGTTAGCATTACAGATATTGTCCTCGCCAAATACCAGTGAAAGGCTGATGTTTGTAGGCGTCATCGAGCACACTACGATCAATGACATCAAGGTTGCTTTTTATTCACCACACAGGAATGCACAGGTAGATTTCGGATGAGCTCATACTAAGGTCACAATGTTAGCGTGCCAAAGCCTAATTAATGAATAACGCACCATCACTAAGTGCGCGTTCCCGATGACAAACATTGGTTCTAGAGAATTCGATTGCTATCGCTTAGTCTAGTAAATCACTTCAATTACCCATTATTGAAGTACAACCGCATTCGAAAATACGATTGTAATTCTAAATCTTGACAATGTATACAACTTCCATTGTATTGGGTTACAGAAAATATAATTTGATGCATGCTTGTGCTGTGACAATTACAGCGTTACCAACGTATGCATTACGGCTAGTGTATATTGAAGAACGCAAAAGGTAATTTATGAGATTGAATTCGTTACAAGAAAATTGATGTCTATCTGGTGTTTCGTCGGACACCATATTGTGATTGCTGGCGCCAACTCGACATCAGAGAAAGTCTCGTTTGCGTGCTCCCCGCATTCTTTGTGGAAGTACGTCTAGTCATCGCATCTTCACCGATGTCGGCTGTCACGTATAAAGTGCTAGTCATATATTGATTCTGAACATATGCAGTACGGGTTTGGCATATCTGTTGTTTTACTTAACTTTTACGCAATCCATCATAGGACAATTATGGACTTTTTTTATTGCATCCGGTTTGATATATTACATTATTTACTTGCACTTAGTTAACCAGACAGCTGGTATGTAGGTTAAGGGATACTCGGATAAGATAACTACTAAGACGCCCATCGTAATTCATCTCGAAACACGCGCACACGTTAGTCTGTTTGTGTGATTAGTTTCATGATGTTCATCTCCTAGTTGACAAATAACTATATTTCATTGTTCCAACCTTTACTTAGAGCGTTTGAATGCAGCTGTATATTACCATGGAAAGCACTAATTATGAAATGGAGGTGTTGTCGGCCGAGGAGGGTGTGAGGGGGGAGATGTGTGTGGTGGTGGGGGGGGGGGGGTGGCGAGTGGGGGGGTGGCGAGTGGGGGTGGGGACGGGCGCGGTTAAGGAGCGAAACGTTTTCGTATGGCGAATAACAGCCGTTGAATTTTTTTCACTGCTGGATAACATCTTAAGACAAAGAGGCTGGTTAAAACAATCACCTCAGACACCAATGCGTTCTTGCTGCACTTATATTACTTATCACAGCATACTGGAATACGGTTGTCTAAATGGTGGAAACGTGGTTTGACAACGCTAGAGAAGAAACTTAGAGAAAATGGGCAACATGTTATGAGGATAAACAGCGGCCTGAACCGGGCCGGAAGTTAATATGTTACATGCGGGGAATTATTTGCAATATTGAATGCCTGTCGGGAACTTGGCGCATGGAAAAATAAATTTTAAAAGTGTATCGAAAAAATTGCATACATTCAATAATTCTATTGTGACATAATATATTCACATAATGTGTCTCGGTCCAACATTGTCAATGATCAATGAAAGATTGAGGGAATTGCTCGCTGGAAGGGCATATTATGAGCCTGTCTTCACGAACGAAATAATTTAACGTACCAATCAATAGTGTTTAATGCAAACTCTAACAAACGCTAGTTGAACGCTCGTGTATTGATCATTTCACAGATCGTTGTGGAACAATAACCTTCTGAAGGTACATTGGATTGTTGGATGAATGTAAATACGAGAACTTGCAGGAGGTCTTGGAATGGCATAAGTGATTTCATTGAATATGTCGGAATTATCATCAGCACTTCACGAAGATCTTGCATGTAGGTGTAGCCAATAATGGTGCGCTACTTTGTTGGCCTTAAAAGCCGTACACGCTGAACTGGACGATTTCGCGTGTACGCTCTGCGGAAATTTTACGCTACACAACGCTCAAGGAGATTTGTGGCAGAAAAGACAGGGACGGTAACGATGGCGAGATATTGGTCTCCCGCAGCTCACCCCTTGTGGAACGGTGTTGGAACAACAGATTTGGCGATCGAATTACCAAGTGGAAGCATACAAAAAAGTCCACGGCTCAAAGTTCCAAGCCCTGTAGAAATTAAATGCTGGATAATTTGAGAGGGTAACTGGCTTGAGCCAGTATGGTTTTAAGAGGTCGTTCTGCTCATCGACCCTAGGTACGTGGGAATCAACGCAAACAACAGTGATGGGGATGATTTGGATGCGTACGACGAGCATTTATGCCAGGCAGTGGAAGACTTCTCAAAAGATGACGACAGCGACGACGATGATGATGATGATGATGATGATGATGATGATGATGATGATGATGATGATGATGATAGAGAAGATCAAGAAGATGGTGATGGTTATAAGGAGTTTTCTATTGCAAAAACGTTGCGCGTCAGGAATAACTACGCTTCGGCCAGTATTTTCAGACAGGCTATTTAAATCGTTCATGTGTTGTACCATGGCATGAATCATAATTGATGTCCAGCCAATTCCACTTCATTAATGTTTTTAAAAAGCATCCCAGTTGTGAACACTTTGCTACACAAGATGACTTAATCCAGTAGAGCACCCATAGAAGCACATTGCCATTGACACGCAAAGCAATGCTGAATAAAATATAACCCTTTAGCTTTGTGGTAAACAATTGTAGCATGACAAGCCAAGGTTGGACCAGGCAGAGATTTGGCCCACACTGAGAAAATATTATGACAGGAGCACACTTGCGACATGAAAAATATCCATAGGCTCATTACTTAAGTAAAATGAAACTTATTACCTCCCCCTCTGCCTGTACATTGTCGCTGTACATTGTCGCTTTTAAAATGATAACAATAGTTATGGATATATATATATATATATATATATATATATATATATATATATATATATATATATATATATATATATATATATATATATATATATATATATATATATATATATATATATATATATATATATATATATATATATATATATATATATATATATATATATATATATATATATATATATATATATATATATATATATATATATATATATCCTTTATTGGATCTATTTTGTTAACCCGTTATGTTTTTTGCTCGATGCCACGATATATATGTGCGCTGCCACTACTGCCCACAAAAAATGAGGAGATGTCAACATTGTGAGTTGTTTGATTCTAAAGGCGACCAGGTGGGAACTAACGGTAATTCCTTCCAATTAACAACTGCTTACGCGACTAGCCAGTTTTATTGGCTGAGTAATGCAGAAGACGTGATTAGGTAAGCATGGCAAGTTGTTGACAGTTAACCGCTGTGTGAACTTTTCCCTGACAACACCATGCTAAGGCTATGAGGTAACTATGGTCCTATCCACAATAAACTATTGACCCAATCGAGGTATTATGTAATAAGGCAGTTCACTCGGAGGACATCTTGTTTACAATACGTAAAAATTGCAGTAAACATCAATGTACACTGTTGAGCATTAGGTCATTTAGCAGATTAAATCATGTCTCTGTGAAGAGTCGAAACAGTTTCATTGCTACTCATCATGCCTCAAAGCGGTGCGAATATGCGATTAAGCTTCTCCGAAGGGCTTGACAGAGATCTATATGTCACTCGCAATGGACGAAGATGCAGTGGCGTGTTGGTAAGCTGTGGTTATCGGTGATAACCATTGTATTTCGTAGTATGTTCACCATGTGATAAAACCATATAGCAGAAGTGTGTCAAACACCATGAGATAAATTTATACAAAATGAGATCGTAGCGGACGTCTGAGAAGCGGCTTTATATCAACATGACAGTCAAATAACCACCTAGTAAAATCTCATATGCCGATAACGATCTAATTATTTATGAAGTTATTATTTCCAGAAATTCAATGATCTGAACGAGTGGGGTCATGATTAACAGATTCAATTACACGAATCCCTATTTTGCGTGGATCCCAAAAACTTGTGGTTATCATTTGTCCAACCCACTGATCAGTGTCGCGGAGGCGGGGATAATTGGACTGCTTGAAACAGCTTCAACTCTCATAATGGTAACTGAGCTGACAACAATCAAGCTGAAGTTTTATGAATGCGAACAAGCAGCTAATTTGCAATGACTGAAAAAAGAGGACCCACTTCCACTGTTCATTGAAATGCAATAGGGTTTAAAGAATGTGTTCCAATGGTAGTGAATGAACAAAAAGATCCATTTTAAACTGGAGGCCAACGAAGTTAAACGAGTTGCATTGTTGGTTCCATTGTTGTTTAGGAACTGGCTAATATCGAAATAACTGTTGCCATTGTTTAACACCCATAATGGATGCATGGTGGCATGTGATTAGCAGGCCCCAGCATCATTGACGCTAAAGTATTAGGACAATACTCGTCAACATCGTCTGCTTGCACCGTTAACGGAATTTACTAACTCACTAAAGACTATGGGTCGATGGTCTTACTGTTTTCAAATATGTATATAATACATTTAGATAGAGACGACGTATTTATGTCATTGTCACTTATTTTTCATTGATTCTCATTTTTCACGTGTGAACCGTGATTTATATATATATATATATATATATATATATATATATATATATATATATATATATATATATATATATATATATATATATATATATAGAGATATATATATATATATATTTATAGATAGATTTATATATATATACAGATACATATAAATTTATAGAGATAGGGTAATTATATATATAATGTATATATATACACATAAATATATATACATATATACACACATACATATATATATAGATATATATATATATATATATATATATATATATATATATATAAATATCTATATATATATATATATATATATCGAGATATATATTTAATTTGTATATATTTGTAAATACATATATTTATATGTATATACATATATGTTTATATTTACATATATATATGTATATATATATCAAATATATATATGTATATACATATAGATATCATATATATATATATATATCTATATATATATATATATATATATATATATATATATATATATATATATATATATATATATATATATATATATATATATATGTTTTTATAACGTCACTTATTGTCATTTTTTCTCATTTCTCACGCGTAAACCGTGAATAGTGCGATTGTTTGCGACAAGGTATCAGAGCTAATATTAGAATATTGGCCTGGATCAGAGCATGTGCCTCCATCTTCTTGTGCCATATGCTATGACATTTTAAGATAATGTCAAACGGCAGGACAATTGTGGACCTGAGAAATGTCAGCCCCATGTGATCTCATGGTGAGTCATACTGGGCCAAAGTTCAAACGAGTTATTATAATGGCTTGGCGATGTGATTCATTGACTTGTTTTGCAGTAACAATAACCCTTACATATAAAGATGGTCCTACGTTGGTCCACATCTTGTAATCATATGTAGAGGATTTGCATTATTGACCACTGTTGGACGCCGAACTGTATGCATCACCTGTTTCAAATGACTAGGGATAATGACTAGGTTGTCTATGAACTGACGTTCGAAAGCTATTAAATAGGTATTCAACTTATTTGTTGAACATTCGCCATGGTTGATGAGATAGTCGGATTAGTGAGGAGCAATTTCTTGTACCACAATCATCGCAATGTTTCTTTTGCTTTGTACTTTGGACAACAAATAGCCAGACGACTGTATGTTTTATGCCGACACATGTTGGCGTAATGTATTCAACAGCCGGTCACAGTTACGATAGCATACGAGTGCGAATGATCGATAAACAAAAACCTGCATATACCTTTAGGAAAATGCGAACAATGCATCAACATATTTCTACTCTGGCTGCTGTGACCACAATATGGTAGACCAATAGAAGCTTGTTGTTTCCAACGAACTAACACAATGCTTGTGAGATATTCGCTGGACGCCAGGCAGCTGGATGCCTTCTCCTGTTCACGTCATGTCGAGATGTAAATGCGCAGCCAGTTAACTTAGATATTGATAAACGTGTTTCTCATTGCGCTGTTATGATAAGTACACAATCATAATTGTCGGTCTGAATTCATCTGCATTGTTTTTGTGTTTTCGATTTCATAAAATAGACATGGGTTAACCACTGCATTTCTGTTGCCGACGTATTCCTGAGAGAATAACCATGTTCAAATTTTATCAGGGTACGTCATTGTTGATTATCATCGATGCTGACTCGATCGATGCACCGGGGTTGGATCTAAGCGATGAACATTGGAATGGCTGATCTGTGAGCAAACAACTTTCCTCCATGCGATGCACACTTGGCGTTCGAATCCCCCCAAAATATGTGACTATCGATTCCATGACAACAGATTCACTCTGTTACCCTCGTCCAAGGATACAATATAATAGCCAACTATGGGAACAATATTGTGGCTGATTTATATGTCGACAAGTACTGTAAGACTTGTGTCTAATAAAGGAAGCTAGCTCTGTTCAGGCTGACAAACACTGCATACTCTTCACATGTATGATTATGTTGCTTCAGTTGACAGCTGGTGGGTGCTCGTGGCTGCTCAGATTAGCGCTACAAAGTCAATATGAGATGAATGACCACGACGAGTTGTTTATTATTATCAATCGCTTAATGTCATGTAAATCAGATAACCGAGTAATTACGGAATAACACTTGCGCATTGTATCCAAGAACTATATTATTTTTATCAATGAGAAATGCACTACTCGATGACCTTGTCCCGAACTATGCACATTGGCCTGTTTTTCTTGCTTGATGTGCAGCAGGTGGGAATGAAACACTTTTTATGCGGTCCGTGCAATCTTGTATATGGCCCATTACACGAGCATCGTAATTCACGAGACACGACAGCAACCCGATTTTATTGCTTATTGCGTGACATATACCATCTGTGCGGAATACTGTCACTTGACATGATTTATTATTGGCGCAGTTAAGCATATTCCACTGATGTTCCCCCATTCACGAGACAGTTTTATGAAAGAGCTCATTCATCATTCATGACCAACTGTGCGCCTTGAAGTTGGAAGAGAGCAACCATTTAATTGATTACCGCAAATTACAATGAAACTAAGTTGAGTGTGAGACAACAAATGAAGGACATGATCGGTATGAAAGGCAGGCTAGCAATGTAAAGCATGCATGTTGACTGACACACATACACTCGCACGCTCACACACATACGCATACACACTCTCTCTCTCACGCACATATGTATATACATATACTTGCATATATAAATATACATATTAACATATACATATATACTTATGTGTCTTTGTATATATATGTTTATATATATATATATATATATGCTGATATATATATATATGCATATGTAAATGTACATACATATATATGTGTATGTACATATATATATATATGTGTATATATAATATATATATATATATATATATATATATATATATATATATATATATATATATTTATATATATATATATATATATATATATATATATATATATACATATATATATATATATATATATATATATATATATATATGTATATATATATATATATATATATATATATATTATCAACATGCATATACAATTCCTTCAGCGATAAATACTTATCAACATGACATGTTTGTCATAGCGATCGGGTGTGACCTGTTGTTTCACGCACATGTGTTACCTGTTTTCACGATCTTTAAAGTTTGTTGCAAAACAGGCCAAGTAATGTGAACATAGGGATGCTTTAGGATGTCGGCGAGCATGTATCGCAACCCAGATTATTTTCTGGTGGCATTTCCTTTTCCCCCTAAGATCACTTTAAAACAGTGTTTTCTCGGCATAAATGGACGATAGTTACTGTGGAAAGGATCATTTGATCACTTAAGCGATATGCAGACCCACAGATGATGATGTATTTATGACGTCGTATTTGGTCTTTGATTCGCATTGCTCACATGTGATTCGTGTATCATGGAAGTGCTTGGAGAAATGCATCAAGCTGATGTTAGAATGATGGTCGCGGAATAAATGTTTGCTTCCGATGTTAATACACAAATCATCAATCCTTACGCAGAGTCTTTGGTATGGTCCTAGGAAATAAATCGAGATGGCATTACCTGTCTGCCAACTTTTGTTTTCGTACCCTGACCGCATCGGCTATGTGCCTGGATCTGAGCATGTGTTACCATTACTGGGTACCATATGTGCGGACGTTTGCAGCTGATGCCAACCAGGAGGAAAACTTTGGACAACCAAATTGTAAGCCGAATGTGTAGAACAACTGTCCGTTGATCTTTACTGCATAGTGAGTCATATTGGACCAAAGTTTAACATTATCGCTAGATTAAATGATTCATGAAACTATATCGACCTGTTTTGCAGAACCAATACCCCATACATATAAAGATGGATCTGTGTTGGACCGTATCTTGTAAGCATATGTAGAGGATTTGCATTATTGACCACTGTTGGACGCCGAGCTGTCTGAACCTAGGCCTGTTAAATAACTGTATACATAATATGTTTAAAATGACTAGAGATAATGACCATTTTTGTCTGTGAACCGCAGATTGAAAGCTATAATCTAAGTGTTCAATTTATCTTATGAACATTCGCCATGGTTGAAGAGATCGTCGTATATAGTATAGAACACTGTGATGCGTATAAAAGGTTGTATGTACTCATTTCCTGTCCCACAATCACCCCATTTGTTCTTTTGCTGTGTACTTTGGACTCACACATGTCGTTGCAAATGGTCCATTCACCTGATTGGTTATTGTCCAGACGACTGCAGTTTTTATGCCGATACATGTAGGCTTAACGTATGCAACGACCGGTATTGGTTATGGTAATATGTTTGACTGTCGATACGGCACCTAACGGCTACGGCACCTGATGAGGTGCCGGTGTGGTTGTGTCATAGAAGAAGACGCAAACAGTTATAACTGTGATATATTAGCAGTACTTCAAGGAATGAAATAATGTAACGCTCATGCTAGATTAATTTTAAGAAAACTAAAGCAAGTTAAACTATGTTCCGGTCGTTCGATTTCACATAAACAAATCAGATTTAGGTTCGCCGCGCCAGAAAAGCTACTAGGCTAAAGTAAATTTATAAAAATAATTCCCCATAAATGGTCCTGGGAGGTATTATATATATTATGTATATACCATCATAAAATTGACTATATGATTTCGATTCTTATGTAATCCTACTGAAGTGTTGAATTACGAACAGTGCACGTGGAGCACCAATCGAATGCACCCCATTCATTACCTATGTTAACAATAATACATTGCACTCGAAATCATAAATATGATTTTAGTCAGAAGAGTTCTGTTTGTTCAAATGGATACTCTATCCCATAATCAAGACCATTATTATTATTGTTAACACATTTCTGCCGAATCGAGTTTTTTTTATCAAATATATCGATGGATTATGCGTCATACTCGTTTTGAATACCCTCATGAATGGAAATACTGCATTGTCTTACAGTGTCTACCTGAACAGGAATGGTGCTATGACCATGTTCTAATATATGTTTGTGGTTATTATCATCGGTTACGATGCGGAGGTGTTAGTTAGCTGCATAAGCGTTGTAAATGATTTATTTTCATTGTATTGATTGGTCTCTTCCCGAGCCCGCTGATTTGGTTTTATCTGTTGATGATAATGAGGGAGTTGTGATAATGCAAGTATGCTTAGAGATGTGACGGAGCGGATTTCTTATGGCTGTACATGTAAGTCATGAAAAACTTAATAACTGAAGTCTAAATAAATAGCATGGTGATCCCTACGACACAGAATAGAGAGCTTGTTACTGTGATATTGCGAAAATGCAGAGCTTGCAGCTGTTTCATATAGAAGTAGCCAGAGGTGCAAATAATGTTATGTGAGCAAACCGAAAATTAAAAAAAGCTACGTTATCTGATAACATATAACATAAAGGATATCTAACGGCTCAACGTGCATGACTCATGGCGAGTTGTGGGGAAATTGAGTACATCCCTGGTGTATATCATCACAGGGAAAGCACGACGTGACACATGGTGAGTTGTGAAGATGTTGATTACATCATCACAGGGAAAGAACGACGTGATACATGGTGAGTTGTGAGGACGTTGAGTATATCATCACAGGGAAAGAACGACGTTACACATGGTGAGTTGTGAGGACTTTGAGTACATCATCACAGGGAAAGCACGACGTGACACATGGTGAGTTGTGAGGATGTTGATTACATCATCACAGGGAAAGAACGACGTGACACATGGTGAGTTGTGAGGACGTTGAGTACATCATCACAGGGAAAGAACGACGTGACACATGTTGAGTTGTGAGGACGTTGAGTATATCATCACAGGGAAAGAACGACGTTACACATGGTGAGTTGTGAGGACGTTGAGTATATCATCACAGGGAAAGAACGACGTGACACATGGTGAGTTGTGAGGACGTTGAGTATATCATCACAGGGAAAGAACGACGTGACACATGGTGAGTTGTGAAAATGTTGGCACCACCAATTGAGTGCGTGGATGTTATACCTGTAGTTGAATAGAATTAGCATTGAAGGCTTAATTGCCAAATAAACTTGACTAAGTTATGCATAGGAAAATAGAAAGGTCGTGGGTACCATAAATACCAGCCACAAGTTCATTAGAAATCTAAAGAAATACCGCAGAAGGCCAGTTTATCGGTTGAATCACCATTAATTTATTTTGTGTTCCTGTTCTATATTCGTGTTAGTTCGGTGATCGGACGAACAACCCCTCCACCTCAATAAGAGTAATGAGGAAGAGAGGTCCACACAATGTAAATGGTTCGGCAGAATATATGGGTGCAATATGCGATGAATGTGTTCATGAAGATGACGAGTTGTTCTCTATTATCAATCGAATTACGTCAGGTAATGCAGATAAACGAGTAACTATTGAATAGCACTCACGCGTTGTATTCAATAACAATCGTGTATTAAGATACTGGATGATTTAAGTGCGAAGACTGGATGCAAGAAGGTTGACCTCTATTGGATTTCATCAATGAGACTCGTGCGATCGTTGTATATTTGTCAATTACACAAGCAGTTCAAATAGAACACATGAAAGCGAACATAATATATTTCTTATTGAAAAATATATTACATTTGTGCAGAACATTACCATTTTATATGACTGATAAGTTTCGCAAATGACCATATTGCAGGCAGGAATGAGATGTTGTCCGACTTCACGAGAAAGAGCTCATTTATTATTCATGGCCAACTATTTTCCTTTCCCGAGCTACACGTTGTTCTCTTATATTGAATGGGAACTAAATTCCGGAATGCTTTATGTTCAAAGTGGTCTTTAAACAATATATGTATACTTCTCACTCAGTTTGTTGGACGTAACCATTCTTAAATTATGAATGTGCCACATTCACTCGATCTGCATCCCTCGAAGTCTCAGTGGAAAAACGATGTGTGTAAGCATGTATAAGGTATACCCGCGACTCTGATAACACTGCACTGATTAAAGTACGCGTACAGTTGAAGAACAACATTATATGAAAACCTGCGTAAAGAAAACACAATCGAGTGTCTGCGATTACTGTTCGCTACATTTGCAATAATGCCTTTCTTTGAAGCATGCGTCGACAGTATTGCTCTTCAAATGTTCACGACCCAACAACGATGGAATGTTGAAAGTGAGACATTCTATCAGTGAGTGATAATAATTGGTGAACGTTTGGTCATTAAGTAACTCCAGCTGCAGTAATTTTTAGTTCTGATTTAGATATAAGTTTGACAAGGCTTCGATTCTCCGTTTGTCTTTGTATACGGTGTTTTATTTTCCCAAACAGTAGGTTAAATGTGTCTCCTGTGTGTGATCTTTTGAAATTGTATGCCTTTCCGGATGTTGGTATACGATTCCTGGATGTAAATCAATGGCACATAAAATTAGTGAAGAAAGAATGGTGAACAATAGTAATGATCTGAACGTACATATGGTTTCCCCTACCTTCGACATGATATATCTTCATCAAAATACAAGTTGGCATGTCGTCTTGAAGGATGATATGAAAACCCATTCCTTCACCCAATTTTATATTGCTGGTATTCAGAGCTGATATTTTACAGCTTTTAAATTCATCGAATGGAAAGCTATATGTATTTACATGACCAGTGGCGTTTTGCGATTGTGCCAGACACAGAGGCGTTTAACTAAGTTTACCACGGCAGTTTCCTGCATAGTGACGATGGTATCGGCGGAACTCAAATTACGAGCGTATTTGCTCAAAGCGTAAAAGGTAGAATGGTAACATCCGCGAGAAAGCTATGGTGCAGTAATATTACCTGGAATTCCGTTCTTCTTACATACATTTTATCCCGTCTTTGATGATAAGATATCATTAATATTAATGGCGGATTGCTGCACGTGTTTAACGTAACCATTGATGTCAAACATACGACACAATCAGTGCATTACCACTGTAACAGTTTCTATCGTAAAATAGGACCTTTGTACTATTGCACAGAAACAAACAAGCGAGGCCAATGGATACTTTCTAATATGGCAAATATTTATACAGGTGACTGCTATGAGAACAAGCGTGTATCACTATAAGGTATTTTTAGCATGCCACTAAATCAAGCCTCATGGCAAAAGTTACTCGAATTCGCGATAAAGAAGATGATTGATTTGACATTATTTGAACTGTGAAGTAATTTAGCGTGAACTATCGGTATCTCTCTCTCCAATTAACAATTGGTTTGGAAGTGTATTGTGTTGTGATCCGAATAAGTTGTTAGGCCAGGTAGTAACTCAGGCGATGTCGAGGCTAATTCATCGTCTGTACGATGGTACAATTGAACCCGGGAGCTCACTCGGAGCTTATCGTCGATGATTGTGCTGCTCTATGGTTTAATGATTAAAACCTCCTGAAGAATAAAGTCGTAAAGTCGTAACATAGGATGAATTCGATACGGTTTGATAGTTTGAGCTATGAAATATAATAGCGTAACCAAAGTTCTCTTTCTGGGGTGCATAAAACATTTTTTCACTAATTTGTCAGAACTGCGTCATGAGCCATATATTAGATTGCAACAACGCAAGATAGTGCCAGATGTGTGACAGTCAACTTTACTACTATATGATAATCCCTAAAAGCGCAAGGTAGAGATTAATCCCCCGCAAATCAGTCATGCATGTGTTGCATGTATTGCGCTTGATAATAGTTTGATATATTTGATATCCCAATTACTACGATCCAGCGGTTTACTTATATCCATCTATAGCTATGTATTCTGATTTAATTAAAATCTAGCGTATTCAATAAATCCAAGAAATCATAGAAAAATAAGCACATTAATAAAATGAGGAATTAGTTAATGATTGTTCATGGTAAAAACCACATATCATTGCCACCAATCGTACATCGATGACTTAGAAAGAGGCGAACAACTGAAGACGTTTGGTGAGTGCGAGGCTGGCAATGAAAATCTCACCGACATGAATTTCGCAGCAACCCTCGGGTTGACTGTTTAAATTCATCATGGATGCAAGGGATAAAATCACCATATAATGCAAGCAAATGCGCCTCTTGAGGTATCAGTACAAATGGCCTCTAAGTTAGTGTTGGTTTCAAAGGAGTGGTATTTACATTTGCGATGCCGACGAAATGCCAAAGATCGAAACTAACATAATAAATCTTTGCGAATTTTATCTGATGAGTTGCCAATGCAGTTGATACCATTATATATAGATTGGATGCGCTCTAATACGTCATAACCTACTTGATAAGCAATCAGCCCTGTGTAATGAGTACAATAAGGATAAAACAATATATAGCCCCTGCTATTTATCTTACCAGTTTCCACCTAACATACATGATATGCATAAAATTCAGGCTATAAATAGACCGCAGTAAATTAAAGACTCCCACGTCGCCATGGAATAAATATCTCACCACTGTTCTTTATAAAGCAATAGGACATTGGTTTTCAAAGCCCAGCTCCCTGAACAAATATTGACACAATACATATGACTGCCCTTCCTGTTGGCATTGTGTCTCGACGCATTTTGCTCTGTATGCTAACGTCAAAATCGGAGTAGATACGAACAAATACGAGTAATGTGTCTGTATCTTTACCGGTCTTTTACTCTATCAGTAATCCTAAATGGCTTAGCTTCCTATTTTCCTGTGACTTTATTGTTTGAGAACAAATCACAATTCGTGACATTGAATTTCTACCAGGATAAGTTCCATTACATCTCCGCATATCACTGACAAAATGACCAATGCCACATATAAATGGGTTGAGCATTACCGAATATTAACAATGAGAAACGTACAACTCACTGTTCATAAATGCATATTAGCCTGTTTCGCGTTGCTGATGTGTAACAGATAAGGTTATTAACTTTTTGCTAGTGCTTGGAATGTCCATTAGCCCGACCCACATGCGTAGCAGTAACTGATTTAAACAACTCTTGAAAGCACCCTACACATTTCTTTGGCTTATTCCGTGACCTTGTTAAATACTTTGCGATAGTCGTTAATACCATCAACATACTATTTGTGCAGCAGAACGAATGCTGTGGTTTGCTGAAGCCCGCGTGAGTTTACCACTAGAAAGGGCTCCTTCAACTACTTTTTCGCACTAGGCATGGTTGTCGTGCAGAATTAGAACTTGGGAAAGCGCTCCTTAATCATGAACATTGTTTGTTTGACATTCTTGTTGCAGTTATACTATTTCTTTATTTCTCCCTCGAATTCTTGAAAGTGAACCGTCCTTTGCAATGAATGTATCACTTGTGTGCACTCGAGTTGGATCCTTCTATGTCAATATGGTTATGCGATAATTAAAGCATCCTCACGATTGGTCTTTCCTAGGGCTGTGACAATGTTTAATGAACTAAACTCTTGATGCAATACCCAGTGGTGAAGCGTACAGCACCATTCCCACCCATGCATGTGACGAATAATGCGATTGTAAGTTCTCTACTGATATCTTTGTGGGGCTTGATTTGTCTGGTTTACTTAGTATATGAATTCGGCAGTTGCATAGGCAGAAAAGAATCTACCAAAGTAACTAGCGTGACATGCCGCCATGACAACGTTGATATTGAATTAAAGTATTCCCCTCCTCCCTATCCGTCAGGCGAAATGACATAATCACGTCGATGTGTGCGCACCAGATTTACTTATTACAGCTGGCTGTGATGTTCACAATATGGCCGAAACAATTAAATGATTTCAAGAGAGGACAAATCATTCCTAGGTCTGTTGTTGCAGCCTATACAAAATCAGATCAGAAACGAGGCGTTACTTACCAGCAAGCACCGTCCATTAATACACAGCACAATGGGCCAACAGAGCTGCTGGTGGAAGTGAATGTAAGATATCATCCAAGTAGTTGATCATTTGTGTCATGCACTAGTGTTTCCAACCATCTCCTTGACGAATATTGATTCACAGCCTTTCCCACTCCAAGGACACAATCTATCAGCAGACCATAAATCTCACAATTACAACAACACAAACAACACGGATACCAAAGTAAGCTTTTCAGTTAATCAATAGAATAAGCAAAAGCTTAAGCCACTATTTTATATAAGCTTTCTATTGCGGGTTGAAGTAAACTACTGTACAATATTCCACATTTCATGAATCATCTGTACATTTATCCAACATATCAGGATGTGATTCTATTGTGCAATCATAAGAAAAACCAGTTCATTTGTAAGGATTATTAGTGCACAATGTCACGCGGATGTAGTTGCAGCAGGCAAGCAATATGGCAACTAGCCAACCTTCCTTCTCATAAGTGACAGAAGATCAATTGTCCCTGTTGGTGCTTTTAACAACTCCCTTGACATCGATAAGTTTGTTCTGCTACCCTCGCCTAAGGTCATAGTACAATAGCTAGCTATGAATCCTATATTGTATCAATAGTAAAACCCAAACACGACCGAGGCCGAAATGATGACGCATGTCAGAAAATCAACTTAGCCAGCAAAGCCTTTCGCGCATATCCCGATGGCGAAGATGTAAGATATATGTTGATATATGTTTATATGTTGATATGTATATATACATACACAATTATATATATATATATATTTATGCGTATAAATACGTGTATATATACATATAAATATATATAATTTATACATATTAATAATTTATATATATATATATATATATACAAATTTGCATGTATATATGTAAGTATGTATATATGTATATATATATATATATATATATATATATACATATATATATGTGTATATATATATATATATAAATGTATATATATATACAAGCATAGTTATACAAAAACATTTTCAACACATATAAATAGATATGCATATATATTTGTGTAGATTTAAGTATAAATATGTATATATATACGATTGTTTATGTATAAATATATATGCATGTATGAATATAAGTATATGCATATTTACACATGTATATATGGATATATGTATTCATATGTATATGTATGTATACGTGGTGGTTCCGATAATGGAAGCATACATTAATAACAGCTCTTATTCCTATTCCCTATAGCAATATTAGTCACATCTTCAAGATATTGCACATCTGAGATATGTTCGATGACACACTCTTTGCTGCAATAGCTTTCTTGTTTCCTGGTTGTGAAAACTCATGCCATTTCCCCGACTAAGTAGCACTAGAAATATACTAATTCACGCTCAATCAATACTGCGGTTTGTGTGAAGACTGCATTACAGGGAATCGCCATTATCAGTATCAGTAGACATTATTGGGCAAATTTCATGTGATTATAATGCATGATGTATGTAGGCATTCAAACTAACCTTGAGTCCTTACACGGCTGGTGCCAAACTCCCATAATAATTGCGTGCCGCTATTCACAAATCAAATATTCTTTCTGTAGCATTTGTTCAGCTTTCTTTTCGACTATTAGCCTTTGTCTGCTGAAGTGCTTGATATCCGCTGATTTCATGGATCTGTTTGAACCCATGCTGGAGTGTTTTGAACGGACGGTAACCATAGCAATTACTGTCAAGCTTATTGAGGGGTTTATGGACAATATATGAGCTGCTCGATTGACAGACAGGCGTATATCTACATATTTCGCAATTATGGTTTGCATTAGAATAGGGTGTCGTGCAACTGATGACTTGGATAATACCCATCTAAATCACAGTAGTGGAAAGTTCGTAATATAAGGTGTAGCTAAGTTCAACCAATGGCGGATCATAAAATCTTTACGCTATGGGACCTTTATGTTTCAGCTGGTATCTCATTCAATAGAATGTTATTTTGACGTCATTAACCGTGACAAAAGCAAACCCAATCCAATGCAAACACGTTATGTTCAAAATAGGCTTTAATAAGTGCAACAATATTTTCCTCAAGCGGTAGGGATGTCAACCAGACGAATGCGTTGTCTCTGCTGCAGCCCCCACGTGGGCTTCTCGTATCGAGCCAGGCCTGTATTATTGATACAGATAAGGATTTATGCCGTTTGGTGCGAGCATGTCTAAGCGGATGGAGTTGGCTGTGAATAGTTCATGACGTCAGGGAGGGAGTTTGCGATTATCAAGTTAGTCATATCGCCTGCTTAAGCAGGAAAGAGTCACTTGCCCTGTACAACAACATATATCTGGCTAGATGTTATTGGTACTTTTCTAATATGTTGGCGAATAGTTGATAAGTCATGATTGGATTCTGGACGAATGGTGATTATTTATGCGAAATGCTTTATAAAAAGAATAGGTCTAAGAATCATTGTCATTAAAAACCTACGACCTTCCGCATCACTGACACAAGCCACATCGTCACTAAATGAAATGTTACTGAATTGAATATTTACACAATTACATTTCGCAATGAATGGATTCCTTTGTTTTATGGTAATCTGAGAAGTGCCATTCTTGGCTTGTGTAGGCGTGGAAGTTATCACAGGCGCATTAACGCCATATACGCTAGATTTAAGTTGAATGATAAACTGTTAACAAATGCAGGCGACTCTGATATCATCGAATGCTAGCGACTTATCAAGTTGTATGAAATGGCCCAAACATAGTTCTCGTGCGTTCGCTATGATCGTTCGCATTAGAACATTCTTGGCAATGGTAGTATCCTTGTGTTCATGCTAGGGTAGCCAGTGAGATAAGAATCAAGGACATTGGTAGTAACCCATGTTCACATTCGTTGTCGTTCTACTTCATAACAGGATCACTTATGGCAAAGCAGTGCTGGGGGTCTTTTGAGGTTACCATTTATGCATCAGTCACTATTCAGTTATCCAATTTCCGCCAACTAGGTAATGTATGACATTGTTCAATGTGACTGATGGCTGCTGCCCTTGATGTGATAAGACATAGAAGTATAATGACATGGTTTAGCACCTGTATATAATGGGCGTTGCTCGTCCTACCCGTGGCTACTGTCCCATGAAGCACAAGACCTTAGGTAATGACCTGCCGTTGTACCCCATGCAAGGATACTCGGGTACTAGGAAGTTTAACGAACCAACATGAAGTTATGAGTCTTAGTGACATCCCAATCTCTGCCTCACATCCACTCATTGTTGCAAGCAGCATCATATATCAGAAGACCACCAAGCGTGTTAGCAAAATGCATGTATGTGGTCGATAGTACATACATTTAGTTGCCCTTTTATAATTATCGTTCACTGTTGTATATTTTGTAACTCGAATATCGCACGCACGCATGTATCATTCTGAGCATCATGGAGCAAATAATAGTTTATCCGTTCACAGCGAAATGTGCCATAAAAGTCAAATGTCCTCAACCAGTTAAGAGAAGCATGAGACTTTATGTATTCTTGTCTTAAAATGCAGAGTTAAGCTATCGGGAGGCCTTGTCTACCTCATACGACTTATCTCTCCACTCCGTAAATTAATAATAACCAGCAGATTTTTCGTAATCATTTTACCGTTTATACCTCTACAAAAAATTCGTTTAGAACCACCGAATTTTTGTAATCCTTCTGACCATTTCCATATTCACAATCACTACGTATTATTCCGAATATACATGTCAATGATATATGCCATGTGTCTGGTAAGTTCGTATTATACACGACGAGTCATATTCAGAAGGGTGGCATTGTTTGTCAAACATAGAGCATTAAAGTCAACATGTAAGTATTTTTCAGCAACCTTTCACTGATACCAAATCGGCTTCCGTTGCTCAGCACCCTCGATAGAGAAGTGATGCTGCCATGAATTCCACAGCCAGTGCAAAGTCACCTTAAGCGATTTAATTGTGATTACACAAGCGGATTTATAACAGGGACGAAGCAACTAAATGGTGTAAAAAATTTGTTAAAAATACTTTGAAAACTTACAAATGATTCTACTTCGATACGTTTCTAGCGGTGTGCGTACCCAATGCTTAGTGCCATTAGACGTATGAATGATATTGAATTATTTATGCACTACTAATGTCGTCATTCTTTGTAGGTATCGGTCATATAGGATTACGTGAAACACGCAATAGCTTTGCCAAATACAACATTCTAATAATAGTGACTGCCCGGCGTTTGTAGTTGTTGTTTAACTGCGCTTGCGTCTAGCAATGCGTGAAGTCAAGCGTTTATGCAACAGCAATCATCATGAAGAGATGAGCATTCAATCATCAGCCCTTGATACACTGGCATGTCACAGCCTATGAAGTATCGTACCACTTCTACAACTCTACATCAATATTCCATATAGACAATCTCTCCCTGTTATTCCGAATTAACATATCAACCAAATATCGCAAGTGTCTGTATTGCCCATATTATACAGAAGAATCAAATTCAGATGGGTGTCGGTGGTCGTTCATGGAGCATTGACGACAAAGTGCATGTATTTTTCAACCACCTTTCACGGATGCCAAATCGGCCTCCATGGACCCGATACCACAGTCTATGAAGGATCACACCACTTGTACAGTAATACATCAATAGAATTATGGGTGATTATCGTACACGCTTCGGTGGTCCTTGAGGTAATGACTTCCTGGTGATGTTACTTCTGAGCACTCATACAGTACAATTGCAGTCCTGAAACCACTATTTTGCCACCTTCTGAACTATTTAGCCACCGGGATGTAGCGGCTATTTTAAGCCGAACAATTTAATATGCAACCACCTGTCATTGACTGATATTTCGCTTCCATTTGGTGAGGTCCGGGTGTTTAAGTGTATGAAAGGTTAAATGTTCTGCATTTATCAGTAGACCCCATGTCGATGTCGTTGTTAGTTAATTCATTGTGTGGGGTTATTCATTATTTAAGTTTGTGGATGAGAACCACTGGTCTACTAGCTTGTGGTCAAGACGTTTTGTCAACAATATCATGCTGTGGCTTAGACATTATGGTTAGAAACTAGCCGTTTCTGGTAGCGGCTTGGGCAAAACATTTAGCTTAGTGTCGGTGGAGCAAACAGTCGAATGCGGCGTTATGCAAGCGGCTTCTGCCTCTTGTCATTGGTCTGTGTAGTAAGTAATACAATACATCGTTCACGACATCATTTGCGATCGATTCGCAGACTGCTGTGCTCAATATACCAAAGAGGCAGTTGGAAATAATAGCTTCGGTTGTTTACTGGGCAACGTTCTTAGAGTCTGCAGGACTTTCAGATGAGGTGGTACAGGTGTGTCTAAATTGTCACTCAGTGTTTTCATCAACATTCAACATGTTGTCACTCTCGGAACTGTCGTTCATCACAAAAGGCCTTGTCTATCTTTCATGACGAACAAAAAGTGCTTACGCCATGTTAACACCGGACTTACGATCGAGATGTGATCGAGTAATGGCCTCATCTCGCCCGCACGCGCACTGACTCGCAATGGGGTTGTCTATACGGTCTTAATGGTCTACAAAACCATGTCTCTTGGTCTCCATCTGTCTCCATCTGTCTCCATCTGTCTTTATCGGTCTCATATGGAACTGTTCTAAACACCCGCAAAGGTTGTGCGACCAGAGAAAAAACATAATCGTATCATAATTAGTTGTTATAAGCTCTCACAAATCTCAACCCACTCTCAATTCGGTATCACAGGTCGAAATAGACATGCAAGCGGCTCGGCATGCGGTTGGATATCTTAAGGAATTATTCACATCCCTGTAGGTATTAATAATGGCTTGGGACTTGTGGCACTAAGTGCTGAATGATAGACTGGCTTACTTTAGCTATAGACCATGCTTGGGTGATGGTCACCAGTGGCCAGATACTTCAGGGTGAGTGTCAGTTTCAGCTCTGGTTCGGTAGTTGGTACCTTCTTCTGTGATATGGGGCCTCACCCTTTCAAGGATCTCATCAAAGAGGTCTCCAGGAATCCGTATGTACTTACCCATGTTCTTAAAGATGTTGGGCTCTTCATTCTTGAACTTCTGGGCGAAGTGGTTATACTGGCTGTGGTCCTGCCTCTCCTCCTCAGTCAGCCAGCTTCTGATCCAACACAGTCTTCTTTGGATCTTCCTCCTGGGGGCCAAGGTGTATCGGAGGGCAGCCTCATGTTGCATCTGGGTTCGTTCTGGATCACAAGGACCTAGAGTACATGTCCGGGTTCATGTTGTCTACAGTGTGGCATATGGTAAACGGCTATGATTGCCAATGGGCGCATTCATTCATATACGTTTTAGACTGTCAGATCACCAAAGTCGCCTTAACTCCCATATTAAGTCTTGAACAGGTTGCTTAAGTTGCAATGAAGTCTAAAAAAGGCTCCAACTTATCGCAATAGGATTGCGACTCGATCGCATACACTCACAGCGATCGCCGATGGTCGCAACGCTCGCCATGGGGCTCGTACAGCATTCCTAATGCGGTAGCAAGTCGATTTCTAATGGTTGTATTGGGCTTTCAACTTTGTCGCTGCAGACTCGCTAATAAAAACGCCTGTAGACTTGTAAGCTAGTTGCGACTCCATTGAGACCCGATTGAGACCCATGAGACTACTGAGAGTGGCCGTATTAAGGTTGCAATAAGATAAAAATGTTTACTTTTCAGCCAAGATTCATTTCCGATCGCTGTCGGTTACACGCAGTCGACTTAACCAGGCTACGATTCGTTGATACCTTGCTTCTAATTGGCAGAATATAACCGAATCAGTAAGAGTTAACGTCAATATGGTCCAATAATGACGAGCACAATTTCTCAGACTCAGTCATTTCATTTTGAAATCTCGCAATTATGTAAGTATTGTGTCGGATTGTTTTCTGGGATATAATGATGGCTGTATATACTTTTCGCCCTTGTGCTTTATTCTTGAAACCGAATGAGATTGGTACGAACCGTCCTTGTACTGGAGTACCCTTTCATGGGATAGAACTTCATTGGGCAGTGGCCATGGATGGTATGAACAATTTATATGATAAGCAATCCATTATATAAAGATTATAAATCGTGCCATCATTCATAAATTTCATGCCATGTTTTGGGCAGAAGCCATCAATCTCATTCAACAATGTCACAGCTTCTATTGTTGGCGACAATTTCGCTTAGGTTTATGGATCCGATAACTTAATAATGTCTGTAGCATGAATAGTCACCATTGAAAAAACACCCAAAGTGCTTTGACATTAACGAGCATGTTCGACGGTTTAACGACGACCAATGTCATTGATTCTTATCTCACTGTCGTCACCTTGAAATGCTGACGATTTACCATCAGGCAATCGGATCAACGAGAACTTGATAACTTGCCAACGAACTGTGTTATCAATAATGCCTGCCCTTTTTGATAGTTTATCATTCCCAGTCGAAGATAATTCCTTCTAATCCAGTGCATTGTGGTGTATTTGGAGTATGTGATATCTTCCAAGCTTACATAAGCCAGGGATAGTTAGATTCAGATTACCATACAACAGGGGATTCATTTTACTGCTCTTTGTCTATTTTCTCAATGTGCAAATATTGAATCCGGTTCCCTTCCATCCGGTGACGGTACTGTTTGTATCGCTGATGCGGCAGGTGGTAGTTATTTCACCCATTCCTTTTATACTTAATCCCATAAAAAAATATTAGGAACACCAGTAGTTCGTTCTATTTTTATTAAGCATTTAACATTCTTCAAAGTCACAATCAAGGCTGATCAATTCGACCACATTATAGATAAGTATCACTTTCATCGAGCTACAGATACGTTTTTACTCAGAGCTCTTTCAACTTAAGCAGGCGATACTTACCACACTACAATAATCAAACTTTCCCTACCTAACGCCGAGACCGATTCACCACCCACTCCATTCATTTTTGTAGAGGAAGCACTTGTATCAAACGGCAAAAACCCTTTCTAGTATAAAATGTCATTCAATTCATTCACGCCAGTCTCAAAACCATAATGTACAGACTACATGCAACGTAACTGCGTCACTGTATTCCAGACCGATATTCATTCCAAATCGGTACAACGATGGAAGCTAGAAAACACAAATAGGACCTGCTGGAGAAGCAACACTTTCGCCTGTCTGATATCCTGACCTTTGGTCGAAATGAAATATATGCTAGCGTTGTACTTTTTCAACCTTTTTCACACTTTGCAGAACATGTTTGCGTTGTATTGGGTTTGCTATTGTTACAGATACTAATGTCCAAATAAATGTGAGATACCGCCGCAGGTTGCAGCCAGCTATATGTAAATTACGAGCTGTCCAGTACTATCCATGGGAATGCTGATTATATTAATATTCTTATCCTCATGCAATACTATAGGTCAAAATATGCAAATATGCGCCTGTCAGTAGTTGCTTTCATTACCTTTCTTTCAATAAACTCCAGTATTTATTTAAAATTACTCATCAATTAAAATTCACGGGCAGGTCTTAGGCTAATAGTCAAATTAATAAATAAACATATGCCACCCCAGAAACATTTGATTTGTGAATAGCAGCAGGAAATTATTGTGGGTTTTAGCAACTGCTGTATAAGGCCTCAAGGCAAAATTGTATTCTAATATTCTTCTACATTCATGATGTATTATACTCACATGAATTTGACTCATTAATGTGTAATAATACTGATAATGCCGTCTGCACACAAACATCACTGTCGCTTAAGCGTGATTACACATATTTCTAGGACTATAAAGTCGCATCAAGGAATCCAGGACACCATTTCATCGAAGAGTTTGTCATTCATATCATATATATATATATATATATATATATATATATATATATATATATATATATATATATATATATATATATATATATATATATATATATATATATATATATATATATATATATATATATATATATATATATATATATATATATATATATATATATATATATATATATATATATATATATATATATATATATATCCATTCTGATAAGATGAATACACACAAGATACATGGATTTCAATCTACGGTATTCGGACGAAAATTGCTATTTCCCATAGTCTGCTAAAACAGCATTATTTCTGTCATCTTTTTTGTTACTTTTCATGTTTCATACATTTAATTTAACAAGCCTGGGTTCCGATAAATCGTTGTCCTCTAGTCACCGATAGTTGTCATTAATGCTAATATTCTACATATGCTAAACAGGTGCAAATAAATATATCGTTAAATGAATATTGTATGACACATATTATGGTTCCATAACAAATGGTAAGTGATCATGGTGATGGTACCTGTGCTCTGATTGGTCAGCCAGTACGAATGTTCATTAATTGGTTATTTCCCGTTACAGTACGACTGCACTAAATGATGACGTGAGGATAGGTCGAGCTCATGATAGATATCGACCTGATATCCGAAAACACTCGAATTGTTGCCCAAATTGACCCGTTTTGCATTTATATGAATGCTCACTTGGCATATGCTCACGCTCATTAGTTACCCGGAAGTAAGTATTCCGCTATATTTTATGGGTGTGTATTTCAGGCAATATTTATTTCAAGGGGCAACTGTCATAGTTGAAAGTCGAATTTAAACATGTAGTTTAATGTGTTATCGTTTGTTCAGGGAGTAGGGCACCTTATACAGAAAAGCGGTGAAACATATTCAGCGGCCAGAAGGAGCTGACCATGTGAGAGTACAATGACTTACTGTGGTCTATTTATAGCATGAATTTTATGCATATCGTGGGAGTAAGGTGGAGACTTGTAACATAAATAGTAGGGGTAGATGGCTGTATCCTTATTGTAGTCTCCATTAATGTGACGCCCTCCTTGTCTCCCTGGCACTGCCACTGTTAAATCGTTATCACAAACTAAGGATAAAACATGACGATATGTTTCACTGTATGAACCACCAATACAACTTACAGTCGGTTAACTTCATCGGTTATCGTAGGTTAGTTCCTTGAAGATGGGTTTTTAGTTTCCTGCTGTCCCAACCATTGCACCTATATTTATCAAACCTTTGAACAGCGCATGCAAAATTGCAAGTCTACATTAGAGTTATCGCTCAATTGCCGCGTTTTTTTAAGAAAGGGCAAGCTGTCGTGTCAAATTATTTCCCATTCTGAACATGGATAATTCGGCCAATCATTGTGCAAAGTAATAGTACTGATCACCATATATGTTGTCTTGGGGAACCACGCCCAATAACAATTACTGTCCTTTGAGCTGTGAATCATAAAACCTCTACTCATACAACATCTGCCGTAGATGTACTATATACAATTGTAAGACTTCATACATTAAGATTCAATTGAAATAGGTCGATCACATGCAGATGATTATGCCAAATTAGCTGTCTTGTTGATTATGAGAGCAACATGATCAAATCATTCTCTCCAAAATAATACATCCTCCTTTTAAAGCGCTGGTGGCTGATTTAGTTGGTTAGTATGACATATTACGGCTTATATAATCTATCTATCACGGTATCAGCTGTATAAACAATTCATTTCGGAAAGAACTATTATGTTAGTCACGGTCTTTTGTTTTTCGTCGGCATCATAAATGTAAATACTCCTTTGATACCAATGCTAACTTAGAGGCCATTTATACTCATCCCTCCAAAGCCGCATTTTCATGCCATGAAACGGTGATTCCATCTCTTGCAACAGTGATAATCTAACGCAGTTAGCCCGAGAGTTGCTACAGAATTCGTGTCGATAGACGTGTTCATTGCCAGCATCACATTTATCAGACGTCTATAGTTTGTGTGCATGCTGTCAGAATGCAATTAACGCCATTTCATCCTTTTGTCTGTTGTTGATGTACGATTGGTGGGAATAAAATATATTTATTACCATGAAAAGCACGTTTTCCATTAACTCTTTTGCCTTATATCAATGCGTTTATGTGACTACGCTTCAGGTTTAAATTAATAACTATTGATGGACGTGAACATACTGCTAGGTCGGGCGATGCCTTTATAAAATTCGTCGATCGACTGAAAGCCCTCTGCATCAAAGTATGATGAGTGAGTTCCACTGGTTATTTAACCCAATGTATGCCGCACATATATAACGTACATAGGTCGCTACTTGGCGCATTTGTGATCATCATATTGTTATAAAGCAGATTTTCGCACGTCTGACACTGTCTAGCGTTGTTGAATTCTAAATTAGAGCACCACCTGACGTGATTGTGCTGCATCATAATGTCATTTGAAACAGTGTTCCGACAAATTATTGCACCATATACCATATGCATCAGTTCATCGCATAGAACAAACCACCACCTGGCGGCAAAAAGACAGGATTTGGGCGTAAAAATAAAAACGTATACTTTCATCGGCACGTTTGATTGCCTTGAAACGCAAAAAGACGATGAATGTTACAAATGTGCCATTCGTACTGAATAGACAAGTGCTTAATAAACCATATATCGGATGATTACTTTCTAATTCATGGTCGTTAACTAAGGTGAAAACGCGCAAATTCGATCGTGAGATACCACCGCCGGGTTGATAGCGGCAAAGTTGTGGACAACCTTCTTTATTAGTTTTGAATCATGTGGCGACCCTACCAGCAACTGGTACGGGATATGTGCAACAAGTACGGTTAACTGCTAGATCTGTACACCATCCTAATAGCCAGTGATATTGGGCGTTAACCTTGATGAGCTATTAGCGTGATAGATTGGGGGCGTCATTTGTAGGTAGTTTATAAAAGAGAAAACATTTTCTTAGGCTTTTAGTGGACATATCAACGTAGCTTCAATATTAATGTTAAACGCGTCAGTAATAAAGTGCATCATCGGTCGATATTTAAGGCTATATAAGGTGCATGATTTGTTTCCTCATACATGTAATTGATTTAAAAAAATTCTGCGATTAGCGTTGTTTTAACACAGCGCTATCAGATGGGAGATATGTGACTTGAATGTATGAAATCGAATTGCGGGGATGTATGAAATATACACCAAATTGTCTGTTTACACTACTCAAATTTTTTTAAAAATATAGGTTGTATAATTAAATTATGCAACACTGTCCGCCCTTTTTAATTGGACAAAAGTACAACATGGTTAGCCCACGCCATGCTTACCACTGACCGCGAACACAATGTCACCAAATACCAGTTACAGGTGGGGCAACCACATGATGGACTGGTATTGAAGGAGGTTAGGGGAAATATTTGGCTGCCAACTCAGAGGCGATATGGTAAATTGACAAGAGGTTGTATTGATATTATTTCATAAATTTGCAATGCTTTAAGCACATCAGCACATCGTTATGTTACGTCACGGCACAAACCATCCTATCATATCGAATGGATCCAAAGTTACGACTTTCATATCTGCTTCCCATATGCTTCAGGAAGCATTATTGCAAGGTTATTTAATCAATAAGTCATGGAGCGTCAGAAATATTATCGCCAACCTCTGATTGAGCACCCTGGTTAAATTGCACCATCGTATGGTCGGTGAATAAGCAATGAATACGACTTAATGACTTCCTGGTCTTCCCAGGTAGTTACTTCCTGGTCGTATCGCATAGTGTGCCGAGGATAGCTACTCACGGAGCTGTTACTGTCAACTTCTTCCTTCAGAATATATGCACTACCTAGCCAATCATCCTGGTCCACTGCGTTAACAATTGTAAAGAGTTAGTTTCCACCTTATCACTTTAAATTTCAAATAAAGACACACCAATCAAGCTTTTAACAACTCTTGGAGTCAATTTTGCCATGATGCATACTTAGAGTACCTCAAATTGTATATATATTTGCCATTATATAAATTATCCATTTTTCTCTCTTGCTTGTTTTCCGTCTTGTTTCTTTGTTGCAAACAACTGCGAATAATGACCAATAGTTTGCTATACCTTACAAATGTTATCGATTATTCATGAAGCTGGACGCAGACGCAGGGATGCCGCGTGCTACAACCAGCCAGTCTCAAATCGGCGGCAACGTAAAATATCCCGTGTGGCGAAATATTGCACTAGGCCGATCGGGCGCGCTAATAAGGAAATCCACAGGCTAGCTTACTGGCCCAGGGCCATCGGTCTATACAACATGACGAGCCCTGGTGTGCTTCCAGTACCATGACGGCATACGTTAAGCCAAAATGTTTCGGAATAAAACCTTTAGTCATCTGGCCATTGAACAGTCAAGCAAATGGAACCTTTGCTGTAGCATGTTTGAGTCCAAAGTTGCAAGCAAAAAAAAAAGAATATGTGATAATTATGTTGGATTGATTGTTGTCAGAATATTGAATTCTACTGCGCGCTCTTTGTGCGTCATTTATCATAGATTAGGGATGCATGCGTGAGAAAGGAGGGTCCACGAGCAAATACTTGAGAACGGAGTAAAAACATTGTTTTTTACCACTAAGAATGTCAAACATTTCATAATTTACGCATGTTTTGCTCAAATCACATTCTGCAGATTCCAACCACAATACCATGCATAGTGTGAGAAAACCCATATATAGCGGTTTTTGTAACAAACTCTTCAGGTTAAAGTAATCGCATTGTCCTATAAAGTAAGCTTACTTTTCGAATCGATATCTAGCTAATAGCATAAAATTTAGTAGTAAGCAATAAAATTAGCGTTCACGCACGTTCGGGTGTAATATGCCAATGTACGTCCCCTGTTATCCGACAAAGCATAGCAAAGTAGTAAACAGCGCCACCTGTTGCTCATTAACCACTTGGTGAATGTTCACAGTTTGGGACCAGTGCATCTTCATCGAATGGCACGTTTCTCGTCGATGAAATTTAGCCAGGTGAAACCCCCTAAGATTGGATCTTGTTCATTCCCGCAATGACCAACGACTCATTGATGAATGCAACTTGAAAG
>CM067353.1:28950805-28985805 GCA_034190875.2 Urechis unicinctus | reverse complement strand
GGTGAACTACAATATTGCATAATACCTCAATTGGGCAATCGGACCTTAGATGCCTCATAACCGTAGCATGGTGTGTGCTCAGGGAACAGTTCACGCAGCGGTTAACTGCAAATGGGCTCCTTGCCGTGCATACTAAATCACTTGTAATGCACTACTTAGCCAATGAAACTGGCTAGGCGCGTAAACATTCGTTAATTGGAGGGATTTATCGTTGGTTCGAAGCTAATCAATTTGAGGCCAAAATAACGACAGACAACTTAATGTGAAATTATGCTCTCTATTTTGGATAGTATCGCTGCCAACAGATATCATATCAGTCATCGAACAAGCAATATTCGTATATATATATATAGAGAGATATATATATATATATATATATATATATATATATATATATATATATATATATATATATATCTATATATATATATATATATATATATATATATATAATATATATATATATATATATATCTATCTATCTATCTCTATATATAGATATTTATATATCTATATATTTCTATATATCTCTCTATCTATCTATCTATCTCTATCTCTCTATCTCTCTATATCTCTCTCTCTCTCTATATATCTCTCTCTATCTCTCCCTCTCCCTATCTGCCTATATCTCTGTCTCTAGATGTATCTATCTCTATGTATATCTCTCTATATATATCTATATCTCTCTATCTCTCTCTATATCTCTATATATATATATCTATATCTCTATCTATATATCTCCCTCTCTATATCTCTCTCTCTCTATCTCTCGATCTATATATACTAAGGTCGATATCGAGCTAATATATATATATATATATATATATATATATATCTCTATATATATATATATATATATATATATATATATATATATATATATATATATATATCTATATATATCTATATATATATATATATCTATATATATATATATAGCGCGACCTTTAATGGGACACACACGCCAACCTTTCGTAGACTTGGGTCCACGAAAGGATAAACCATTATGGCCACATAAAGTCCACAATAATTGAAAATATTTTTGTTTGACCATTCGAATGTGATAGTCTAGTCATAGTAACGTACACAGATAATCTTTCACACGTTATTTCTTTGGATTTTGAATGTAATAGCGAAATAAATTTAACAGCTAACCATTCATTGACATAACCCACAAACCTCAATATCTTCCATACAACCATATATACTTTGATCCAAATCGGCGAAATAATGTTTAATCATGTGTGTTGGTTATGTTTATTTGAAAAAATAAAATATTTGATTTATTTTTAAATTTTGTTACCGAAAAACTATATTTTGCTACTTATTCATCAATCTAGATCATTGAGTTAGATCGCGAAATTCTACCAATAGTTCATAATGAACACATCTACAACAAATATTATGTTTCTAATCCATTATGACTGAAAATGATTAAAATATTACGGTATTCCGCAATTACTCGAAAATATATATGGGCACGAAAGATTGGATTTAAACATATAAAGTTGTGTCTTGACCTTTCGTGGACGACCTTTCAAGGACCAAAAGTATATACCAGGAATAAAAAGTGACAGAAAGATTTTTATTCGTATTAAACTATTTCAGTGTATCAATCAAAATATGCCGAATAAATAATTGATAATTAATGATAGCAAAAATGTACTATAAAAATTTGTCCACGAATGGTTGGAGTCTACGAATGGTTGTAATCGTCACAACATATATATATATTTATACGGCGACGTGACTGCCTATATTGAAATGTGTCGTATTCACGAAACACTCGTTATATACAGCCGATGTGTTAAGTTTTCATAGGAAATCCGGTGATTCGTTTTCGTATTATTGTGAGGCATTCTTAATATGTATGTTAATTGCTCATACATACTTTTGCGTCTAAGGCAGGATCAATACCACACTATGCATTTGTATCTAAACAAATAGGCGAAGACGGGCTGCCTCAGAATTGACCTTACGCCATGGCTCGATAATCAGGGGAAGTTACTTTGCTTATGTCCAACATTGACCAAAGATGGCGGATAAACAAAGTCGTCTCGGTCTCTGGGATATTCCTGACAATATCAGCTTAGAATACGTAAAAGAGCAAATATCGCTGAAGACAAAACAGAACGCTTCTGCCTTTTTATCCGGCAGCTACATTAAAGAAATACAAGTATTTGCGGGGATTGAGATTGTGGGTTAAGCTTTATTCTACCATGTAAGTATATGCACAAGATTTTTGTGGTGTACAACATTACAATTCACTGTTTTATCAAAAGATTCGTAAAATTTGTTGCGAAACATGAAACAAACCCAATTTGGTCAATTGAACTAAAAAGGCTTAAATCGAAGCGATGACTTAATATTTTTTACGACTTGATTCTGGCAATCGCTCTCTCAACATGGACTCTATGTCGAGCTATTTTCTCAGTCAATCGAATGTCAGCTGAGCTCATCTGTGCACCACTTCGAGCAAAAGGGGGAATATTTAACTTTAAACTTAGTTTCTCTATTTGTTCTTGTATCCTGAACCCTTTATCAACCATGACGCCTTCCCCCGCCTGTACTTTACCCTCAGCTTTCAGGTTTTCTAAAGTAGCAAGAAAACCACTTTTTTCAGTTAAATCAGAATCAGAAATTGAGCCTTTAAATAGCATTGAAGCGAAAACTACACCACCTCTTGGTTCAATGCCGACAAGCCCTTTGACAGTGTCACATGATTTATCATTTGCTTTTTCTAGTCATTGAACTGGGCCGTTGAATTTTTATTTCTGTTCCACCAATAATAACTAATGTATTTGGAAATTCTTTTCTATAACCTTCAGGCATCATTTCCACGATAATGTCACGATGAGGCCATATCTTAACCGATGAACATCGAAAAAACATATACTGAATCCAGTTTTTAAATAATACACTCGCGTCTTGTTGAGAAATTGAGAACAAATTCCCAATGTGGAAAAAATCAAAGTTTTGTCCTAGTTTTGTCATGACCAGAAGCAGTTGATCTTCCATTTCAATATTCCTCTGGTAGCCATTATTTTTTATCATATGAAAGGGCAACTCTTGGACTCTTGGTGGTACTAAGAAATCATAGAATGATGAGAATTGTTCACTGTTCAAGCCAGTATAGTACACAAATTCATATTTTTTCTTGTTTTCCCTCAGCAGTGATGCACCAAAATTTAAACTTAGCACTTCTTGGCTCAGTCTTTGTGGCATGGGTCTTTCTCTGCTGCAACTTTTCATTTTCTAGAATCAATTTGGCCACGTGTTGTTTCAGGCTCTCATTCTCTGCAGCTAATGCCTGCATGTCCAGCAATCTGTTTTCTGAAAAAAGTACAAATTATTATGTTATATATTTGTAAAAGAAAATGAGCTTTAAATGTAAATGTAATATTCAAATGTATGTAAAGGTAAGGTAAATTTTATGTATTACGGGGGCCACTCCTTGCGCCAATAAACACACCCAGAGAGCAATGTTCCAGATGCGGGGAAATAAATTATCCGAAAGAACTGAAAGACAGTGAAGTCATTTTTGGAAAAACCCAAATACAGGATGCATTGCAGGGCAAGCAAAACAACTGGACAGATGTTGCCGTCTCACTTGATGATGCAGTTCTGATTGAAAACACAACCCGAACGCAGAGTGATTCAATACGATGGCATGAAGAAAGGCATAAAAGAATAACTGCTTCAAATTTTGGTGCAATAATGACCAGACAAAAAACTGTCAATGAGTCATTCATGAAAAACATAGATACAAACTAAGGTGAAACAAGTGCAGACCAAAATTTTTCGCAGAAAAAATTAATTCCTACTAGTATCATAAACTGTCAATGTTAATAACATTTACTAACTCCCTCAGTCATTTGCATATCTTGAGTCGAAAAGGGTGACCAGTATAATAAATGAGTTTTGTTTAGAATATTGGCTAGCTGTCATTGTACAATTTATCAAATTAAAGGAAATGCATACTTATTGGAGTGTCGAACCCAGAAATCTACGCAAAAAGAGCGAAAAGTTTTACAAATGTCGATCTGTTTGTTTTACTTCCGTGTTCCGGTTACGAACGACAACTGCATAAAAACGAATGTCGTGCCCTAATATAGTTGAAAAGGTTACAGAACAGTAAAAAACTAATAGAATAAAATACTTTTGAACACACGTAAACGACCTTAGCTGTCCCGTGATTTTTCAATTTTACCAAATTCAGCTGATCATTGGGACGCCCACATAATCGAAGGCATCTAATACACTTTTCCAGGTTCCGGCCCGGTTTTGGAAATGGATAAAGCTTAATATTGTTCTCAAGTCTTTCGAGGTATCTGCTGTCTGTGTTGCAGGTACCATAACTGCATCTTTTCACCATTTTTACAGCGGAAAAAAACATTGACGACTATTGACGGATATAACTTGTTTGTCGGACAAAATGGCGGATAGTAGCAAAGCCGATGCGGGCTTATCAGCGTGGCTATCTGATTGGTAAATTGACCCGTCAATCAAATTCCTGGCGTAAGGTCAATTGGCAAGTAGCCATTTTAAACCATGACATTTTAAACCATGAAATGCGTACACTATCAAGGAAGCCTAATGCGTTAGTACATGCAATATAATTAGGGATCGCCTTTACATGCTCAGTTGATGATCTAAAAAGCGTCAACCTGCAGTCTGTTTCAACTAGACATGTACCATTAACTTAATGTAAGATTCATAAGTTGTTTTTGTTCTATAACCTTGGTACGAATGTATTGCCATCAAGGGACTAAGTACGGACAACGACGAGGTAATAAAAAAGATTTCACTCAAATAATGAACATATGGCTATAAGCCATGCCGCCATTGTGTTCCTGCCATGATACGCTTTCAAAGTGTGCCATATCTCCGAGTGGACCAGTGCGCAGCTACACTTGGTTATCACAGAGGTGAAAGGGTTACATGCTATATACCATTGCTCTGCTTGTCAATTGCAATGTGCTTCTACGGTGGTTCTTCCAGATTCAGTCATTGTGTTGGGCACATTGTTCACAGCTGTCAGGCGTTTGTTTGATATTCATGCTTTTCCAATTATGCATATCTCTACGATGCTGCGTAACTATGCAGCATAACTTTTTTTAAACATTAGTGCAGCGGAAATGGCTTGAAATCAATTATGTCAAATGTAGGTGCTAGTCCATTCCACCCCATGGTTTAGTAATATCGTTTAAAAGACCGGCATCTTCTGTAATATTTTTAACGCACAGGTATCACAATGAGACAAGGCTTCTAAGACCATGACAGCAGTGCAGCATGGTTGGTTATACCCACATGCAAGAGCGGTGTTTCTAAACCTCCGGTGTACCACCAAAGAGCTTATAGCTACGCAAAGAGGATTAATTTTGCTTTGTCACAGAGCCTCTTAAAACCAAGTGTAATTTTCTGATTGATTCAGGGGCGTGGTCGTCTCGAGCAATAAAAAAACTCAATAGTATTAACCGACGCCAGGCCCGAGACGTTGGATGGACAACATTTGGTGATTTCACCTGATTACGGACGTGTGTTTCATTCATGCCCGTGATCAACGCATGGCTAGTCGGAGTGAACCCTCGTAATAATATGCTTCTTAGTTCTACAGCCACTGTCAGATAGCAGCGTTATATTCTGAGCTGACGAAGAGTAATGAAAAGAACATTGCTCTGATTCGCTCAACTTCAGGTCCTCTATCTTAGGCGTAGAGATATTTGAGGATAATGCGAGTGCCTGTTTTCAGATGGATTGAATACAAGGAATACATTTTTCGACGTGTGCAGCTAGTTCCAGTCGTTTCTCAATGTGTACTGAGAGAAAGTTGTTGTGGATAATATGATTCGATGACACCTTTAGCACATAAGGAGAGTGATGTTTTAAGATCATATGATACAATAGACAATTCCTGGCAATAATCGTCTCTAGTTCTGACAAATTCAATGAAATCGCTTATGCCATTCGTTGACCTCCTGCTAGTCAGACTAAAGTGTGCGGGTGCTTAGCAATAATTGACAACAGACAAGTATTTATCGTTTAAAGTATCCTTTATCCTAGAGACAAGTTGTTCGTTTCCCTAATGCCAGATCCAATCAACCAGATTACAACTTGTGCTCTTGGATTGAGCAATAGCAACAAGGTCCTAAATGTACCAATGGTACTGATAACAACATATGCAATTTAAGAACTTTACAGTGGTTAGACAATATCGGTGATGAATAGACAAACTACCCACACGGAAGTGAGGAACAAGTTAACTAACCTTTCTGTGATGTAGAGTTGGCGCTAGGAATCATAGTAAGGTGTCCAACGAACGGCCAGTAAAACATCCTTTATCAAGATACCTACTCAATCTCATAAATAACCTTTTGCGTTCTTCAACATCAAGCGGTCATAATGCATATATTGGTAGCACCTTTATTGTCATAGCACCAGCGTGTATACAATTGTATTTCCTGACCCAATACAATGTAAATCACATAAATTACCTAAAATTATAAATTGTTGAATGCAGTTGTATTTAAAATTAGATGTAATTGTAGACCGGTTTGGAATTATGTTGAAACATCGTAAACTATTTTATTTATTCACAGGACCGAGCGATGACAATCGCCATTTCTAGCACTTTTGTCATCGGGAAGCGCGATTCGTGATGGTGTTTTTTTATTTGTTTTTAAGAATTGGCATGCTAACTTTGTTATGTAGGAATTGATATATTAGGGATTGTGCCTGTGTCAATAGACGGTGTAATTAGGAGCGAGTTATTATGTGTCACTGAACAGTCAAGTATATCACTGCTCCGATGTGTAACACGATTTAATGGTGGAAACAGGAATTCCGTTAGCCTAGTGGGTTGAGTTAGGAATTACGCGCCGTGTGCAGAGTTTTGAATGTAGACGCAAAACATGTCAACTCAGCAGGCAACAGGCTACATGGGCATTACGGTTCTCAGCCTTAAGAGGTGACACAGAAAGTAACTTGATATGATATTGTTATTTGTCAGTCACACGATGCTTAATAGTGGCGTGTCGGAGAAGCTATGCAATATTTGCGATACATTTCCAATATACGTAGCTTACATGATCACCTGATGAAGCCAGCACGTCATGTTTACTACCGAAGCTGCCATTGGGAATGGATGTATCTGATGTTGGGATCGAGGATATAATTCGAAATCTATAATTAAGTTCATCTTAGTGTATTGAATGTCCTTACCCCCGATTATAGCTTATAGTGATATCATATCAGTACATTTCGTTCAGCCTTGTGCATTATTGCGCTGTGTCCTTGAATGCGGCGACCAATGTCCATTCAATGTATTTCACCATAGCATGGCATTAAATGATTCTGGATCGTACCGCCCAACCTATGCCATGTCCTCCCAAGCAATCACATTGCAATATTTATGGTAATTATCTCGGTATCATCCGACGTTCTGATTCAGAAACAGAGGACACCTACAGGGACATCTCCAAATGCTGATATGTCCTGTAAACGTCTGAGTAGTTCTTTGCTTCCGTGGTCATGAATGCAATAGAGTGTTGGTTTTTATAGTAAGTGTTTCGTCCTTATAGTTCGTCACGGTTGAGCAAATTACACCAAAGATAACTAAACAAATTACTGATATAATGGTTGATTAGCATCTTCAGGGGTGAATGCTATTAGCAACCATTGACTTCTTAGTGATAGCTGTGATGTTTATAGTGTGGTGGATACATGTAGATTACAAGGAGGTATGTGGCACTATGTAACAACACCGTGAGGAATGCAATACCTATGATTGGATCCAGCCAATTGTAGGGTGTTATATCAAGACTGAATGTGATACACGATCGCCTAATGAGCTCATGGTGTCTGTTAGTAAGATGTGTTGATATACCCGATTAGTTTAATTCCCTTTTCCTGTCTCATCACCGGCTGCTTGAAAGTCATTGCCCATGTGTTTGTATTACAGCCGCCTTACAACACGGTGATGTGAACTCACAATTCAGCCAATCTCCATGCGTCACACTGCTGCTTGAATCACCAACTCATCAAATATATACGGCATCTAGAGAATTTAACTTTGAGACTGTATGCGAGAAAGGCTTTGCTTGTTCAGTTGATTATATTAAACTCGACACCCTTGTGACCTTGATGCTGCTGGCATGTACTCATGCGAACATATCAGATACCAAGCATGTATTTGTCCTGTGCAAAGTATTAGCATGGATCTATTGGAACAGACATGGACACGAAAAAGCACCTGGATAACCATATATAATGCAAATACAAATTTGTGATTTACTGGAAATAATCTGTATAAATGTTAACTCAAATTAAAACGGCACGTGCTACTCGAAATAAATTCTTTATTAGAAGTCATGCATTTTGTATCCCAGCATCCTTGGTTAATATAGCAGTAATTAATTTCAAAATGATGAATTATTTTGAACAGTCCAGCCAAATGTTGACGTCATCGCCATCGCGAAAGTTGATTCCATAACGCAGAGAAGAGCACACAAAATAGCAATCTAAAGCATTAGACTAAAGCCAGCTCCATAAATGCTGCTTGCGTATGGGGGTAATATGTACCGGGGTATTCAGTTTGAACTTGAGTTGTCTCTGCCGTCAGCGCTGTTATTAACTTACATTCATCATTGATTTCCATTCTTTATTTAACACCTCAACGAACCCCATCGGCCGGGGTCTGCGTCAGAGATTAACAGTTGATAATTGACTTCTCTTCCCTATAACACTAAGAGTGTTTTTCACAAGTCAGTTGATTACACATTCAACGTTGTGGATCTGTTTTCACGCGTGCAATGGACCAGGTGGCCAACTGACTATCGAACCTACTGATTGCTATTCTGCATATAATAAGTTTGGTTGGCAACAAAAACAAAAGCCCATGATTTCTCAACCCCACCCAATATCCCATGTTAATGAAATGTCTTTCTGAAACCGGTAACATAATTTAACACAATGTTGGTTCTTTTTCAAGCGGAACAATGCTAGCCTGGCAATTGCAAACAAAGACTGCATCAATACAATATTCATACAAGAAGACGTTCTTGTTGTTAAGGGAGTAAATAATGAAAGGAGAAGCCAACATGGACTATTTGTCGTGGATAGATCTGATATGGAGTAAACTGCGATCAATTACATCAGAATTTTCGTGCATCACACAGAAATGTATAGTCGATAATCAATTGACCTTTGCAACCCCAGCGTTAGGGAACGACAAATTCAGAACGCCCTTCCATTGATACACTACTACAGCCCTATGGAACGGTCTTTGGTGGCCGTCATTGTCAGTCTCTTTGCAAGGCCTAGTATCTTGGTATGGCAAATAAAGCATGAACGCGAGGGAAAAATGTAATCAATGGCTGGACAAATCTGTTCTTGAGTATCACAGTGTTTTGTACGATGATTATTGCCGAAGTTCGATTAATCGTCTGCACCACCTGTCTTCATAATCATATATTGATTAGCGATGTGATTAATGGACATGGTATAATCACGCCATAACCGTTTTATTGGGGACATGATCCCGATGATTCGGACTTTTGCAAATAACGGGATAGAATGGAATCCCGTATGCTGCTAAAGTACTTATGTAACAATCAAAGTGTATGTCATCCGACTGCTTTACTTGGCCAACAATAACTCTCACCTGACGTCGAAGATGGTTGATTTGGTCACATATGATTTCGCCCAGATACATGACTGATTCATACGAAATAACTTAAGGGCTTAAGCCAACATAAATTCCGAGTGACATCGACTAACATGTTTTTAACCGCCACTTCTATTCATATACGGGTGTCGAAACATGAGAATCCCATTCAACACTTCGCCATATTTGGATTTACGTGCTGTTCGGTGCAAGGATATTACCTAGCGTTGACGCGTTAGATTAACACAGAAGATAATGGTGTAACTCTAGTAATAATATTTGTGATAAAACGAATTATGTCATCCATAAAAACAGCAACCATCATTCGACAGTTCAACGCCCACTGGCTAAGTATTAAGTGTTGTTTAGTTACCTAAATGGCTTAATGGCAAATTATATGTAGGTCGCTACCATGTATTGTTTAGTCAGGAGATATGGTTAATGATGAATAGTTTCATCTGATAGCATAGAAACTGGTAAATAGAAACTGTTCCAAATAGATACTGTGGTCAAGAACAAATGCCGAGCAATTGAAGATTATAATACCGTCATTGTAGCTTTTAATCCTCGACTTTGATTATGGTAATTTTCAAACAAATAATTACAGATGAATACGATGAATGATTTGATGAGTCGTGTAATTGTTGCAAAAACACCACTTGAAAACCTATGGATGACAGCGCCCGAATTAACGCCCCTTTGCTCACCCAACTGATCTATGCAAATTACAGACTGGCAATGTATCCGATCGGTCGACTTTTATTACATGCACCTTTGCTACGCACCCACCATTATGTCTGTGAGTGAATGGGCAGCATAATTGGTTGGCTCATAGCTATGATAGATGTAATAGAGAGGTGAGCATTACATAAAAGTTAGACGAGCTGTATGTCACTGTACACCAGCAGCTGTATGTCACTGTACACCAGCAGCTGTATGTCACTCTACACCAGCAGCTGTATGTCACTCTACACTAGCAGCTGTGCGGATGTCAAATGTTAGTATTGTTTAAATGGATTTGGGATTGTGCTAGTAACATAAATTACTTAGGTGTGAGTATCTTATGTCGAACTAGCACAGTTACTGTGAACAGAATGTCATTAATTGTATTCACACCTCTTCACTCAAGATGCTGTTCCCTATACACTTGGCCGCAATAAGAAGGTTTGAGAGATCGTTTACATTACGTACAGATGAAGCTCACACCTGTCCAAGCAATCACTCCTTTCAATATATTGAACTCTTCAATCGCAGTCAAGAGCTCAGAGCCAAAACATCCGTTGTCGAAATATAATTATTGGATCAGCCTGATAAAGGTTCTGAAGCCACAAAATTTACGAACAAATGTCCATTTAAGTCATTCAATTTCGTTTTTACATTAATGTTATGGCGACCAGGTTATGTTTGTATGTAATGCACAGAATGAGTTTTTATCATACAAGAATGATCTTGGACGTTTCGGGCAAGAACTAATATACAATAACAGCACCTCATTCAACGCAATCAGCCCCAAGGACACCGACCATGTACTCGGCTATCAAATATCGGGCCATTTGAAGATCGAAAATCCCATTAATGTGATGATTTGATAACTCAGAATACCCACAGTTTCACAATAGTTTCGCCTTGTCAACTTTGTTGTGGCTTCCAAAGTCGTCGTCATAAAGCGCATTAAAACGTGAATACTCGTGGCTTTTTAACTGTGCGCTGATGTCATCGTTAATATCACACCGCGTGTTTCAGCCCTTAAGAGTTGAATTACTTATTTGGCCAGAATGTTGGTATGTTTGCTTACTGTTGAGATAGACTGTATCGTGTTCAACAGACGGGACAAGATTACATAGACAATGCACAAACACGACAATAACTCATCCGCTTTTTTCCCATGTATTGAGTAGACTTGTTATGCAAAACTCAACGAAGCTCATTTGGTCGAAAAGTAATTGGCAAAACATGACTAATTTAGGTGTATAACTAACGTAAAATATCATTCCAGGCTGGTGTTCCTAAGTATAATGCAAAGCTACAGCATATGGTCAATCATAACCAGCCGCAGGGTTGGCTAATCATTCAATCGTATACACATAGCTAAATTCCATAGGTTACTAAGGCACATAATTGACCAGTTGAACAGCTGAATCTATAACATAATAACAGCGTAACAAAGACAATGACTATCTGATTCAGAACATTAAACGCTGCATGATCCAACTTATTGGGACATCATTATCACGTCACAAATGCGAGGTTATAAGGTGAACACAGCAACAAAGTTATTTTGAATATGATAAGTGAGCTTGAAAACATGTTGCAAGGATAAATATAAGTATTTGTTCACGTGTGCTTAGATACAGTCAACGATTATAATTTTGCCCAAGTTGCCGCATAATGTTAATCGCGTTAATGACTTCGGCTCGTTTTTTTTACACAGGACAATCAAAGCCAGACAAATGAAAACACAGTTTTGATTTGTCAGCGTAATAGACCACCACTACAGTAGAGTATTGGATGTTGGCTAGTTGCAATATTTTAATTTTATCTATGGTAATCAATCTTGCCAGGTATGCGCCTATTCGTTTGTTTTGCTTCCATTAACATACTGTGATATATGGCCTCATCAATCATCTTCCTTGCATAATATAAGTATGGTTGATTATGAACCCTGGTGAATGATATGACTTCCGTACGTTGATATACATGAATACCTTACTGTCCTCTGTGAAGTCAAGGAAACCGTTAATTACGTCAATATAAGAAACTCGTTCGCCATATGTAACTTACTGACTGAAAGGCTTGCCCAGGAATAATTACCACGTCGTGAAAATACAACTCGTATATGGATGCTATACATTTGCATTAATGTCTCACCACCAATCCATTTCCAACTGACTAGTGGTGAAGGTCAAATTGGCTTGGTGATTTCCTATTTCAGAGATTGACATAACCGATAGCAAATCATGTCCCGAGTCGGCATGTTTATCATCAAATACCTTTTGGATCGAAAAGCGCGGCTTGATGTACGACTGTATAGGTTAAGACGGTTAATGCATATAAATTTGTCAGATGATATATCATCCGCTGGTGAGTTGTTATGGCTACGTCAGCTTCCGCCCTCGTTGATTGTGTACGCTTGCTCACACCTGGTAACCATCACTAGAAGTAACATGGCATTGTCGGCTAAATTCAGTTGACAGGCGATATCCGGCCAGACCATGGCGGGCTAATGGTTGGATTACGTATCATGCGACCTTGATAAGAACAGCCGCTGGGCGATGAATTACTATTTACTGGGCGAATGCTCAAATAACGAAACCTTGATTTGCTGGGGCGAAAGCAGCGTTGCCAGATGAAACCCACCTTACCATCATAGTTCAACAAGTGTATCGACATTATTGCCAAACGCACTTATATTGATTTACTGTTGTTATTAGCTCTGGACCGATAATGTCATCGATTCGCTGTATTTGATGGTGGTTGAGGACAACGTCTATACCTTTGTGGTTTTATAGCAGCAGTGGCCCGTCACCATGTGGAACGTACTACCTGGATGTTTCACTCCTTGCAGAGTGTATGCATGATAAACATTAGCGCTAATGTCTCACTGCCAATGAATTTCCAACAGACCGGAAGTGAATATCAAATGGGCTTGGTGATCTACTATTTCAGAGATCGACATACTGTCTCGTGCGACCTTGATAAAACACCGGCTGGGCGATGAGTTACTACCCAAAGAATGGAGAAGCGTCAAATAACGAAAACGTGTTTGTTGGGGCGAAAGCAGCGTTGCCAGATGAAATCTACTTCACCATCACAGTTAAACAAGTGTATAAACATAATTTTGGCGGATTGTCAAACGCACGGATATTTATTCACTGTGGCTATTTATCTTATTAAAGACGCTCAGTTAAACTAAGCCACGCTAGTTTTCAGTAAACAGTACGGCGTCCTCTTTTGTCCGTAATTAGGTCATGACAATAGCTGTGTAAGCTAAGCATCAAACATATCTATCCTTGACATTTAAACAATCCGATTGCAAAACGACAGGTCACAAGCTAGGGATATGGTAATGGTAATATTAGGGTTTACGTCACTTTTGCAAAACGACAGGTCACAAGCTAGGGATATGGTAATGGTAATATTAGGGTTTACGTCACTTTTGCACAACGACAGGTCACAAGCTAGGGATATGGTAATGGTAATATTAGGGTTTACGTCACTTTTATAAACGACAGGTCACAAGCTAGGGATATGGTAATGGTAATATTAGGGTTTATGTCACTTTTAAAAACCGCGGCGATATCACAACAGCGATGGATGAGGATGATTGTGATGTTTGGACAGCTCCCCATAAGCGCCAGCGCCAGTTGCCCAGATCGGGCAGAGCAACACACGAAGATGTGACGAAGGTCCAGCACTGTACTATAGAGCTACGGGTCGGGTGCATCCTCTATAAGAGACAATTTACCATGGTCATCCGAGTCACAGGGTACCAGTAATTCGGATGATCACGTTAAAAGGCGGGCCCATCTCTGAAAGGACAAGCTATGGACAACTGTCCATCTGTTATGAACGATGACGAGTGCAATAGTTTTATGATTCCGATAAACCAAATAACGATTTAATCGATAACACCATGAATATATGATAACAACCCGATCGAGCAATTCATTACCCACAAATTTCACACACTAAACGCAACACATGGACTGAAAATACGTACGAATAACCACAAAAACCTACTTTTGGCAAAGCAAATGAGACACCCTTGCTTGAATCTCAGCCATTGGCATATACTGCCCATGGCTATTGGAATGGCCCTATTCAAAGTTAAAAGGGATCCATTTACTTTAGCTACAATCGTTGCATTTAATGTTCAGATATGCGAATGAACATTTGCGACCACTCAACAGCATATGACCGAAGCGATGATTGCAATGAACATCTTGGACGTTAAAACAGATGAGTGTAATTGTGGTTCATGGAGCATATCATAGTGATGCAGAAATCACGGACATTCCTTAAACCACAATGGAAATCAAGAGCTCAAATCCAGCTGCATGACATAAATGCAGTTCAACGGATACTAGGTCAAGTGATACACCCAAACAGATCATCTGACATTCAATGTTCTCGGATCTCATATAAATAAGTCGTTTTCGGCATAAACCAATCTATTTCCATTACGTGCGGAATTGAGAGAATCAGCACAACCTGAAGCATTCGGAATCGGGAAGATGGCGTCTTATTACATATCCATCAAGACCGTATGACCAATATATGTGCTGTACTGATATACTTGATTAATGTACAACTCAAACATTGAATACAAATGCATGTGAATCACACAAGGCATGTAAGTTGTTTTGCGGAACATACTAGGAAGGAACAGTAATGAAAAGTAATGCGTATGCATTCAATCTTATTTAGTATCGTGCGTCATCACTCATCAATGATCCATGAAGCCGTTTGCATTCTATAAGAGGTAATGCATCAATTCTGTGAGTCATAATGGTATCATAGTACCATTGTGATTAAACTCACTACGACTTCCCAGGGCAAAAACTCATTCGTGTCAGATGAGCATGCATTGTCAAAATCATCACACATGCACAATGCAGATATGTTGTGGCAACGTCATAGGAGTGGAATTCTACATTGACTTTTGTGCTTCCTAAATTTGACACCTTGCTGATTAGTTTATATTTCGTTAGAATATAAATATCACCAAGACATGACTCGTCACAGCGCATTGCCCTCTTGTAATCAATAATAGAGGAGAATTTTATGAACGACTACAATGCTTCACCAGCTGCGTAACATGCCCTCCTCTTCCATCGTAGCTCATGGCTGCATAACATGCACCCCTCTCCCGTCGTAGCTCATGGCTGCATTACATGCACCCCTCTCCCGTCGAAGCTCATGGCTGCATTACATGCACCCCTCTCCCGTCGTAGCTCATGGCTGCATAACATGCACCCCTCTCCCGTCGTAGCTCATGGCTGCATTACATGCACCCCTCTCCCGTCGTAGCTCATGGCTGCATTACATGCACCCCTCTCCCGTCGTAGCTCATGGCTGCATTACATGCACCCCTCTGTCGTAGCTCATGGCTGCATTACCCCTCTCCCGTCGTAGCTCATGGCTGCATTACATGCACCCCTCTCCCGTCGTAGCTCATGGCTGCATTACATGCACCCCTCTCCCGTCGTAGCTCATGGGCATTACATGCACCCCTCTCCCATAGCATGGCTGCATTACATGCCCTCTCCCGTCGTAGCTCATGGCTGCATTACATGCACCCCTCTCCCGTCGTAGCTCATGGCTGCATTACATGCACCCCTCTCCCGTCGTAGCTCATGGCTGCATTACATGCACCCCTCTCCCGTCGTAGCTCATGGCTGCATTACATGCACCCCTCTCCCGTCGTAGCTCATGGCTGCATTACATGCACCCCTCTCCCGTCGTAGCCATGGTGCATTACGTAGCTCATGGCTGCATTACATGCACCCCTCTCCCGTCGTAGCTCATGGCTGCATTAACATGCACCCCCTCTAGCCATGTCCTCGTCGTAGCTCATGGCTGCATAACATGCACCCCTCTCCCGTCGTAGCTCATGGCTGCATCACATGCACCCCTCTCCCGTCGTAGCTCATGGCTGCATTACATGCACCCCTCTCCCGTCGTAGCTCATGGCTGCATAACATGCACCCCTCTCCCGTCGTAGCTCATGGCTGCATCACATGCACCCCCTCCCGTCGTAGCTCATGGCTGCATTACATGCACCCCTCTCCCGTCGTAGCTCATGGCTGCATTACATGCACCCCTCTCCCGTCGTAGCTCATGGCTGCATTACATGCACCCCTCTCCCGTCGTAGCTCATGGCTGCATTACATGCACCCCTCTCCCGTCGTAGCTCATGGCTGCATAACATGCACCCCCTCTCCGTCGTAGTAGCTCATGGCTGCACCCATCTCCATGCACCCCTCTACCGTCCCGTCGTAGCTCATGGCTGCATAACATGCACCCCTCTCCCGTCGTAGCTCATGGCTGCATAACATGCACCCCTCTCCCGTCGTAGCTCATGGCTGCATAACATGCACCCCTCTCCCGTCGTAGCTCATGGCTGCATCACATGCACCCCTCTCCCGTCGTAGCTCATGGCTGCATTAAATGCACCCCTCTCCCGTCGTAGCTCATGGCTGCATTACATGCACCCCTCTCCCGTCGTAGCTCATGGCTGCATTACATGCACCCCTCTCCCGTCGTAGCTCATGGCTGCATTACATGCACCCCTCTCCCGTCGTAGCTCATGGCTGCATAACATGCACCCCTCTCCCGTCGTAGCTCATGGCTGCATTACATGCACCCCTCTACCGTCGTAGCTCATGGCTGCATTACATGCACCCCTCTCCCGTCGTAGCTCATGGGAAATGAACATATGTCTACACTTCTCATGACATGATTGTAGTCACTCTAGTGCCTGTTCCACAAGAGTTGAACGGTGATTAATCTATAAACTGGCACTTCAAACTATGCATTCGACTAGATAAACGGCTGTTGGGTATTCGACACATTAAACACGCTCAAATAGGGATATAAGCTGTTGTCTATGATCATATCTGACCTATGCATCTTTTACATTTTGGCTTGTGCATTGTCCACATATTTTTGTGTGGGTAAAGTATGGCAAGCATAGGGTTTAACGGCACACCAATACTAGTGCTATTTGGTGCCTGCAAAGGTTGGGAAAGATCAGAATATCTTTGTGTAGATCTGAGTATCATCTGGGTAATAGCTATGGGCAAGTTTGTACGCCGACTGCTACTTGTCATCTAGTCAGTTTGTTTACTGATAGTCCTGAAATCGAATAGCTGCAGCACTCACGGTCAGTTCGGATTGAGGCTCAAATTTGAAGTTGGTCTTAAATCGTCCAATGATTCAGGACACAGATTGCTCTCTTATTGCGGTGTCAATCGTCTGTGTACAATACAGGGTCAGTTGATCTGCCAGTCTTTGCTTACCTCTGACCTTATTTTATGCTCCTGTAAAACTTGGCCGCGAACTATTCCTCTGTGTAGGTTCTACCGTCGGCTTCTATTATGACAGTTTTTTCTGTTTTAAAACTAAATTATATGATACGTTTTGTTCCTCATGAATTTAACGGACTCGGACGTTCGGAGATAACGACATTTGAGTCTGTATCAACTTGTCCATGGGCTTGCCCGAGATATTGTTGAAGTGGAATTGCTCGTTGTCATTGTGTCGTCTCTCATGAAGCTCACTAAGGTGACATAACTTACTGATTGTTAACTCGCAACCCTAACCCTACTCCCTACCTACCTCCCTCCCTTTTATACCGTATTGTCATTATAGGGAGTTGCGGAAGATCTCAAACAAATTAGCAAGGAGGAGGACTGCAGACATTTGTTCGATTGTAGTCACTCTTTAAACGTCCTGTGCAACTCCTCTTTTTGTGGGTTTTAGCTCCTCAATTGGCTCATAAGGACTATCCTTGACGTTTGTTGCCTTCTTGTCTTTGTTGTGAAATGAAGCTGTCTCCGTACAAAATAATAGGTGCATAGCTCCTTATCACATCTAAGGTATATTTATCGGGTAGGCTACTAAATGCCATAATATTTGTATCCAATTGATTCTACTTTTGAACATTGACGCGGCTGGTTGCGACGTTTTGATGATAATTACTTTGATTTCGTTTGGGTGAATAGCGTGAGTGGTGTAATGTAAAACAAATGAAATACAAGCCTAGTATTGTCGAACATGCAGAACAATGTCAAGCTGAAATACAGCTAGCTATATTGCCAATGCCAATGCACCATGAATATTCATCACAATATATCATAGATGTCAGCCAATATCCGCCTGTACTATTTGACCACTCTGTCCAACATCTTTCAGGGCTATTGGATGCAGTGATATGCTTTACTGTTGAACTTGGCAATTAGGCAGCTCGTAAATCAAAATATGAAAACACGAGCATCTGAATCGTGTGAAAGACGTTTATTGTGGCTGGGTACACATATGTGGTCGTGTTCATGATTTCATTAATCAACATCAGATTCCATGAACTATCGACATACTTACAAGGTTTTACATTTGGCTGATTTGGCGGTCGAGCATGTGGCCTAGATTCACGATGCCTCGGTCTTCTGCATATTACATTACCAATCACACTACAGAGATGCCTACGTTTGATCTCCGATCATACGACTGTATTGCAAACCACAAAAGTGGACCCAAATTCACATATTTTCTTCAGTTTAGTTAATCAACATTAAAAATTAGATGCTGAGAAAGTTGCGATTTTTAATGACATCACAAAGAACGCGTGCGAGTGGCTGACAACTTTTAGCCATTATAGCAATCGAGGTAGTTAATAGAGGGCAAGGAAGGCATGTTGAAAGATAGATTTCGGAAGCCGCCTAATGTTCAGTTTTGTCTCAGCCAATTCATCACATGTTCTGATTCCCTTCATTGTAATAGCGAGTTACTAATCATTAAAGTTGCTTAGATGCGCTCAACGAGTCACCAGAAGAGACGAGTGGCGCTTCTTGTAGAGTGTTGAAAGTCTTATCTTTTACGCCACTTATGAATTTCAATGACAAGAAGATGCGATCAAACTACCCGGATTTAAATTTTTATGACAAAGAACAGCAGCTACAGAGCACTTGGCATGCCATTCGGGAGAATGGAAAATAGTTTATTGAGTAAATGTTTCGTTCATTTTGCGATAGTCTGATGTAGGTGGCTGTTCGATTAGTCACTCTCCAATTTATCTCACTCTGAAGACATAGTTTACAGTAATTTTATATAACAAATGCGTGTTGATTACACATGTTCATCCAGTGGGGGGACATCTTATTTTGCACATACACCGCCATGTTTACCTCGTAGACAGGAATAAAACGCTTTTGTTGAGCAGTTCCCAAGAGTAATTTATTTGAGAACTCACACATGATATTCAGTCCGATATTTGCTTGAATACAAACCCATTGGCACGATACAAACAGACCCTGATATGAAAGCAATATTTTGAAAATAATACATCGTTGGAATCAGTGACTCATGAATTGTTGGCACTTCGATCCCATATAGATTTGCTTGTACCAACTTTTATTCGTTTCATGCATATATCGCGAAGAGCTCAATATAAGCCACAATAAGATATCAAGGTTGTGCCTATTAATATAAATACCCGTCCAGCTTATCAGATGATGGCGAATACAAGGTCAGACATTTAAGTGCGAATGTGTATACTACATGCATCAACAACCAACGAGAAACAACTCCAAATCACAAACTTGCCTATTTTGTACTAAGAGCAATCAAAGATGACATGTTGAACGAAGATACCGAAATACCATATCTGATCAAATATATATTCGGTGACTTTGCATTAATAAAACAACAGAGTGATCCGCCTGCGATACCCTATCTTTTCAACCCAATCACTTCGTCTTATGGCATGGGAACGGATATACGTTAGTTGACGACACCAAGTATAGGAAGCAGTAAACTAAATTCAATCTAAAACCACAAATTAGACGTGAAGCCGAACAAATTGTAACACAAGGCAATAAATGTCCTTTATCGAGAACAGAAGTAAACTATCCAACTATATTGCGCCAAAGAAATACTGCAAAGCTACAGTGAATATACATGGCCGTTCATTATGAATCTAAATAAATACACATTCTAGGCAGTGTAACAAGTTACAAGAGCAAACTTATTGTCCATTGACGCTGTATCAATCTTAAGTGCATCATGCCGTATCTGCGAATGGGATCATAAAAAGTACTGGTTCTGTCCCTGAAGGCAAACCTTATAACATAAATAGCAATGGCGTGAGAGAGGCTGTTCTACATCCATATTTGCAATAGTGGAATTCATCTTACCTTCCCTATTCATATATACTCTGGCTGAATCAACTTTATCCATGCCACAAATATGGAATACTTAGAGCGGAGAAGGAGGGACATGCTTGGTGTCGTAAAGTGGAAGAAGGGTCTGTTGCCAGCGCAAATCAGGAAAGGTAAAGACGCTTTATGCAACTGGTGTTATTGTTATGATGAGGTATATGAGACTTTTGCAGTGTCATGACGTCGCTTGCAGAATGGTGTCATTTTTGGTCAAGTAAGGTAAAACTAAGGAATGATTTGTTATTTTGTGACTGATTCTCATTATTCTGTGACTGATTCTCAATATTCTCAGACGTTTAATTTACATGCAACGACCCTGTATGATCAATCGCGTTGCTTTGCTGCCATGCGTTGTTTTTATTGAATGCATCGAATGTAAAGTTTTTAAAGCATATCTCGGTAGTAAATAATGAAGCGGGTATGTAACCCATTATGGTATTCATCTCTTATTTGTCTTCACGTGTATAAACTATGTGGCTGCATTAATGCGGCGATGTGATTGGCCGAGGATAATAAGTTTATCTTAATCTTTATATAATCAAAGAACCCGGAAGTGAATAAATCGTTCATATCAAATGCGCATGCGCGTGATGTTCCGAGCAATGCATTATGAGATGGAAGAATAACATTTGTATATATATATATATATATATATATGAATATATATATATATGTATGTATATATAATATGTATATATATACATATGTATAGATATATATATATATATATATATATATATATATATATATATATAGTTTATACATATATATATATAAATATATATATATATATATATATATATATATCTATATATATATATATAAATATATATATATATATATATATATATATATATATATACATATATTTAAATATTCCAAAACTATGTCATATATATCTCTGTTGATTCGTGTTCGCTTGGTTATTGCATAGAAAGTAACCCATCTTCAATACAACAATATTAATGCATTTTTCGATAACCCACCATCTTCATTCCCCGATAATGCCCTCCGTGCTGACATTATCAAGTGTCCAATAATGTTTCGTATCATTCGCAGTACAAGAACAAACGCCTTGAGATTATCTTCTCTTAACCTTGGTGATGTCCACTCGAACGAACGAAGTGCAGCTGCCTACGGAAATTAATCAGTTTCTGCATCAACGATGAACCCACAGGTGATTAGAATGCACCCTGGAATTGTCCTTCAAGGCTATGTGTCCAGGCAATGAAACATTTTTTTATAGCAGGCAAGCATGCGTTTGTTTTATTCACAAAGCGTCAGCACATCACCATTGATTAATTTCAATTGCGTTGTTAATCCACCTCAATTGTAAATGAGAGGAATGGTTACCTCTGTTGAATCATACAGAGCAACAGCCGAAAAAAAATAACCCCTTGCATTCTAATAACTTAATATAGATATATCTGCTCACCACGTACGTTCTCAGCACGGAGCATGTTGTTAGCTCTGTGTGGTACACCTTATGATTTCCATTAACATCAAGAAGATTACCGATCACGTGACCTACCTCAAAGCTTGAACATCTGTATCGACGGAATATTGGGCTCCATGTAAGTTGAAGCAAGGTCAATAGGAATATTCTAGAGAAAACATCTAATGTCCATGTGACGCGTGACCAATCCCATTTAATTACCAGAGATAATGTATGCAGGCAAAATGATTAAATACAGCCATCAGTATGGCCATCGAACAACAATCCGACTTAATATATACATGAATATGAACGATTGTATCGCTGCAACATTTAGCAGTAGAAGGCGAAGACTTACATTGACAGCCATAATGGTATACCATGATTATGCGTTTGAACACCGGACAGAACCCTTATCATCCTCATCATAATATAATGCTATGCTTACTCTACAATTTAGACGCAATATATCAACGAATCGCAACCTGGTTGCCACAGTGATTGGTTTATCGTTATTACGTAGTTACAACAATGGAATTGTGCGTGGCTTTGTGCTAGGATGATGCATATGCATTTGAAGACAGTATAGATCACCGGGTTTGTCATATAATCCTAGTCTCTCATTTCCTACACAGCACCATGAAACAGAAAAATGTCATGTGTTCAAGCAGCAAACAATGCAGCTACACACAGATTGCAGACATATAATGATAATGATAATGATTATTTATTTAAAGCCCATTCCATATACATCTCAACAGGCTGTACAAGTTATAACAATCAACAATAGTAAATAATACAATATAAGACTAGAAATGATAAAAATGTACAGCAATAATAGGCTACGGCGAATTTATCGATTGCACGTTCATATAATTTGATATATCACAGGTTAAAAGCGTTCCTAAAAAAGTGCGTCTTGAGTGCTCTCTTGAAACTCTCGTATGTGCTGATCGAGCGGACACGTTCGGGTAGCTCATTCCACAATCTCGGTCCAGAATGATACAAGGATCGCTCACCATAACGGTTTAGTCTCTTGGCCTCACTAAGTGGAGGTGGAACTAATCGTATCTCCGAGGAAATGCGAAGCCGACGTGTCGGCTTCGCTACAGTTAGAATCTCTGTGAGGTAGCGCGGCGCCGTTCTGTGGTGAATCACTTTGAATACTGTGCATAGAATTTTGAATAGGATACGATGCTCAACTGGGAGCCAGTGAAGCTCTTCGAGAATCGGTGTCATTTCTTGTCGAGATTTGAATGACATCCTGGTGACCAGTCGAGCTGCAGAATTTTGTATCAGCTGCAATTTTCTAATTTGATAGTTGGGGAGGCCGAATAGTAAACTGTTACAATAATCTAACCGGGATCCTATGAATGCATGTACCAATTTCTCCGTTGTTGTTTTGTCCAAAAGATGCCTGATTTTGCAGATTCTCCACAGAGCGTACGACGCAGCGCTACACACAATAGAGATGTGATCCGTCATAGAGCCGGAACTATCTATAACCACTCCTAGGTTGCGAGCAGACTGTGAGGGGGAAATAGTGACTTCACCCACCCGTACGTCAGTCACCGGTGCCCGGTCCCTGACTTTCTTGTGCTTAGAGGTGAACCAGAGAAGTTCCGTCTTACTCTCATTGAGAGCAAGCATGTTAGAACGCATCCAGAGCCGGATCTGGTCCACACATGCCTCAATGGAGGCAACGTCAGAATAGTCAGTCCGGGATCGGCAAGTGACATACAGTTGGGTGTCATCAGCAAATATTACAGTATTTAAGCCATAGGCCGTAATGATATCTTCCAATGGCGACATATACAAGGAGAATAGAACTGCTCCAAGTACGGATCCTTGAGGGACACCGTAATCTAATGACTGTGGCTCCTTCGACACCATTGAACCAATTGACATAGTAATAGTCATTGATAGCGTTTTGACATCAGTGAGCATGTGTTCGATTCCACACGCGTATTCAGTGGACCGTCTAATTGGCAGTGACAACAGGTCGATTAATATGGGTGAGCATGAATTTGTTGCCAGATATACCATGCCTTTTGTGATGAACTACAGCTCCGATCGTAACAAGTCCTCGGCTACTCAGCCCGCTGACACTAATCAAAATACTCCAGCCCAACCCGCTACCATAAACGGCTTTCACACGCCTTAATGCCTAAGTTGCAGCTCAAACATGACAAAGTTGACTAACCATCGAAGCCTCAATTTAGAAGACACGTTATTTTTAGTGCTTAAATGATAAATACCACACCTCCCCCTACAAAACAAAAATGAATTGTACACCAATGCAATCGACATCTGGTCAACTGATAACTAAACAGCATTTGATCTTTCATTCAATTAACACCCGAGCCTCACAAACTCCTAGCAAAATTTTACTTAATAACGGGTTGTTGCATGTTAAATTTGTGGCTTAAAATGGCCGCTACATCCAAGTAGCGAAATACACAAGAATAACCCTTCAACAAGAAGCAACAGACGGAAAACTTAGCCCAGGTCTGAAAATTCGTGAGTTTAACAAGCCGGAACTGCAACACAAACGCAATAGCCGGAATCGGCGATATGCAAGTGGCTCCAGGACTGCAACTCAACTACAGCGGTTGTGCATGGGGAGAACATTTTCAATGTTCGAACTTTTCTCCGTAATTAATGATACTCAGACTTTACTTTGGGCACAGCCTTGGGTTCTATTGCGCAGTATCATCGGTGTCGGGGATTGTACGATGCACAAGCGCCATCATATTAGAACTGTCATTCATTAATCATGTCGTAAATCATAATATTATGCATAGATACTATAGGTTGCATGTTAGAAAGTGACATTAGTGCCTGAAGAGTGCTGAGAAGTAACATCACCAGGAAGTCATTACCTTAAGGACCACCGAAGCGTGAACGATAATCACCCGGAATTCTATTGCTGTAGTGATGCAGAAAGGGTGTGATCTGTCATTAGCTGTGACATGCCAGTGGATGAGGGGCTTGGGGTCTAGGTTATTGCATGCTCCGCTACTCACGGTGAATGTTGCAGTGTGGATGTTTGACAAAAAACGCAATGCATGTCGCGAGCTCAGTCCATACAACGATTTAACACTTCGGGCATTCCCTGTAGACTGAAATTCATGTTTGGCAAATGCATGTTATGTTACCAGTAATCAAATATGACTGATACCGACAATGATTGGCAATCTAATATCATTTATACGTCTTATGGAACAAACCAGCAGGTGGCATGTTATGATTTATCTACAGAGAGGACAGATTGTTTCGTATGACATGGACCTGTATCTTCATTATGCACAGTAAGATAAGAATACTCTTAACCGGTTAGCGGTCTTTTGAACAATAAGACATATTTCGCTGTGAGAGGATAAGCCATTGATTTATTATATGATGATCGGAATTATCTCTCTCCGATAAGTATATGCGAGCGATATTCGAGTTATTAAATATCTAATACTGAACGATGATTTTAACAGGGCAACCCAATTTAAGTATTATCGACAAAAAGTGCATTTAGCTAAAACGCCTTGTATATCTACGTACAAAATAATATTAACATAGCGCCTTTTCACATCTCGGGTAGATTTACCGCGCAGGCTACTTTATGCAATGTGTCTTGTTTGTCATTATGTTGTATCCAATTTATCCTACTTAAAAACATTGCCATGGCTGGTTGACCTTTGCGACTTGTTGATGATAATATCTTTGCTTTCTCGTGTTTTGCTTTACTGTGATTTGGTTGTGTGCTTTGAATAGTGTGAAGCAAAATAAATGAAATATCAGCCTAGTTTTGTCCATCATGCAGAACAATGTCAAGCTGAAATACAGCTAGCTATATTGCCAATGTCAATGCGCCATGAATATTCAGTACAATATAAAATAGATGTCAGCTAATATCCGACTATTTGACCACTCTGTCAACTATCTTTCAGAGCTATTGGATGGAGTGATATGTTTCACTGCTGAGCTTGGCAATTAGACAGGTCGTAAATCAAAATAAGAAAACACGAGCATCTGAATTGTGTGAGAGGTGTTTAATGTGACTGAGTACACATATGTGGTCATGTTCATGATTTCATTAATCTACAATGAAGGATTATCTCGTGCAGCAAACCCCATTTCATGTGATCAGGTTCCATGAACCATAGACATACTTACAAGGTTCCACATTTGGCTGATTTAGCGGTCGAGCATGTGGCTTAGATTCAAGATGCCTCGATCTTCTGCATATTCCATTACCAATCACTCTACAGAGATGCCTACGATTGATCTCCGATCATACGACTGCATTGCAAATCACAAAAGTGGACCCAAATTCACATATTTTCTTCAGTTTAGTTAATCAACATTAAAAATTAGATGCTGAGAAAGAGTCGATTTTAATGACATCACAAAGAACGCGTGCAAGTGGCTGACAACTTTTAGCCATTATAGCAATCGAGGTTAATAGAGGGCAAGGAAGACATGTTGAAAGGTAAATTTCGGAAGCAGCCCAATGTTCTGTTTTGTCTCAGCCAATTCATCACATGTTCTGATTCCCCTCACTGTACTCGCGGGAACAGTACAATAGCGAGTTACCAATCAGTAAGTAGCTTAGATGCGTTCAAAGAGTCATCAGGACAAAAGGGTGGCGCTTGCCAGGTAAGGAAGGAGTCGAAAGACATTTCTTTTACTCCACTAATACATTTTAATGACAAGAAGATACGATCAAACTACCTGGATTTAAATTTGTATGACAAAGAACAGCAGCTATAGGGCGCTTGGCATTCCATTCAGGCGAATAAAAATAGTTTATTGAGCAAATATTTCCTTCATTATGCGATAGTCTGATGTAAGTGGCTATTTGATTACTAACCCTCGAATTTATCTCACTCTGATGACATAGTTTGCAGTAATTTTATATGACAACTGTAAGTTGATTGCAACCACGGGGTGGGGGGGGGGTGTTATCTTATTTTGCGCATACATCGCCATGTTGGTAACAGTAATTTCACTCATTGGCACGATACAAACGGACCCCGATATGAAAGTAATGTTTTGAAGGTGCGGAGAATAAACACTCGACTATCTATATCCGGCATGACCACTGGCGGCTGATGGTTTCGATGGCTTCACGCTCAATCTGAATCGAAATACAATCTTTGGGCAGTATATTAATTCCAAAATAAGACATCTCACATAATCAGAACAGTTTTACTGGTACAACGACAGAAAAGTCAGTGCGTAACCGCAGCATATACAGGGCGAGCCAATCACATGTAACCTTGACGTCGAACGCTGTGACACGGCTAACTTGCGATATGAATCTAACGATTTTCAAAATGTTTCAGACAAAAACACAAAGGTTGATAAAGGACTGCATCAATAACGTAGACCAACAGAGCTGACTAAAACCACATTTGAAAGGGCTCATTGACAGTTAAGTCTGACACAATCTGATACTCCACACCCATATGTATATTAATAATGTTTATCCGCTTCATTGCTGCTTCTTGACCAATTTAATGCAATTAAATCAGATACAAAAATGTGTCACGATTGCAGATGAGATCTGTCTTTTGATGGTTTTACGATACATGCTCTACACTGAAGCCACGAAACACGAACGAGCTAATTATTATTCAGTAGGTGAAAATAATGCATCGATGGAATCAGTGACTCATGAGTTGTTTAGCACTTCAATCCCATATAGATAAGCTTTTACCAAATTGAAAGCTTTGATAAATTATAATGGACGTCTTTGTAATCATCATATTGCTTTTTTTTTTGAAACTGTGTTTTTGTTCATTGCATGCCTTATCGCAAAGAGCCTAATATAAGCGGCAATAAGATACCAATGCTGTGCCTATTAATGTAAACGCCCTTCCAGCTTATCAGATGATGGCGAATCCAAAGTCAGACATTGAAGTGCGCATGCGTATGCTACATGCATCAACAACCAACGAGAAATAACGTTTGGCGTAATCTATCATGTCGATTCCAAATCACAAACTTGCCTATTTTGTGCTCAGAGCAATCAAAGGTGATATGTTGAATGAAGATACCGAAAGACCATACCTGATCAAATATGTATTCAGGTACTTTGCAATGATAAAATGCAAAACAATTGAGTTATCCGCCTGCGACATCTTATTTATTCAACTCAATAACTTTGGCATAGGAACGGATATACGTTAATTGACGACACCAAGTATAGGAAGCTGTAAGCTAATTTCAATCGAAAACAACAAATTAGACGTGAAACGAACAAATTGTAACACAAGGCAATAAATGTCCTTTATCGAGAACAGAAGTACAATATCAAACTACATTGCGCCAAAGAAATACTGCAGAGCTACCGTAAATATACATGGCCGTGCATTATGAATCTAAATAAATACACATCCTAGGCAGCGTAACAAGTTACAAGAGCACACTAATTGTCCATTGACGTGGTATCAATCTTAAGTGCATCTTGCAGTATCTGCGAACTGGATCATAAAAAGCACTGGTTCTGTCCCTGAAGGCAAACATTATAACCTAAATAGGAATGGCGTTAAGAGAGGCTGTTCATTGATGACATTTGAATTGATTATCTGTAAAGTATATTGTGTAAGGTCAGGGTCAAAATATAAGTTTCATTCACATTATCTAATCAACGTAATAAATGTGCATGACCCACGCGATTGGTATTTGCTTAACAAACTGTTACGTTTAATTTCCATGAGAATCAAACTGTTTATCAATTACATGGCTCGCAGCGACCCTATATGATCAATCACGTTGCTTTGCTGTCATGCGTTGTTTACATTGAATGCATTGAATATCAAGTTCTTAAAGTAAATAATGAAGATGGTATATAATCTATTCAACTCCCATTTGTCTTTACGTGTATAAAGTGTGTGGCTTTAATGATGCCACGATGTGATTGGCTGAAGACAATAAACTTATCTTTATCTTTAAGTAATACAATAACCCGGAAGTGAATAATTCGTTAATATCAAATGCGCATGCGCGTGATGTTTTCGAGCGATGCATTGTGAGATGGAAGAATAACACGTCATGATTTATATATATATATATATATATATATATATATATATATATATATATATATATATATATATATCGTTATATAAATATATATATATATATGTATATGCATATAAATATATATTTATACATTAATATACATATATATATATATGTATATATATATAAAAATGCTTTTTTTTATATTATTGCATATATATATTTATGTATGCAAATATATTTATCTATCTCTCTCTTTCTCTCTCTCTCTCTCTCTATATATATATATATACACACAGATGTTTATATATATATATACATATATATATATATATATATATATATAAATAAATAAATAATATATATATATATATATATTTTTATATATATATGTGGAAATATATATATATTTATATGAATAAATATATTTATTTCAACACTGTGTCATACATATATGTGGATTGGTGTTCGCATGGTTATTGGATAGAACGTAAGCCATGTTCAATACAACAATATCAATGCATTGGTCTACAACCCAAAGCGCACCATCCTCATTCCCCAATAATGCCCTCCGTGCTGACATTATCAAGTGTCCAATAATGTGTCGTGCCATTCGCAGTACAAGATCCATCGTCCGAAGATGAACTTCTCGTAACCTTGGTGATGTCCACTCGATCGAATAAAGTGCAGCTGCCTACGGGAACTAATCCGTTTCTGCATCAGCGCTGAACTTCCAGGTGATTAGAATTCACCCTGGAATTGTCCTTCAAGGCTATGTGTCCAGGCAATGAAAACATTTTTTCCTACAGCAGGCAAGAATGTGTTTGTTTTATTCACAAAGCGTAAGCACATCACCATTGATTAATTTCATTTGCGTTGTTAATCCATCTCACTTGCGAATGAGAGGAAACGTTACCTCTGTTGAATCATACAGAGCAACAGCCGAAAAAATATAAGCCCTTGCATTTTAATAGCTCTATCTAGAAATATCTGCGTACAACGTACGTCCTCAGCACGGAGCATGTTGTAAGCTCATTTTGGTACACCTACTAATTTCCATTAACATCAAGAGGATTACCAATCACGTGACCTACCTCAAAGCTTGAACATCTGTATCGACGGAACATTGGGCTTCAAGTACGTCAATGCAAGGTCAATAGTAATATTCTAGAAAACAACTAATGTCCATGTGACGCTTGACCAATCTCATTCAAATTACCAGAGATAATGCATGAAGGCAAAATGAATATATACAGCCATCAGTATGGCCATCGCCCAACAATCCGGCTTAATATGTACATGAATATAGATGATTCTATCACTTCAACGTTCAGCAATGGATGGCGAAGACTTACCTTGACAACCAAAATGCTATACCATGATTATGCGTTTGAACAACGGACACAACCTTGCAGGCTAAACCATACGTTCATAGCAGATATGGTGTTATTCATCTTCGCCCTAATCATCATATAATGTGATGTTTCCATGGTAAGCGATGCAGCACTATCCGACCAGGTTGATAATTACTCCTACAGAATCGGCGATACTCTACCATTTAGGCGCAAGGTATTAAAGAATCGCAATCTGGTTGAGTTGAGAGGACTAAGTTACGCCACAGTGATTGGTTTTATCTTCATGACGTAGCTACAACAATGAAATGGAGCGTAGTTTTGTGCTAGGATTATGTATATGTATTTGAAAACAGTTTAGGTCACCGGGTTTTTCATATAATCATAGCCTTTTCAATTTTTAAACAGCACCATTTAAACAGTAGAATGTCATGTTTATAAGCAGCAAACAATGCAGCTACACACATATTGCAGACCTGGTAATAGTCATTGATAGCGTTTTGACATCAATGAGCATGTGTTCAAAACCACACGCGTATAATTGTTTAGTAGACCGTCTAATTGGCTGTGACAACAGGTCGATTAATACGGGTAAGCATGAATTTGTTGCTATTTCGCAAATCGCACTTTTCGTTCGTCATGAAAGATATACAATGCCTTTTGTGGTGAACTACAGCTCCGATCGTGACAAGTTACTCTTACTGATTCTTACTGAAAACACTTGGTATCGAATGGCTTGTGTATGTAATGCAGACCCATCTGCACCCATCTGACCGTCTGCACAGTCTTCGGCTATTCAGCCTGATGACACTAATCAAAATACTCCAGCCCAACCCGCTTCCATAAACTGCTTTCACGAGCCTTAATGCCTAAGCTGCAGCTCAAACATGACAAAGTTGATTAAACATCGAAGCCTCAATTTAGGAGAAAAGTGATTTTTAGTGCTTAAATGATAAATACCACACCTCCCCCTACAAAACAAAAATGAGTTTTACACCAACAATATCGATACCCGAGCCTCACAAACTCGTAGCGAAATTTTACTCAATAACAGGTTGATACATGTTAAATTAGCGGCTTAAAATGGCCTCTTCACGCAAGAATACCAATTCGACTAGAAGCAACAGACGAAAACTTAGCCCAGGCCGGAAAAATAAGTGTCCGGAACTGCAGCTGGAGATAAGTAGCCGGAAACGGCGATATGCAAATGGCTCCAGGACTGCAACTCAACTACAGCGGTTGTGCATGGGGAGAACATTTTCAATGTTCGAACTTTTCTCCGTAATTAATGATACTCAGGCTTTAATCTGGGCACAGTCTTAGGTTCTATTGCGCAGTATCATCGGTGTCGGGGATCGTACAATGCACAAGCGCCATCATATTAGAACTGTCATTCATTAATCATGTCGTAAATCATATTATTATGCATAGATACTATAGGTTGCATGTTAGAACGTGACATTAGTGCCTGAAGAGTGCTGAGAAGTAACATCACCAGGAAGTCATTACCTTAAGGACCACCGAAGCGTGAACGATAATCACCCGGAATTCTATTGCTGTAGTGATGCAGAAAGGGTGTGATCTATCATAAGCTGTGACATGCCAGTGGATGAGGGGCTTGGGGTCTAGGTTATTGCATGCTCCGCTACTCACGGTGAATGTTGCAGTGTAAATGTTCGACAAAAACGCAATGCTTGTCACGGGCTCAGTCCAAAAAACGACTTACGACGTCGGGCATTCACTGTAGACTGAAATTCGTATTTGGGAAATGCATTTTATGTTACCGGTAATCAAATATGACTGATACTGACAATGATTGGCAATCTAATATCATTTATACGTCTAATGAGACAAACCAGCTGGTTGCATCACCCACGCAGCAGCACATTTATGCAGGGCAATCAGGTGTAGTATATGATTTCTGCCAAAAAGATAAGAGTGGACTCATCAAAAAGGGTGCCTATATACCAGTTCAGCAAAACACATTACGTAAGCATAAGCCCCATTTGTTTGCATTATATTTTGGTCATAAAATCAATCTACACGAATAATCTTAAGACGCGACAGTGTACTGATGACAGTGTACTAGAAATCAAGACAGCGTCTCATAACCATTGACGGTGCAGAGTCTCGGAGATTGCGATTTATTATCGATGGAAAGGTGGATAAAAAATACATACATTTCCACGTCAATGCTCGGTGGATGCAGACCAACGCCACCCTTCTGAACATGACTTTTCTGTCCAATGTAGGCCAAACACGCACTTGCGATATTTTATTTATATTTCATATTCAGAATAACGGTGAGCGATTGCAAACATGGAAATCGTAGCCGCAAAGGGAATATCCAGGAAGACTTCCGCATGTCAATAGTCAGACGGATTGCATACATTAACGGGAGAGTGTTGTTTTGACAATGAATTCATATGACTGCAGGTTGCACTGAATGAAATACTTCAGAGGTATACACGGTCCAATGACTGCGAACAACGTGCTGGTTATATCTACAGAGAGGAGACATTATTTCGTATGACATGGACCAGTCTCTGAATGATGCACGGTATAATAAGAACACTCGTAACCGGTTAAAGGTCTTTTGAATAATAAGACATATTTCACTGTGAGAGGATAAACCATTGATTATTATATGATGCTCGGAATTATCTCCCTCTATTAAGCGAGCGATATTCGCTTTTATAAAGTTCGAATACTGAACCCAATTCAAGTATCAACCAAAAGTGCATTTAACTAACACGTCTTTGTGGTCCTGATACTGTTCTCGTCAATACATGGATTAGAATGTCACTCATAATCAATGGCTCGGGGCTATAGATTCAATGAACGTTCTTGTACCTTAGTATCTTTGCATGGGGTACAGCAGAATTCCATTACTTTCCCTGCCCAATGCCCATTATATACAGGTGCTAAACCTAGTCATCATACTTCTATGCCATATCACGTCTAGGGTAGTAGCCATCAATCACATTCAACAATGCCATACATCCCATTGTTGGCGAAATTTGACTTAGGTTCATGGACAATTGAATAGTGATTGATGCATAACTGGTAACCATTCAAAAACACACTAAGCTGTTGGTGATCCTGTTAGGCGGTTGAACGACAGCGTATGTTATAACGGGCCACTAGCAATGTCATTGATTCTTATCTCACTGGCTACCGTAGTACGAACACCCGGATACTTCCATTGCTAAGCGTGTTCTAATATAGAAATGCTGACGATCAGACAATCGGTTGATCGATTAATGGTTCAGATGATGCACTAAAATGGTGTATGGGTCATTTCATACACTGTGGTAAGTTGCCGGTATTCAGAGATATCAATGTCGCTGCCTTTGTCAATTTAGTTCACCATAGTTCACCGTACACACATATTTTCTATACACACACACACACACACACACACACACACACACACACACACACACACACACACACACACACACACACACACACATATATATATATATATATATATATATATATATATATATATATATATATATATATATATATATATATATATATATATATATATATATATATATATATATATATATATATATATAACTGGTGTGGCGTAGTGGTGTACTGTTTCGCAACTCGGCCTACAGGTTGTGGGTTCGATCCAAAGGTGTGGCAACCTTATCGGTTACTCATGACTTAGGTGATCACGAAAATGACGGTCCCATCTCTGTGAAAGGGGATGTCAAATATCCTCTGAGAACGGTGGCAGTGAACACCCTCAGAGTTGGCGAAAGAATGCCATCCCGCAGACACTCGAAAACCGCTTGCTTGAGGAAGTCAGTCAGGCAGGATCAACCACTCGGTAGGGGATTAATTCAGACCTGTAAATTCAAAACACGGATGATGATGATGATATATATATATATATATATATATATATATATATATATATATATATATATATATATATATATATATATATATATATAGATATATATATATATATAAATCTATATATATATACATGTCTCTATATAGAATATATATATGTCTATAATTATCTCTATTTATAGATTCTCTAGATAGATATATATATTTATATATATATATATCCACATATATAGATATATGTCTATATATATAAAGATCTCTATATATATACACACATATATACATATATATATGCATATATATATATTTTTATATTTTTATATATATATATATATATATATATATCTCTATAAATATATATATATATCTATATATATATATATATATATATATATATATATATATATCTATATATATATATATATCTCTATCTATATATCTATATATATATATATATATATATATATATATATATATATATAGTTGATCATCGCAAGTAACCCTTTCCTGTTTAAGCCGGCGATACGTACCTTAGCTTAATAACACACACACACACTTCCTAACGCCAAGAACGATTCACAAACAGGCATATTCCCTTATGCATAGTAGGCGCACGCATCAAACGGCGCAAACCCTTTCCAGTATCAAATGCCTTTTAAATAATTCAGGCCTAGCTCGATACATTAACAAACATGCAATGAAACAGTGTGTTT
>CM067353.1:28925805-28945805 GCA_034190875.2 Urechis unicinctus | reverse complement strand
ACCAACGCCCCAGAGACCTCGATGTCCTTGTTTGTGTTTGTTGTGTATCTGAATCAGAACGTTGTATGATAGCGAGACATTGTAGGGACGGAAAAAAGGTTAAAATGGGCAATATAACACCAATACGCTACAATGACGCAAGTGTGAATGGCAAATTTCAGTATTATTCCTCACAACTAAAACATTGCTTGCTGTATGACCTCTGAAGGCTTAAAGTAGTAGTGTCCATGCAGTCTGATGTCTGCTGAGTGGATATGACACATGCCCAACTCCCATAATCCCTTCCCTCTCAAGCGATGGTAATGTGCGTGGGTAGTAAGCATAACAGATATTGTCCTCGCCAAATACCAGTGAAAGGCTGATGTTGGTAGGCGTCATCGAGCACACTACGATCAATGACATCAAGGTTGCTTTTATTTACATCACAGGAATGCACAGACGAAGGTCACAATGTTAGCGTGCTAATGCTTATTAAATTAATAAAGCACCATCACTAGGCTCCCGATGGCAAACTTGTTGCTACAGAGTTCGATTGCCATCGCTTATCATTGTCAATAAAAAAATAGTTCACGGTAGTTCAGCACGATTTCGTCAATTATCTATTGTGAAATACAACTGCATTCGAAAATTTGCTTGTAATTATAAATATAAACAATTTATGCCCTGGATCACAAATATAATTTGATACATGCTGATGCTGTGGCAATACATTCGTTACCATTTGATGCATAAAGGAAAATTGATATTGAAGAACGCACATGGTAATTATTGAGATTGTATTCGTTACTTGACAAATGCTATCCTGCAGGTGTTTCGTCTGACGCTTTATTGTAATCCCTTGCACCAACTGTACATCGTTTACATGTTACTCACATTATTGGGGTAAGTACATCTATTCATCACATCTTCACCGTGCTAGTCATATATTTATTCTGATCAAATGCAATACTTGACTTTGGGTTCCAGTTATGATCATTCATGTACGATATATGAAATAATAAAATGCGGCAAACGTGCTGTTCATGGTACAAGCCTATATCATCGCCACAAATCGTACATAAACAACTTAGAACAACGAAAAAATCTTAATCCTAATTGATAGCATTCTGACGGCATGCACACTAACTGAAGACTTTAGATGAGAGTAATGCTGGCAAGGAAATTTTCCATCAACACAAATTTTGCAGCAACTCTCGGGTTAACTGTTTAAAATCATCATGGTTGCAAGGGATAAAATCATCGTATAATGTAAGCAAATGCGGCTCTTGAGGGATCAGTATAAATGGCCTCTAAGTTAGTATTGGTATCAAAGGAGTGGTATTTACATTTATGATGCCGACGACATGCCAAAGATCAAGACTGACATAATAATTCTTTGCAAAATTTTATCTGATGAATTGGCAATGACGCCGATGCAACTATAGATAGATTTGATGTGCTCTATTTTCCATACAAACCTACTTGATAAGCAACCAGGTCTCTTAAAAGAAGGATTTCTTTTTTAATAAGTATTGATAAGATCTTATTACTCTCATAATGTACGAGACAGCTTGTTTTACATTACCATCCGCATGCGATTGCCACTATATTGTCATTGATGAAGTCATTAGGTGCTATTTACAAATATTAAAAGCGCACGAAGTTTCATGATTCACAGCTCACCAGACAGTAATCGCTATTTTGCGTGGGTTCGGTAGACAGCCTTTATGGTGATTAGTGCTATTATTTGTCACAATACCAGGCCAAATTAGTCCGCTTATCCTTGCTTAGAACAGCCAACAAGCAAGGGGTGTTTTTACAAATGCCAAAATACGCGTCAAATATTGCCTGGAATACACAACCCAGTAGACCCAGTGGAAATATTTGCTTATCAAATATTATCTTGATTACGTTTGACTCGATATGTCAGCATATGGACTAAATTGTGTTGGTCGAAATATGCAACCCCTCAAAACAGTAAACGTATATTTACTTGTACACGAAGTCGCATGTCCCCTTACGGCTTGCCATTGTAAGAACATGATAACCTCGTTTTGGTATCCTTTCCGCTATACCGTTTGAATCATCCTTGTAAATGATGGTTTGACACAACAATGTAATCTGTGACCACTTCGGGAACTGCCAATCGTGATGTAAATGTTGAATCTCGATGCTTTTGGTTCTCTTTCTCCCATTGTCATCTGAATAGGTACGAACACGAGTAATGTGGCTGTATCTTCACCGCCACGCTCTATGCTCGAAATCGGAATAATCAAGAATAATGTGGTTGCATCCTTATCGGTAATTTACTCTATCACTAATCCTCAATTGACCAGCTTCTTATTTTCTAGTGAATTTGTTGCTGATTCTCAAAGAACAAATTACGATTTGTTGGTTTCGGACGTATCATGTGGTTTGCAAATGGAGAAATGAGATAAACAATACACACCATGGCACTAAACATGTCAGTGGATTCATTCGCTCAAAAATCCATTTTGTCCGCATTACATATCTGCAGTGACAAGAACGCAGATCATCGAAGCTGATTCGTTCTTGCACGCCTCATACTTCCAATCTAAGTTGCTACAATCATGAGTGCGCTATTGGCAGTTATTGAATGGCACTTAAACTCCGCATATGGGTAAGCAATTTATCACGGACAGAATGACCACTGTTACATTTAAATGGGTGGAGCATAAGTGCATCTTAACATTGGCTTGTTTCTCATTCGTGATATGCAACAGGAGGGGATATTACTTTCCAGTGTTTGAAATGTCAATTGTTTTAAACAACTTTTGATAGCACCCTGTCCTGATTGTTTGGCTAATTCCGGGACCTTGTTGATGGAATTTGTGACGATCGTTGATACCATCATTTGACTGTAAACTAACTTACACTGCTCGGTATATGCGCAGTGGTATGTGTTGAGTGGCGATGTAAAGTATCGATATTAAACTGCCATGTCAACTAATGCCGTGATGCTGACCCGAGTACAATACACATCATTCTAATGTTGGTATAATTACGTACATGACTATAACCTCCCGCTGTTTTACACGCTAAACTTTGCTGCCAACCTAACGCGTATGACATGCGGCCATGATATTGTTGATGTTAAATTAAAGCTTGGACCTCCTTCCCGTCCGTCAGGCGAAATGACGTAATCATTCCGGTTGGGGCACACCAGATTTACTAATTACAGCTAGCTTTAATGTTCGAAAAATGGCCGAAACAATAAAATAATGATTTCAAGAGAGGACAAATCATTCCAAGGCCAACAGAGCGTCTAGTGGAACTTTGAATATAACATTTTATCCAAGGAATTGATTATGTTGGACATTCATTTGTGTTTCATTGGCGGATACGGATTCATATCCTTGTTCACTCCAAGGACACGATCAATCAGCAAACCGTAACAACACCACAAACGACAGGGATACCAGGGGGAGCATTTCAGATAATCAATGATATAAGCAAAAGCTTAAGCCACTATTGTACGTAAGCTTCGTGGCACGAGAACGTTACTACTGTCAAATTTCACCATTTCATTCAAAAGCTATATATATCAAACATATCCAGCTGCGGCACCATTGCGACAATATGAGTAATACCGGCTCCTTTGTAAGGATGAGTATTACACAAAGGCAAGCGGATGTAACTGTGGCAGCCTAACAGTATGGCAGCTAGTCAACCTTTAACATCACAAGTGACAGAAGATTAATTTTCCCTGCTGGTGCTTTTACCTACTCTTTTGGGGTCAATATATTTATTCTGCTGCCCTCGAAGGAGGTCATAGCACAATCGCTATCTACGAACCTTATATTGTATCAATAGTACAAGCCAAATACTAGCAAGGCCACAAGGGTGACGCATGTCAGAAAATCAACTGAACAAGCAAGCAAAGCCTTTCTCGCATATATACACACATTTATGAATATATATATATATATATATATATATATATATATATATATATATATATATATATATATATATATATATATATATATGATATATATATATATATATATATATATATATATATATATATATATATATATATATATATATATATATATATATATATATATATATATTTGTTCTATGTCTCGGTAAAATAGCCATAGAAATTGATGTGCTCTGTTTGGTATGAGGGTGACAAAAGGTCTGTAATACATTTCATCGACTTCAATAATACCACAAATTAACATGCCTGAAAAAAATAGGGGAAAACAAGGATCAGATCATGGAGTCTATGTGGAGGATAATGTTGATGGAAACTACGATCAGGAATGTGCGATATTGAGTGTTGCTGTGTTGACTACAGTGCATGGGTCAGTACGGGTCAAATGCTTGCAAATCGACTTAATAGTTCTTGCACGTATATCGAAGTCACGTAGACAAACATTAAGAAAAATAAATGGTTGAGGTAAAATAAGCTGATGCTTTTTTGCGCGATACCAAGAATTTCCCCGTATTAATATTATATTCGATCTGAGCAGTGTTTTGAAGAATGTAACTGAAATCACACTAAAATCATAAGCATACAAAATATATACCTATCAATGTAACAGTAGATAAAACGCATAAATATACATGTAGTGGCGGGGTTATGAAACATGCAACACCCAATACAACGAATCGCTTCCTGTCACTGCTGATCCAGAAACGGGGCGGACGTGTATGAGACTAACAACAATGTGTATAGAGGTGTTGCTGACTGGTATGCAGGTCAAAGCGGTGATATCTGAACAGCAGAATATGTTTATCGCAGATCGATTGTTTTATACTGGATACATAGCCTACCAAGAGTTCGTTGTTTCTTTTAGTTCCAATTACCCGTAGGTCAAAACATGACAATAGGAAACGTATGCCACATATTGTCAAGAAGTCAAGACTGGTCACTAACTATTGCGAAATATATATCCCACAACAATCATCTCGTGTGGGCCATTCTCATCTCTATTCGCGGAACAGCAGTTGAGTTGAATGTCTGCCCCACCCATCAACTCCTTATACAGTATGTCTGGTGCAGATACAACCGTGGTGAGAGGGATACTACAGCTACTAGAGCCGAAAGATGAGGTCATCGCAGACAAGGGATTAACTATTAACCTATTAGTGGCACACAAACTAGCGGGTGTTACCATACCCTATTTTTTAATGCTCAGTTCATCCAAAGAGAAATATCAGAAAATGAGCAGATGCAAGTGTAATTGTCAGGAGAGGTGCATCAAAGGTTCCGACAGTCCCCTACCTCTGTTCTTGATGGAATGGAACTACTCCACAGATGTGTACGGTAGTCGGAATTCACAGAAATGGTCAGGGTCCCTTTAATTAAAGATAGCTATGACTTTGTTTAGTACTGCCTGCACTTATGTCAAACTTATTGACCAATTTTACTTTCATTGTCCTAATGTCCTTCGAAATTCCTCACATTGCCAGGTATGAAATCGGCTATCTCAGTTGATTTTACTTCTCACCACTCTATTAAATACGACTGTTTCTATGTGACGACCATTATCACATTAAAGTCACACAAAGCCAATCCAAATTTGCCCAATCGGGCAACATTTTGGAAAAAGCATATCTGTGGTTGTTTTTTTTCAGGTTATAAATGTCGATAACAGATGGGACTACTGGCAATCTCCTGCTTCGTAATATATGGCTACTGTCTCAGTGTCCAAGCTTGTCAAGTACTATATTCATTTGATAACCATTAGCCATAGCCACCATATTATCGCCTGGCATGGCCATTTTCCATTCCATGAAACATATGATTGTTATCCAATAAGCAATGTTTGGTACATCATATTGATGCATACGGATTACTTAAACTAATATCAAGCGAACTTACGGGGTCGGGAGACGCCCTTTGCACACGCCCAGATATGACGCCGTCACTGACTATGCGTGTATATGTATGCATCGGATGTTCATGGTATATTAACATAGGCTCAGACAAACGATATGTATTCAATGGACAGTGTGCCGACATTCCCAAATGGATCAACCTGAATGGCAGGTCAGTTATCATCAACAAATTTGCATGCTACTGAAGCACGGTCCAATCATTCTAAGCCAAATCATAATAATTCCATTTTAAGCAAGTTTTTCGCACGGACGGAGGCAAATATTCGTCTTCAGTTAACTCAGTTATCCACAAGCCAAGGAGCTCGGTGAAATGCATCAGGCATTGCACCTCATCGCATTATTCAATCCTCTGATATGGTTCTATTATCAAACAGGAAGATTAAAACAGTGTGAGTAATAGAAGAGATTCGACTGTAAAAAATATATAGTTATGTTCCATGGACGCTTTGCCTCTTTCTTAATGCGTACTGGGAGTCACCGAAGCTGTCTGACGCATTCCAGTAAGGAACAAAAGTTGCAGCATTTCCGGCACAGTGGAATAATGTTCTGTATTCTGGCACCATTACATATCTCCGTGGTATTAACTGTATAAGGTGGTCTACGCCATTGCAAGGTGGAAAAGTGCCCTGTTTAAAGAAAGGCCATGGTCTAAATACACATCTAAAAATTTATTTCACCCATGTTATAAGTTTACTCTTACATTTTACCTGTGCTGTAAAATAAGATGTCCCGCCAGAACAGAGTTATCATTATGAGAGTTATACATAGCCAACCTGTCGTTATCTAAAGCATCGCTTCAAACAAACAAGTTATGTTTTTCAGGCGTTATCATAGTATAAATACACCATACGTGTGAACCATAAAACCAAAAAAACCCCCTGTCTACTGGCTAGACTCCTGTTATGAATATAAAAATAGAGCGAGACTCTTTGGCCCTAAATATCTTCTTTTTTGTTCTTCAGTCTCAATAAAACGCTATTTACACTTATTTACAGCTATCTCTTAGCAGAAGCCTGAACAGGATGAACGTTCTATGGGTTGATGCGTGCAAGGTTCCTAGAAGTAGTTAATATAACAGTCAGGCTTTACATGCTGAAGCCGGAAGACTGAAATAGATTGTGCTTCAGCTGCGTGCAATATCCTCTTACAAACCCTGCAATAACAACCATTCTCCAAGCGAACCGCATTTATGTAATTCTAGCCTTCCAGTTTGACAACAATCACTTGAGCACATCTGCAAAAAGAAATATCGTTCAATCAAACACAGTATTTGAGCTGTGTACGATTACATGAATAGAAGGACACGGACTGACGCTATGATATGTCCGACCTTGAAGAAATGATGCCATTATAGATATCAGCTGAAAGGATCTGTTAGTAATGTCTTTATCACAGACATGGCACGAGCTTGGATTGCAATATTAAGATATGTATGTGTCTAACATGCAGACAACGATCACGGGATTTAAAGGTCTACTCATTGTAAAACCATGACAGCTCTATGTTGATGCTCTGCTTATCTTGCTCAAAATATTAGCATTCTCTCATTCCCTATTTCTCTTAATTGTCCAATATCGGCCTAATCTATTGATCTCATTTACAGATGGACACACCAGACGAATCATTGGCCACATAAGTATACGTTCCAATGTCAATAGCACGGTTGCCATATACACATAGAAACACGACGCAAATTTGGAAACGCACGCTCGGTAGGGCAGTTTAAAACTTGTGATGTGGTACCGTGCGTTTTTACATAGATGTCATTGTGGTAGCTAAATTATTGATGATTGCAGATTCGTCTCATTGAAGCAGATTTGTAATGCATAAACCGCATGATCACTGTGTGATTTTGATGTTTACCTATCAATTTGTAGGATGGAATGTGGGAATCGCGTCGGTGGATTTTTTCCCGCCGAGAGGGTTGAATGACCTGGTCAAGCCGATCGGCCGACAGAGACAAGCCGTATGATAACTGTTTGCATGTTCATCTTTTCCATCCCATTGCTTTTTTGCTTTCTCGTGTATTTTCCTTTTTTTTCTTTCATCATAGATGGCGAGTGAAGAATAGGGTCAATTTGATCTCTTCATATTTACTCTACTTATGTAGACCTAGTGTAACGTATTATTGTTATCTTGCCGTGTAACCTTATACTTACTAATGCACCCCCACCTTCACCTTCACCTTCGTTGGCACGATAAATCCAACTCGTGTGTTGTAACGTTAAACACTGCTCTTCCCATAAGTTACATTTCACAGTGGCTAACACAATCATATTTTCTCTGAGTTGCAATTAATTGCTTATTTTCCTCTTGTGTAATGTAGTCCAATTTTTAATGCGTCAGTACTACCTAGTTACCCAGCATTCTGCATTTAATGAATTACGAGAATTCGGACCCGATCTCATAAAACCGCTGGCCTCAATCAACCCTATGCTCAAGTTATGTCACAGCCATATTCGAGGCACATCAAAGCAGCCCAGGATGGTGGATTTATTCTAGGCAAAGTTCATGTAGGTTCGGGAATTTTATTCTATTTATCTTCTAGTAATTGGTGAGCTTAACAGCCTTTGTCCACATAATGAATCTAGGTGTCTCGTCAATGTCAGAATCGCATAGTATGTCTTAGCCTAGCGATGCATTTGCACGTGTAAACACATGCAGATTTCAACAGTTCACTACATAACATAGCCAAGAATATTCATCATCGCAAACATAATTTGTCTTATAATCAGAAATGGCATATTCGTACATCTAATCTTGACACTACTACAAGGCATAACTATTAATGAACAATCTGTTCTTGATTATAGCTTTGAACAACATCAAACAGGCACAATAATTAAAGCGTTTCAATTCATGTGCTGCCGATCCTTGGCACCCGTCAGAGGTAGGCCCAAGAATTGTAAGTTATTTTCTTAACGCCTTAGCAGGCGTTTGAATTTACAGTCGCTCCACAATAGCGAGATAGGTGTGCTAACTTTCGATTGATTCATGTTGTTGGTTGAAGTAATGTGTTTCAATGTGCGAAACCGTTTAGTTTACACCAACTCTTTGTGGTTGTTTTCTGTCGGATCTTTGTTATAACAACTACCCGTTTCACTTTCACTCCAAATATTCTTAATTTTTTAACAATCGCAGTGGATTCGGCTTGTCTATTTTTCGAGCATTTAGGAAGCAATAAGTTAGGTTAGGTAAGATAGCTAAGTTAACATACATACACATACACAAGATATATGGAAAACGAATGACAATTACTTTCTTAACAATACTGGAGGTTATCCGTCTACAGAATTGTATGTTTGCAAAGAAATAAAAATGTTGCTTATTTTTTAGGAAGGAGACCCTCATGGTCCTTTGGTTACATGCTACGAGGTTAGTGAGACCTTATTTCCGGCTACTTGTATCGAATTTGTTATTGTGCTAAAACGAATGTTAAGTGAAATACGCCTTGGGTTATTGACCTTGAAATAAAGCGGTCTTCACTATTATCAAGCGTAAAATATTCTGAATATTTAGCTAGGGAGTAACTGCTACTTGTGGATCACAAATGTTAAGAAAATAAAGTTACGTAATTATAAATCGGTAATTGAACAAATATAAGACACCCCATTTAATATAAGCATAATAAAACACGGATTTACATACGAATCGCGCAATATCCATTACTGAAGCGAAATAAACAGTTCTTCCTTGCTAGTTGATAAGCGTCGTGTTGGCAAGTGCGTGCGGAAGATTGTCGATTAGCCAACCATGAAGTCGATTTGCTGTTTTGTCTATGAGCATCAGGTAGGTTTAGAGACTTATGACAAATATGCGTCCGTGTTGAACTTAGTATAATTTGAGGAACGAATATGTTTCTTATGGTACTAACGATTCATGGTTTTGCCGGCGTGGCCCTTTCACTACACAAGTGGCTCGCCATGGGGTAGGCCTCTGCTGCAGACTTAGCGGCCGATTGTAGGTCTACACCAACACTTCACCCCTAACACGCTATCAAGTTTACACCTGAACAAAGGCTGATGATGGCCAACCTGCTTAAAAGGTCCGACGTTGTCGGTCTTTGGGAGGGATTCGTCTGCATATATGTCTTAGCTGCCTACTTGTACATTTGTGTTCCTTGTCAGCAGCCAATTTATAGATCTGTATGAGCCGTCTGTTTGTATATGTGTCAGCTGTGAAGTTATACAGTTATATAAGTATTCTACCCTATACCCGTTTGACAGCTGTCTATGTTTCTATGTGACCAATCTGCTACTATATTTGTGTTATATATGTGCCTTTATATCAGCTGTATATTTGAACACTTATGTAAGCCGTCAACTTGTACCTATGTATCAGCTGTATCCTTATGCTCCTGTGTTAGCTGCTTGCTAGTACGAACATACAGATGCTCATCTACAACCTCTTATGAGCTTGCAGATTGCATCTCTATATTTAACTGTATATGTGTATCCTTGTGTCAGTTGTCTGCTGGTACACATATACATTAGTAATCCTTATCAGCTGGCTGTTTGTACCTCACTATCAAATGTTTATGTGTACCCTTATGGCAGCTGTATCTATATCAACTCTGTCTCTCTCTCTCTATAAATATATATATATATTTCTATATATATTTCTATATATATATATGTATATGTATACATATATATATATATATTTCTATAAATATATGTTTATATATATATATATATATATATATATATATATATATATATATATATATATATATATATATATATATATATATATATATATAGATGCACAAGTGTTGTACCCCATGTAAATGATATAAATCGCCGCTTATTCCCACCCCCCGTTGCAAAACTAGCCACTAGCCACGATGGTTACGTGTTATTTGTCCTCAATGTCCGATGTGCAATGCATGAGCACAGAAAGAACAGCATTTGCAATTTACAACTATATGATAGACATGAGACTTAGCCCCTACAGGTCGAATTGTACGCTTAAGGCCAACCTATATGTGAATATTATACAAACCTTAATATAAATCGTTTTGCAAAGTAACGGTCAATTGACACAATCGCTAGACAGCGTGCTGTCTCACTCACACATATGACATATAATTTTTAATTGCTTTCACCATGTACACACAATACCTTTTAAAATACCACAGCCCCTTCTATTATTGCAAAATTCAATTAATGCATTGCCCTAACATACAAAAGCCATAGGGAACCCCTTGGAACAATAGTATATTTTTCGTTCTTCACTCCACGGTACCAAGACACTCAATAACGGCCTGCCTTGTGATCATGCATCCTCATTTTGTAATTAACCCCATTACTTTTAAGCGATGTTGTACATTACTCTTAGGGTGAACAATAAATGAAATAGTACACCTTTATTACCCAAAAGTTAACATCCAAATTAATAACTGAAACATCAACGTTAACAACACACAAATAGGAAAACTAATCCGCTGGATTAGTGAACGGTATGTATAACACTGAAAACCAATAGGCATAAAAACCTTACAATGACTGGCGAATTATTGTCAGTGGTTACGACATTGCACTGATGGAAAGTGACTGAAGATGCAAATTGAATGTAAAATCTATTTGACAATCATTGGCGACGATGAATGAATGGCCTGGTATTCAACTGAGAGGAGGAGTACAAAAATGCGTTGTTATATTATACGAAAGGACATTAACAGCTCTTGAGAGTAGCGAATAGGCTAGTAGGGCTAATATCTATCTCGTAGAGCAAACAATCATCGCGCATTTTCATATGTAATCGTCTTTGCTTGTACATGACAGCACATTCTATTTAGTTATTAGCGCACAGCATTGGATAATTGTTTTCCTCTCCTGGTTAAACGAAAAGTCCTTCGGTTGGACAAATAATACGTGACTTTCGGTATTAGATCTCGTGGTTCTTTTTGTGTTCGGAATGACTTTGCAAAGCGGAAACATAATTAACCGTTGCTGCTTAAATAGCATGCAGCGGGGCTACGTAGACGTCGACTCTTCAGAATTCTTTATGTAGAGAGTTGATTGGTTCCCCTTTACTAGCAATGAGCTCAAAGAAGACTATTGTAGCTGCCAATTTTCCTAAAACTTCCCACTCATTTTTATTAGTTGTTTGGATTGCATGGCACTAGCTAAATAACGTTTACATCTGGTTAAGTGCTAGATGTTGGACAGGCTTTGATTTGTAGACAAATATGTCTTGTGTAGCTATCATAAAAAGTGTTAGTTCTACAAGTAGCACTATAATTTGTCATAGTAGTGCAGACAAAGTGGCCATTGCAAGTGAATTATCAATTGACCCTTGCTAACGGCCTCATTCATCGTGATTACTTCTATAGAATAGATCTGGATAGTATGAAGCAATGGAGAGAGATAACACATGCGAGCTAGTATCTGCTTTCAACGTTTGCAAAACTGTAAAAGATAAAGTGATTGATAATACCAGGACATCCGTATATTCAATGAAGTGATGGATAATACCAGGACATTCGTGCCAAAATTTCAATGCAATGATTAATAAACTTGTAACAACTCACATGCTATTTGAAATTGTGAACAAACGTTTTTATAATCACTAGATAATTTTATACTTTGAGGTTTTCGATGTACCGTAAGTATCCCCGAAATTCAAAGTACAAAATACAGGATGACACCGGGCTTATGGCTGTAAAAAGTGTGCCAGAAAAAATTTCAATGCATTATTGTGCCACTTTCACGACTTCAGAAACTCGGATCTCATTAACATTGATAGAATTTGGAACACAATCAAGCACCGGGCCAAATTTATGTTAGTAATTATTTAATTATTAACCATTTCATAGCTCCCGCCATCAAATGGTGCTAATGAATCAGCTCAGATGGGTAAGGGTGAATTAGATCAGACTATTGTGGTTTATTTGATCTATTTTGCTGAATGCATACTCCCAGAAAACATTGAACATCTGAAACAAACCGAACCCTTTGTAGTTTGACTGTGTAAACAATAAACTTATAGCAGCTGCGTGGGACAATATCGGTATAATCTCCGCCTGCGGCTAGAGATTCAGCTGACGCAATCCATCTAGGGAAGACAAGTGGTGTGGTATATCCAAAACAGGCCAGCTATATTGCTATTGATTATGAGGCTATGCATAACCATCAGAGAGAATGTCAGGGTGTGGCATCCAACTCATGGATCTTACATAGCATGCGCCGATTCCCGCATTGGTTATTCTTGGCTGAGAAGACAGGCAACGAATTAAATTGCTCTTCATGCTATGCTTTCAGCCGTTCTAAATAGTATGATGATCATTATTCACGGGAAATGCATAATTTCTTTGCTGAATATATCGAGATATGTAGTAACTTTGCAAGCACATGCAGACTGCTTCAACCAGTCGTGCACTAGAACATTTAGACTAACGAACACTGGCATTACCAAAGGCAAACGCTGAGTACCACCGAATACATAAAAACCATAAAAAATGAAACCATGCATATGGTTGGATTAGTAGGCCCTAAGTGGTTGCTTGAAACCATAAATATTCATACCATGTTGTTTTACAGTACAGTTGCGCTGAGTAAACAATCAAGACCATTTACATCTGTTGGCGAACAATTTTTGTTAGCCTTTTTGTTTCGTTCCTGTTTAAGATAACATAATATATATTGCGTGTGCTGGCATTTACACTTCAACCTGATAAAATGGACCAACGTCTTACGTTGGTTCGTAGCTAAAAGCTAATTAGTTACCAATGTAGTCAGGAGTGCAGGAAATGGTTGAGCGATACCGTAATATGCATATAGAAGGTTACATTCTGGATCGATTGGCATTAGATTAACTTTGTCCGGCCTTTAAAAGCAAGTAACATTGCAATTATGCTAGCCATTGCCATGGACCTGATTTTAGATCTTCTGGCTGTTACACACACACACACACACACACACACACACACACACACACACACACACACAACACACACACACACACACACACACAAAACACATACACAGACACTTACACACACACACACACACGCACAAACAAACACACACATATATGTATATATATAAATAAATAAAATATATATATATATACATATATATACATATGCATATATATATATATATATATATATATATATATATATATATATATATAAATATGTATATATATAAATATATATAAAAAATATATAGATATATATATACACACATATATATATGTATGTATACACACACACACATGTATATATATATATATATATATATACATATATATATATATACATACATACATATATATATATAGATGTATCTTTATTTATATATATATACACACATATAAATATAAATATATATATATATGTATATATATATATTTATATATATATATATGTATATATATATATGTATATATATGTATATATATATATATAAATATATATATATATATATATTCATATAGATATATATATATATGTATACATTGATGTAATTTAATATGGAGGTTTCAGTAAGCAGCTGTCGCAAGGGTCATATATATTAAGTTGAATTTTAGATACAAGCTGTTTGCTGACACAAGGGTACAAATGTATAGTTGATATAGAGGTACAGGCAAAGAGATAAAACAGGAGCGCAAGTTTACTATTGTATGCAAACAGCTGACTCAAAGGTATAAATATCCAGTTGGCATGTTAGTACAATCTTGCTAGATGGCACAAGGGTAAAAAATAATATTGATAAAGTGGTACAAGAAAACAGTTGCTAAAAGGGTACACATACAGTTGACGTATAGGTTCAAGCTAACACAAGGATGCACATATCCAGTTGATATAGAGGTAACATCAGCCCGCTGATCAAGTGTTATATGCGCACATCGGATATAGAGGTACACGCAAACAGTTAAAACAGGAGCGTAAAGATTACCAAGTGTTCTTCTGATATATAGGTAGCAGCAAACAGATAACAGAGGAGCAAATGTATACGGCTGATATAGAGGTGCCTTAAGGATAAAAATAAACAGTTAATTCAGAGATTTCGTGGAACAGCTGACCCAAGCGAACAAATATACAGTTGATATATACGTACAAGCTGCAACCAGGATGCACATAAGCAGTTGATATTGGTGCACAACCAGCCAGCTGATAAAGGGTTACTTATGTATAACTGGTGTATAGATGCCTACAAACAGATAAAGCAGGAATACAAGTGTGCAGCGGATATAGAGTTACCAGCAAACAGCTGACACTAGGATACAAATATTTAGTTGAGAGATACTAGAAATCAGCGGCCACAAGGATACAAATATACAGTTGTTATAGAGGTACCTGGAAACAGCTGACACAAGGGTACAGATATACAGTTGATATATAGTTTAAGCTGACACAAGGGTACATATACACAGATGATATTGAGGTACAATCAGCCAGCTGATAAAAGATATCTGATGTATATGTGTACCAGCAAACAGCTGACACAAGGGTACTCATATGCAGTTTATATGGAGAAGCATTCAGCAAGCTCATAAAGGGTTGTAGGTGCACATTTGATATATTCGTACCAGCAAGCATCTAACGCAGGGGCGTAAGCATACATCTGATATATAGGTACAAGTTGACGGCTTACACAAGTGTTCAAATATACAGCTGATATAAAGGCACATATATAACACAGATATAGTAGCAGATAGCTCACGAAGAAACATTGACAACTGACAAACGGATATAAAGTGAAACACTAACACGACTGTATAATTTCACAGCTGACACATATACTAACAGACGGCTCATATATACCTATAAATTGGCTGCTGACAAGAATGACGGAGGCGGAGGCGCTACTCAGCTGTCACTACAGCTGTGGGTCGTATTAACGATTGCGGAGTAGATAGTGTTAGCTAAATGCTTGAAACATAGACAAGCCGAATCCACTGCGATTGTTAAAAATTATATGTCTAGGAACTATTTTGATTGAATGAAGAATATTTGGAGTTAAAGAGAAACAAAGATCCAACAGAAAACAACCACCAGGAGATAGTGTTAACTATATGATTTTGCAAATTGAATAAAATTACTTCAACCAACAACATGAATCAATCGAAAGTTAGCACACCTATCTTGCTATTGTGGAGCGACGGTCAATTCAAACGCCTGCTAAGGCGTTATGAAAATAACTTACAATCCTTCGGCAAACTTCTGACGGGGGCCAAGGAATGACAGCACATTACTTGAAACGCCTTAATTATTGTGCCTGTCGATGTTGTTCAAAGCTATTGTCAACAAATGATTGTTTATTAATAGTTATGCAAAGTAACATTACAAGAAGCAGTCTTCTTACAACCTATCCTTCTTAAGCGGTACAATCCCACGCAATTTCTTCTAACCGTAGCATAGCTTGTACAGTTTTAAGAATGTTTGCGACATGGTTGCATTTGTTATTATATTACATTGAGGAATCGTCATATATTTACGTGCGGCCGACTCATTATGCTTTCGTCTCTTTCAAATATGACTGATGCAATGAGTCAGTGCACAAGACATTATGAAATTGGCATGTTGTAATATGAAGGCCGTATGCTATTGTGTCTAGATAAGATGTACGAATATGCCATTTCTGATTATGAGAACAATTATGTTGTGCGGTGATGAATAATCTTGGCTGTGTTACGCTATGAACTGTTGAACTGCATGTGTTTACATTTGCAAATGCATCGCTAAGCGCCTGCGGAAATGTGAATAGGTAGATCTTGCGTAAGACATATCGTGCAATTCTGACTGACTCCTAGACTCATTATGTGTACAAAAGCTGTTAAGCTCACCAATTACTAGAAGATAATCGAATGAATACCGCCCTGACATGAACTTTAACTAAAATCAATCCACCATCCTGGGCTGCTTTAAAGTGCATCGGATATGGCTGTGACACAGTTTGAGCATAGGGTTGATTGAGGCCAGCGGTTTTATTAGATTTCAGTAAATGAAGAATGCTTGATATGTAGGCAGTACTGAAGAAGTACAAAATCGACTGTATTACTCACGAGGTAAATGAGCGGTTAACTTCCAAACAGATAATTGTTTTTATTGTGCTAGCCATTGTGAAATATAGGTTATGGAAAGAACATTGCTGACCGGTACAACCCACGAGTTTGTTGATGCTTTTATACCATGGCAGAATAGGTCGTCAATTATGAATATAATAGATGGTTGAACGCATATGTTGAGGAAAGCGACTGGTTTTGGAAAGATTACTAGACTCAATACTCGATAAAATTCGCCAATGTGGATTGATGCTGAAGTGTGTAATTATAGCATGAGCCGACCCAGTCATATACGAATGAATTGGCAAGGTAAGCGATTGGGAACATATAGGTATTACGAATAAAGGTGTAATTAGGAGTAAACGTTTAGCTAACGAGTTTGTTCGAGTGTACACATTGTTGCATCGTGTACATGGGGTGAGTGTCATTCTGCAATTTATAACAGCTTCTTCAAAACTTGTACTATGAACTTTAGTGTTCACTAATTCGAGCAGACTAATCAAACGCAAACATGCCCCGACCCGATGTTAATATGGACAGCAGTATAAGACAAATATTTTCACAACCTTCTGTTGTTAGGATGCGCGTGACATGCATTCATTTCAAATATGGCCGAGAGACACAGTTTTAAACAGAGGTAATAAATATATACTATTCGAGTTGGGCTGAACTCGGTGTTAATGTACTTGACTGAATGTTATGCAAAGCGACGTACATACCCATCATAAGAGTGTATGTGTTTTCCACTTTGAATGGCACGAGTATTCGGTGCGTTTATTCGTTCATTCCTAGAGAACTAAATACACGCATGATGCTATAAACAGATGGCTGGTACGCCTGCATGGTCAATCCATTTTCACGAGGTCTATTCCTCACACATAAGTAACCGGGGTTTGATGAGACCACGAAATCTTCAACAGTACTCGGTTACCACAAACACGTTATATGACAGCAACTAGCGATACAAGGCAGATCCTATATATTATATGACGACAAGTCTCATTCGATGTGCTTAAGACACCAGGGAAGTCATCCAATAAATTGAAATAGGTATTGGCTCAACCATTTCGTTCATACAACCTATGTTGTTATTGTATATGTAGTTAAGTCTGGGAAGAACATTCATGGACCAATATTGCGCCGTATCGGTCTCAACAAGTTAATTTGTCAGGCCCGTCGTGTTTGCTGTTAATAGAACTCTCAAAGAGAATCAAAACAAATAAGGTTATGCATCATTTATTGGTACCTCTGCTTATCGACCCCCGATATTAACTGAATGCGCAATGTGAATTGCAACACAGGGCAGCCGTGCTTGTCGACTACACGCCGGTGTGCGGCGACGTACTAATGCGCATTACTCGTATTCGTCGCTAACTTACCTTTCTGGCCTGGTTAAATGTGGGTCTGCTTAATTTGGCTGAGCCAGGTATTGATTCTCAACCGCTGTTTGAGTAGCGCTATTCACGCAATGCTCCAATAAAACGTGTTAATTAAATCAATATCAATGTGTGATTCTACAGTAATGTGCTCAAATGTAGGCCCCAGCCTTTAAACGACGTCAATGCTCTGTGTGACTTGCGTCAATAGAAGCAAAACCTACCTTATATGAGTAGAAGCAAATGCTCTTATTTGTCATTACATTTAGCGCCATGGAAAACATCGCTACATACAGCTTTGTTGCGACAATTACTGGATGTTGGATATAAGTAGGTTTTCGTTGCACTAGTATTGATGATGCATTATAATAACATACTCATCATCGGTCGTACAAACAGGATGACCATAAGTATTCCTTAGCCCGGCACACGAGCAAACTATTATTGAATCTAGGTCCAGCAATAGGCCAGGGCAAAACAAATGCACACAAGCACTTTCATGTACCTGATATTTATAGTTGATTACATTCAATGATCATCTTTTGGCTTTTTAAAATATATATCCAAACTCACTGATGCATTTAGATAGTCAATATAGATCATTGTATGCCAATGTTTATGAATGCACAATCGGTTCAACGAAAGTTCAGGATTAATTGTTTAATCATCTACAGTGCTTCGCTGGTTGAAGAGATCTAATTAGTACCGTTTCTGTGTCAAGCACACTGTTAATGCTGACTTAGTATATCCGTAACAGACTAATGAGGCCACCTGGTGTTTGAAATTAAACTTACAGACATTTGAAGGAGTGGACAATATATATTATGCTAATTTCCAATTGATGGTGTCATACAGCTGACATTGAATCTAGAAATGTCGTCGTAGGTATATATTCTAAGTATACAGTTCCCGAATAAATATTGACAGCTTTTATTGCTCAATTCCATAAGCGGAATATTAGTGATACATTAGTCCGATTTATTTGTTTTCGCTAGTTAACGCTATGCTACACGACATGCACGGGTCTTGTTTATCTAAAAATTGAAAGAGTTGCGTCTCGTTTACAGGCATTACCATGGTAACTATCATGCGTCCTGCTTGGGCAGAACCGTCAATGCTTGGCGAGAACACATTATAATTATACTACAGCAAGTCGCGAAGGTCACATTGTGGGATCGGTCTGTATGCGCAGTTGATGCTCAGCTAAGAACACTTGTTACCCAACAGACTCCATTTCTATTCAAGCATATTTGTAATTGTGAATGAGCTGAACTATCATATGTAGTTGGTTTAGGTGCTACGATATTCCAGTATTAGCTCCAGTCTTTGTTAGGAGTGAGACCGTCATAAGAGAGTATGCTTGCGGTGGTTACTACATTGCAGCAAGCGTCTCAGAAAGAGACGCATTATTTATAATGCCCAATGAATCATGCGTTATGTTGGCGCAAGCATCCGGGAAGCAGGTTACTAGAGAGTTGATCATTACTCAGATCCAACATTTGGCCAGCGAGTGGGGCTCAAAAGGATATGGTGACTATGACATTCTGCACTATATAAATCGCAATTTGAAACGAGAAAGAACTTGTCCAAGATAACTAAACATGCCAGACTGTGTTATATTCAAGAAATGGACAGATCCAGACGTACCTTACTTTAACAGTCCCTCCTTATCTAACTCTACGTCATCATTTACATTCGTCACTATTTGATCTTTATTATGACCGTTACATGTCAAGCACGGTAATGTCATAAGCA
>CM067353.1:28815805-28920805 GCA_034190875.2 Urechis unicinctus | reverse complement strand
CGACCAATAATGTCTAACACACACATTATTCAGCAGGTACATCGGGTATATTTTTGCTTATTTATCGGGCCCCAATCCATGTGCATCGAGTTTAACTTTTTTGTAATTCGCAATCCAGATGATGTTTGTGACTGCGTCAGGTGAGATACGAATTTTGCGCATTGATAAAATAACTAACGAAGTTATGTACCGATGCTCAGAGCGTTTAACTTTTGGCGAAGGGTTTGACAGTTTAAGCGTATATTGTCTTTGTAATTCTGAGCTATTACTTGCGTTAATGTGTATAGACGTAACAGTTGATGTAACTACAATCAGAAATGCTGCAATGCTGACGTCGATGGGAATCACACACAATGTAATACTATGACCAAAAACACTGAACGAGGATATAAATCAAACGAAAACTACACTTCGCCGTGTATTGCACTAAATATAAAACACACTACATGATCGATTGGACCACCATCCTCGCCTGATGTGATGTGCTTCACCGATAATACTATGGGGGGGGGGCTGTCAACGTGCAATCGCACGGTTAACCAAGGATTCCTACAATGATTAATATGTAAAGATGCACATACAATATCATCGTTCCATTAGTCCGCAGCCTGCTAACATGGCACTCAATATTTTTTATTTGCGTCATAAGCTATGATTCCGTGACGACAATATGGTAGAGATAGGATTTGTTACAAATTTACTGGAATGTCATTCTGTAACTTCGTGCTACATTCGAGCCAGCGAAAATATGAATTCAGGTTAACAAATAGGGGGGGGGATTTGCACAGCATTCATGTAACACTGCCAAGGTGAAAGTTTGTATATATCTTCTATTTCGAGTTCGTTGCCAGAAAGTGAACGCGTAATTTATTTGTTCATGTGTGTGTGAATCCCTGATATGCAATGCATGCTTAATTTGTATTGCAATATTAGTCTTCTATACTTACCAAGTTCTCTCCAAGGCGGAGTGGCGATCTAATGAGCTCCATTCGTATGCATCACACACTTGCACAACTGCACGATTGCGACGAGCTGGTCTGGTTTATGCGACTAATGCACCATTTGATGGAGCTCAAGTTTGCCCAATGGATGGGATGTCCGCAGATGTATGAGCTACAATCACGAAAGCATCGCCCCTGCTGGTTCATATTTGGGGCTCAACTAGAGCAAGGTTTTCATTGTCTCAACAATATGGAAGCGGTGAATATTGGTTCACTTATCCTACAACTAAGTTAGGCCCTATATGTATATATTGCAAGACAATCATAGCATCATGTACAAACGTGGGCGATTTTTCAGCTCATTAATCAGTAAGGTGGGCCATGGTACATCGCATCCTGTTTGATGGACAATATGTGAGCGGCTATGTACCTAAAACATGTAAATAATGCTTTCAACATGTGCTCCTAAAAGATTAATGAGATCGTTGAACCACGCCAACGTTATGTATTGCTTAGACCGCTACAAAAATAACACGCCTATTTTGGTACAGATTTCCACAATCATATTCCGATGAATGTAATATTATCCAGAATAATACAGTGTGTTTTTCAAATTAATATACAGCATACCGTATATTTTGCTGTAAATAGGAATTTGCAATAGCGATATCAATGAGTGTAGACACATATCGTACCAGCTATGATTAGCTCAATGTATGAGGAGACGACTGGAATAATTTGATTGCCCTTACTCTAACATCACAGATATTTTCAGCAGTGAATTCCCAAAATGAAGCGACTTAAATGCCATAAGCACATTTAATCTCTCTATATAATGTATTTCTGTCCCTGAGCACGCATATGCAATGTATAGCATCAATATTTGATTACAAAAACACCATTTTATGCCTCACAGTTAAGAGCCATAGATGAGGGACAATATCACAAATACTTACGATGCTTACTTTTACCCCTCCCACTAAGTGATTACGAATTAATCAACTATCTCCGAAATAGATGGTACCCCCAAACAAATGTGCATGAATGCTTAACCGCGTTAGATGGAATACAGTATCATTTCATTTCATATATGCACCTATAGTACTCTACCAACCGATTACGATCTAATATGTCAATTTCTATGCCAAGCATGGTTTTTAATGCTGAAGGAGTTAAGTTCTCTGGCCAGTTTTGTGCGGATTGAGTACAAATTGACGAGGCCGTCTGGCGTTACGAATTAAGTCTAAGACATTGGAACAAGTAGGTGTGTCGCTGAGAGTGTCAATAAACATGATCATGATGGCCTCTCTGTAAGGAACCAAAATAGCTAACACAAGACCTGCTTCCGGAATTACGCTAGAAGAATCCATATAACTGTTGGTGTCATACTTGTGAAATCAAGTTCCGTAACTGGTCGGAAATGTCGCAACTGCACAGCCGGTTTGTTGTGAATTTCATTTATAAAGAGATAGACAATTATAAGATATCACCACCTCCATCATTCAGTTGCATACAAAGAATTTCGGTCTATTAATAAAACAATGTGACTATTTACAAAACAGTTCCCACAAGGAACGCGTAACATAGACCTTTTTTGGAGATCTCCTCGCCTGTGCTCGATTGATTTTATGGACGTTGATCAGCGTTAGTTTTCCATGCTAATATCATGTTCTCCTGCGTGCGGTAGTGATCTAATACAACCCATTCCTATTCATTGCACATTTGAATTACCGTGTGATTCCGTCGTGCAATCGTATTTATATGGCTGATATGCAATTTGGTTGAGCATTCAGTATCAAAGATGACAGTTTCGGTTCAATCTAATCTGTTAACCTCACGGCGATATAGGATGGCGTATTCACGCATAGTTAAATGATTGAGATTCAATTTATCATTTTGCATTAAGTTTATGCCCGAGCAGTTTCATGTTTAGCATAAAAGAATTCAAATATGGTATTTTATCAAAAATAATGCATTGTCGAGAATTATAACAGTGCGCACTGTACAAGGGGACACAAAAGGGATGAAGGATAGATACTGCTCTGTTCTGACTGCTTAAAAAGGAGAGGAGGTACTAACTTTGGGGACATGGTTGTATATTCTTGAATGCTCCACTTGGAATTGGCAGATTGCAATTACGGGCTATTCATTAATCTACAAAGAGTATGTGATTTAAACCACTAGCTCCTTGCCCTTTCTGTGTTTTATTGAAGTGTGATTGAGTAGATATATATAAAAGTAATAAAGTAGGAGCGACCTGCTTCTTCAAATGATGTTTGAATTCATCTTTATGTCGTCACTAATAGTGTAATTGGGTATGCTCTGCAGTGTGGCACATTGTGTGTCCGCTGGAGATGATTGGCTGTTTTCTACTAGTGTCATAAAAATCACATCCACTAAAATATCGCAAAAATACCTGACAACGACTCTGCAAGGTATAATATGAGTTTATACATGACTCTCGAGTGAGATACAGCAAGCCACCAGAACGCCAATCTCAAGAGCCGGATGTTACTATAGTTATCATCTAACAATCAATATATATCAGTGAGTAAATCCAAGACCTCGGAATGTTTGTCATTCCTATTGAGATATACTTGGGATGTAACGACATTGTAGGATTTGTTTTGTCTGCGTATAGATACGTAACCTAGGATACTGGTACCCTAATTAACTATATTGCCATGGAAGGCACATTTCTAATCCGGAATTGGTTTAACTAGTTTTTGTGACTTTGGTCTACGCTATTTCTGTCTTGCGCTAGAATTAATGTTCGTCACATAAAATGGTGTCAGCGCGTCACATAAAACGGATTGTTTTGATGCCCAAATCTCAGCGAGAGTCGCAACAGGAGGTGTATTGTATAATTCCACCGGAATCAGAGTCTGTTTGTTCACGTATTTGAGGAGCAAGTTGTTGAAACGTTGAATATCAGTGAGTACAGTCTCGAAGATGAAGCAAATTTATCCTACATTAGATATGTGTTATTGTTAATCTCTTATTGGCGATCAGCATAATGGTAATAGCTTTACAACCAGTGCATCCATGTGTAACGCGCTTTAGCCGTCAAACTTATTCTACCGAATTGGCCTCACTTGTACCGGTCACAAAAAGAAATGGCTGTCATTTATGCGATGATCAAAACATCGGCTCGAACAAACGCAGTGAGAGTGGATTACTTTTCTTCACCAAATCACCATGTTCATGAATCATCATCATCATCATCATCATCATCATCATCATCATCATCATCATCATCATCATCATCATCATCATCATCATCATCATCATTATCGTTGTCGTTCATCATCATCATCATCATCATCATCGTCGATGTCGTCGTTGTCGTCGCTGTCGTCTTCGTCGCCATCATCATCATCATCGTCATCATCATCATCGTCACATCATAATCGTCATCATCATCATCATAAACACCATAAGCAGCAGCATCATAATCATCATTAGCAGGATTGTCATCATTTGTATGATAAAGGAAACCTTGTGGCTCACTCACTATCATTATTGCCAATCACCAACTCGGATGCAATTTCCAGGCACATAGTATGTATATTGCAATATTTTGAAACGAACGCACCAAGTAAAACTGTGAACTACTGTGTTTTGTTCGTTCTCCTGCTTTAATGGGGTACTCATGTGCATAATGCATGACATATGACATAGAGTGCACTTGGTTACCCAACCATCTGTCATGTCGCAAAGGAGTGACCTGGTTTTAACAACCGGGTCGTCAACTCGGAGACACAACATAATCTATCCAATATCGACACGCGCACTAAGCGAGCAGAATTATTTGCCACATAATATAACGCAATGTTCTGTAGTGAATCTAGCATGCCGTCTTAATTGCTTCATAATAAAATGGCGAGACATGCCACGCATCAAGAGTACTCTTTGAATTGGTTTGCATATGTGTAGCATAGGAAAGAACAATTCGTGAATAATTTGAACATATTTCATTATTGTACCTAGTCAAGTGATTCACTTGTATAATACAGTATAAACTCAGCTGATTATACTTATCTCTAAAACCTTCTTCAGTTTTAGGTATCACGCTATACCATGCTCTTGCAAAGACGCTTGACTCACTATGGTTATTGCTTGCTATTAAACCCATATCATATTCCCTGCTCAAGAATATATAATACATTATTGTTGACGTGAAGCTTTCGCTTTAAAAGCTTTAATTGTCATGGACCGGAACACATTCGAACCGCGTTCTAAACTCGCCAATTACTGCCTTACATCCTGTTATCTAAACATTAGTTTATTATTTGATCTCGTCTTTATAAAAGCATGTAATTTTAGCTTTTTAAGTAGCGCTTGGTTAAATAATTGCAGCAATACTATTGTCGTTGTCGCTTTCATTGTACTTCTGATTGGCTTGTCTATATTGTCATATACGTACTTACAATGATACGATTGATATTTATGGTTTTAATTGCCTTTAAATAATATGCTTTGTCAAGAGGAAAACACACGTTGATTCCCAACTAAGACCGCTCATATTGGCTTCATATATTGGTATCCACAATAATTTATCCTCGCATCTGCATCTTAAATTACATGATTAATAGATAGATGTAGGGGTGGGGCTTATTGTTTGGAAACCATATGACGTTAATTAGGAACCTTTTAATAACCTTATTTTGCTTGAAGGTACTTTTAGTGCGGTCTTTGGATAAATACTCGAAGCAGAAATTACAGTTCAGTATTCCACATCAACAGGTAATTCGTGCTACGATGAAGTGAAATACTTTTATGTATTAGTTGACTTGGGGATGGCCTATATAAAACTATTCCAGCGTTTATTATTTTGTACAGCTATACCAAATTAGGGGCAGATAGCTTTTAGCCCATCACAGCCTATCAGTGTTATGAGTTCGCTGAACGACGTAAACGTTTTGTGTTACGTGTGTCAATGGTAGCATAACCTACTGTTAATCACGAGGATCAGACACCAGACCAGATTGCTCTTTTTTTGTGATTGCCTCCTTATGAAAAGAATTGTTGACATGGATTTAACTTTGTCCTGCATCATCTTCAATATATCCTGCTGGTGATAGCATGAGTTGCAAATGCTCTTATATATCATAACATTTGGCTCTTCATGGCGCCTGGTTGGGATAATAACTAGATAATAGTAATTTGTAACCGTTGAATATGACTGAGTTTTCTTTGCTGTTCTAGTATTGCACGGTATTCAGCATAGTGAAGACCTGAACGTCATGTAGAATTGACGGAAAGTTATGATACTTATCATATCATAAGCACCAGCGGTCGTGCAAATAAGGTGGTCATTTGTATTGCTCAGCCCGGCACCACACCTGCCTATCACTGAGTTACTGGTAGGTCCTGTTCTATGCCAAGCAAATACTGGCGGACAAGCAACCTGTCACCTCACTGAATGTAATAGGTCATGACACTCATCAATGAATCATTCGATATCAAACGTGATTAGGACGAGAAATCATAGATATTTGCGCACAAGGGTCTATTTGGATGGCCATGTTGATAATATTTGACAATTATATAATGGGTTGTATAAATAACGGGATATTTGACACTTTATGATATGCCGATGACTATAATCATTTTAAAATCATCTCACTGACATTGATAAGATTTTCTTCTCCACTACTGGAAATGAACATGGACTAGATATGAGGCCGTTTATTTAAGAGCATTTTATCGACAAATGCCCAAATTGCTGATACAATAGTTATGAATTTGCTTTCATCTGATCGCAATCTGCTCTAACGTTGCCTATCTTTTGATGACATCTCCCAAACTACCGGCAACAAGCCATTTGCAATGTCAAATCTCATCTTTATATCTCGATCGGTTGGTCAAAATGATTGGTGTAACGAACATGGTAAGGCAGGACGTGAATTTACGGTGGTTACCATTATACACATTGAGTGTTTTTGAACTAAATGCTTTAAATGTTCATAGACAGCACGCAATATCAATGATGTTGCATACTGTTGTAATGCATGTGCAATATATGTAATGGTGGATTTGTGGTGAAACCAAACCAATACTAAACAAAAAATTCTAGAAATAGTTTGTAGCCCATCTTGGCATTTCTAATCGCTAATATTTCGATAACCCGTTTAATGAATTAGTACTCTTACAAAGATGATTTGTACAGCTTATTTGTCACGGACACAATTAACCACTTGTGTAAACAGCGATCTCCCAAAATATGGGTTTAGGGATGCAAAAGGCAGAGTAGGTCAATTGAGATTGAACATCTGAAAAGCTGCGTTGATGCTGAGATGAACATGACGCTCAACTATAAATTATTTATTTCCTGTTAGCATCGGTTTAGAAGCTACGCAATCCTGGAATCACCAGGATTCTATATGTAAAGATTTAATGGTTGGCCTTTGATTGATGATAAGCTTAAGAGAAAAGCTTAACATTGCAAATTTACTTTCAATATTACTCAATCGAATGAAGAGTCGCCAAACGGCAGATACGTTCTTACAACAGAAGCCACACTGTGAGCAAACAAACCATGCCGGCTACTTTAATGATTTGTCCAAATTATGTAATAACTCCACTTTATGGCGTTTCTTCATAGAGATTGTGATCAGAAGAATTTCATCAAATATTATTCGCAATTCTAGAACAGAAATAATTAAGTATGGCAAGGCCATGATTTCAGTATGTAATATACTTGGTAACGGATGCACATTTAATGTATATGAGTCATGAAGAACTCTCTATATAAATTGATAGCTAGCCTGGGATTGCATGGCTATCAGAGGTGGTAAATTGAGAAATAGCTGATGGATGCCCATATCTGGTTCGTTGCTCGATCACATTTGTATGGTTTCGAATTTAATTTCTCTGACTAAGATGTTTTGTAAGTTGCATAATATTTTTGTATTTGTTGCAGAAGTAATATGAATATTCAAACACGCGCTACCCACACATCAACGATCCGTGGCAATTGGATGAAACAGAATAAGCCTACATCCTTTATTGGTTAATTTGACCTGTTCTGCTATATCTATCATGCTGAACAATACGAACACCTGACACTGACTGGGCCTCTCATAGCTTTATGCTTAGTGAAAGAAGTTTTGAAATATTTAAGGTATTAATACCAAGATGGCCAACTAACAGAGACGCATAGTCATAGTAGGACTTCGCAGGGTGAAGCCTTCAATGAAAAGATGGTACCTTTTATGATGCAAATCGTCCAGCGTATTCTCATAATTGACTCACGAAGATAGTCAGGGTTACTCTCTACCCTACCATGCACTTTTGCCGCTAGGCCCTATTATCAGGCTGCTGATATTAATGAATTATAGTTGATGGGATATCCTGTAAATTAGTTCTATAGAGCAGCAATCGACGAAAACTGCCTGAATGGATTGTAAGATATGACACATTGATGAACGCACTGTTTGATGCTGCTAAACGATGACACCACACGACAAGCAATAGTGCATTTCTCTCAGGAAGCCTAATCAGCTAGCGCATTACAGTCGCTGGCTAACGTAACAATACCTACCAGGAGGTCATATATTACAATATGATACACTGAGAACGGAAGATAAGTGGGCCATTGACGTGAGATAATCATAGCAACTACAGATTAATGGTATAAAACGCTAACATGTTAATGATTGTCATAGTAGGGTTAAACACCATTTAAAATGTGCTGTGCATTGGAATACATGACACCATTCTGACTTCATGATAATGTTACATTGAAATGGGTCCTCCGTCACCGTCTTTATATGTGTCCGTACGTTATCAAATGGAGATTGAAACCCGGCTGAATGTAATATACACAAGACCAGCAACTGACCTGAAGTCTATGCATCTTTTGGGATGGCAATGAGTAAAACGCCACGAATGAAAGGGTTGCAGCAGATCTTATTTGCAGGCGTTGTTGTGTGCCAATGACTAGACGATAAAATAGGCGTTTCATCAACTAGTGCTAAACTTACTTGCATATTCGCACGCCCCTGATATCAACTCTTCCCTCATCCAGCGCCTGCATTAATCTAACTGTAACAATGCAAAATTGCAATATTATCCAAAGAAAATGATGATATTACTACTGTCAAATTTCATCATTTCATACAAAAGCTATATATATCAAACATCCGGTTGCAGCACCATTGTGACAATATGAGTATAACCGGCTCCTTTGCAAAGATGAGTATAACACAAAGGCAAGCGGATGTAGCTGTAGCAGCCTAACAATATGACAGCTAGTCAACCTTTAATATCATAAGTGACAGAAGATTAATTGTCCCTGCTGGTGATTTTACCTACTCTTTTGGGGTCAATAAATTTGTTCTGCTGCCCTCGAAGAAGGTCATAGCACAATAGCTATCTACGAACCTTATATTGTGTCAATAGTACAAGCCAAATACTAGCAAGGCAACAAGAATGACGCATGCCAGAAAATCAACTGAACAAGCAAAGCCTTTCTCGCATATATACACACATTTATATATATATATATATATGTAAATATACACGCATATATATGTATACACACATGTATATATACAATTATGCAATTATATGTAAGAATGAAAGTGCAGTTGTTGCAACCCAATTTGCGAGTTTGCGTTGTTAGTCCCTCATTAATTTGTCCAAGCCAATGTTGGTGTACTAGGCACATCTGATGCATACACATACCCCCTTACCGTAATTAGTTAATCCTATGTTATGAACGTTCAGGTTAATCTACTGCTTAGGTCGCAGTATCAGCTGCTTCTTTGGAGATTCATATCAGGTGCTTGGATGCTTATTCATTGTGCAAATAATCACTAATCAAGCGTCGTACTTTCAAATCCGAATAAAAACATATATAAAAATTCTTTATTATTTACCCAAATGCCTAAATAGTTATAAAGCACCCCTTCATGGTAGTTGCTGTGGATGTGCTGCACAATTATTTGGTGGCACCCCTGTTCAATCCCATACTGCAGATACCGTCTATCGGTTAGATTTGTTAATCAATGACCACGTTGAATAAGTGATTTACGGCCTTTTGTTAGGAAAGCGAAACCAAAATTAGGCATGGGGATCGAATAATTGCGAGGTTAACGGGCAACCATCACATGACATACTGTGGCATTGTGATTGCTCATATTTGTCATCTGTTTGTATGGTTCACCTTTGCATATCTAATGGTAGTCTCTGACTAAAATTTTGTTCGAAAGTGTTCAAATGGTGTCTAAAAAAGATGACACATCACATCAAACCTGCTGTACCTCAGTTATAAGTTTGTGAATATCAGAGGCATGGCACGAACGGCATTAAGGCGTTCGACGATAAAAAAGGCGGAAGGGTCGTGAATGCGACCAACTGCAAGCAAAATAAAAAAAACGACGCAGAGTAACTTGCGTACTGCGTGTTCTGATGAGGGTTGTAGCGATCAAATGTATCAACGACGCCAAGCTCTGCCCTTGCAAATACAACCACATGTCGACACAAAAGGTGATGGTTTGATGCCGTGGTGTTGGGGTTGTTCTGTGGTCACTGTCACTTGATAGAGGCCAATTAGATGCGTACAATTTGATTACCAACTGAGTGGTCCTGAAATCAATGGCAATTTTCTATCCAAACCAAGCGTACCTTTATTAAGTGCATCTGCTATTCCAAGTAATTGGTTGTGGCGCAAAGTTATTAAGTACGGAAATGCATGTAAGACGGCAATAAACGTGCCCTGTAATGGTAGTTTATTTATACAGAGCCCGATGACCCCTGCATTCGGAGCGCGGCGAGATGTAAACATGGCTTCGTCTTCAGCTATGTCTTAATAAAATAATCATAGAAATTGATGCGCTCTGAGTGTGATAAACGGTCAGCAATACATTTCATCGACTTCACAATAATACCACGAATTAACTTGCCTTACAAAATTGGGGAAAACAAGGTTCAGATCATGGAGTCTATGTGGAGGATAATGTTGATGGAAACTACGATCAGGAATGTGCGATATTGAGTGTTGGTGTGTTGCCTAGAGTGCATGGGTCAGTACGGGTCAAATGCTGCTAATCGACTGAATAGTTCTAGAACGTATATCGAAATCACTTAGACAAACGTGAAGAAAAATAAATGGTTGAGGTAAAATAAGCTGATGCTTTTTTGCGCGATACCAAGAATTTTCCCGTACTAATATTATGTTCGTTCTTCGTTAAAGAATGTAACTGAAATCACACATGCGAATCATAAGCATACAAAATATATTACCTATCAATGTAATTGACAGCTAACAGTACATAAAACTCACAAATATGCATGTAATTGGCGGGGCTATGAAACATGCAACACCCAATACAACGAAACGTGCATGAGAGTGACAACAATGTGTATAGAGGAGTTGCTGACTGGTATGCAGATCAAAGCGGTGATATCTGAACAGCAGAATATGTTTATCACAGATCTACTGTTTCATACTGTGTGCATAGCCTACTATGAGATCGTTGTTTTTTTAGTTCCAATTACCCGTAGGTCAAAACATGACAATAGGAACCGGATGCCACATATTGTCAAGGAGTCAAGACTGGTCAATAACTGTTGCGAAATATATATCCCACAACAATCATTTCGTGCTGGCAATTCTCATCTGTATTCGCGTTGTAGGGACAGAACAGCAGTTAAGTTGAATGTCTACCCGACCCACCAACTCCTTATACAGTGTGTCTTGTGCATATATAACTGAGTCGAGAGGGATACTACAGCTACTAGGGCCGAGCGATGAGGTCATCGAAGACAAGGGTTTGAACCATTAACCGACTAGTGGCATACAAACTAGCGGGTGTTACCACACCCGATTGTTTTAATGCTCAGTTCAATCCAAAGGGAAATATCAGAAAAAGTGCAGATGCAAGTGTAATTGTCGGAAGAGAGGTGCATCAGAGAGATCCTGTAATATCAGATTCCTACCTCTGTTCTTGATGGAACTGCTCCACAGATGGGTACAGTAGCCGGAATTCTCAGAAATGGTTAGGGTCCCTTTAATTAAAGATAACAATGACCTGCACTTTTGTCAAACTTATTGACAAATGTTGTCCTAATATCCTCCGAAATTCCCCACATTGCCATGTGTGAAATCGGCTACCTCATTTGATTCAACTTCTCGCCACTCTATCATATACGACTGTTTCTATGTGACGATCATTATTACACCAAAGTCACACAAAAGCCAATCCAAAATTGCCCAATCGGGAAAAAAATTGGAAATAGCATATCTGTGGTTGTTTTGTCGGTTCTTCAATTTGTTTTCAGGTTATAAATGTCAGAAACATATGGACTAATGGCAATCTCCAGCTTCGTAATATATGGCTACTGTCTCAGGGTCCGAGCTTTTCAAGATATCAGTACTGTATTCATTTGATAACCACTAGTAAATAACGACCATATTATCGTCTAGCCTGACTATTTTCCATTCCATGAAGCATATGATTGTTATCCAATGAGGCAATGTTTGGTACATCATATTGATGCATACGGATTAATAAACTCATATCAAGCGAACTTACGAGGTCGGGAGACGCCCTTCGCACACGCCCAGATATGAAGCGGTCACTGACCATGCGTGTATATGTATGCATCAGATGTGCATGGTACATTAACATTGGCTCAGACAAAAGAACGAGGGGCAAACAACACAGATTTACTATGTGCTAAATATGCAACTGAATATGTTTCTATTGATCAGCACTAACGTCACCATATTAAATAGGTCAAAATATGCAGCAGTCGGGCTGTAAATCAATGACATCATGCCCACGATATGAATTCAATGGACAGTGTGCCGCCATTCCCAAATGGGTCAAATTTGCATGCTACTGAAGCACGGCCGTATCATAATAATTCCACTTTAAGCGAGTTATTTCGGTGAAATGCATCAGGCATTGCACCTCATCGCATTATTCAATCCTCTGATATGGTTCTATTATCAAACAGGATGTATAAAAAATAAGTGTATGTAATAGAAGAGATTCGACTGTAGAAAATATATAGTTAAGTTCAATTGACGCTTTGCCCCTTTCTAAATGCGTATTGGGAGTCACCGAAGCATTATAGTACGGAACAAATGTTTCAACATTTCCGGCACAGTGGAATAATGTTCTGTATTCTGGCACCATTGCATATCTCCGTGGTATAAACAGTATACGGAGATCTATGCCATTGCAACGTGGATTAGTGCGCTGTTTAAGGAACGCCAATGATCAAAATGCACATCTGAAAATTCATTTCACCCATGTTATAAGTTTTCTATTGCATTTTACCTGTGCTGTAAAATAAGATGTCCCGAGTTATCATTATGAGAGTCATACATAGCCAACCTGTCGTTATCTAAGGCATCGCTTCAAACAAACTAGTTATGTTTTTCAGGCATTATCATAGTGTAAATATACCACACGTGTGAACCCTAAATCCAAAAAAAAACCCTGTCTACTGGCTAGACTCTTGTTATGAATATCAAAATAGAGCGAGACTCTTTGGCCCTAAATATCTTCATTTTTGCTCTTCCGCCTCAATAAAACGCTATTTACACTTATGTACAGCTATATCTTAGCAGAACCTTGAATAGGATGAATGTTCTATGGGTTGACACGTGCAAGGTTCCGAGAAGTAGTTAATGTTACAGCGAGGCTTTACATGCTGAATCCGGAAGACTGAAATAGATTGTGCTTCAGCAGCGCGCCAATATCCTCTTACAAACCCTGCAATAACAACCATTCTCAGTGCAAACCGCATTTATGTTATTCTAGCCTTCCATGTTGACAACTATCACTTTAACACATCTGGAAAAAGAAATATCGTTCAATCAAACTCAGTATCTGAACTGTGTGCGATTACATGAATACAAGGACCTTGAAGAGATTCTGCCATTATAGATATCAGCTGAAATGATCTGTTAGTAATGTCTTTATCACAGACATGACACGAACTCGGATTGTAATATTAAGATATGTATGTGTCTCCCACTCCACATACGTGGAGCAGACACATCGCGGTCTGGTATTTGATGATATATACATAACAAATTATTTTTCATAAACATGTATTTCTGTATGCTATAAAACTTTAGATCAACAGAGATAAGGTAGCTTGATAGAGTACTGGCTGAGTGTCTTCTCCTGGCCGTATACTTTTACGAAGCCTATAATATGTAGCAAACGTGTGAAGAGAAAGATCCCAAAATGTTAGAATTAATGCCTCGGGAGTAGGAAGCACTATGATTCTCGTTAATACAAAACAAGACAATAGCACATCCGGGGAAGCTAACGGATACATAAATAATCATACATAAATAATCAATGACGTCGTTCGGCAATTCAAGATGAACTACACATCGCACTATTCATATCGATTTGATAAATTGCATTGTTCTGTCGAATCTATGGCATATTAACTTTCCTGGAATGCCTGAATGCCACATACCTTCATTGCCTCATTCTGAATGATCTACGGTGTGTAAGTCTGACGGTGGTCAGGTCGGTGAAACTGGTTGATGGCTGATCTTAAAAGAGAACGTTGCGCAATTTCTATAGCGCGGTCAATTTAAAACTACCGAAGCATAATTAATTCAACATTAACGATAGTTGATAGATGCTGAATCAATATATGCAGTTGTGCCTATCAGGTTTTTAGCTAGGTAGAAAGAGCCCAGTATGAAATAGCTGGCACAGATTGCGACACGATCAGTATAATTTATCATCCCCGCGCCAATAGTATGGATCCTTCGTAATCTGTTATCCGCTATCACAGTACAACTGTGATCGAATTTAAGCCTGCCAATTGTTTTTGCCAACGCTGCTGTCTGCATTGTAAGTTATCTATTCGATACAAACAGTATGCTGGTCTTAATGTCTATGTAACTTTACAGATACTAATCTCTTTGTATTATTAAATTTTCCGATACACTTTCGAAAGTACGAGACAATACGATTACAAAGTCGAGATGTACTGCCAATAAATAAAGAAACGCATTTAGGATGAAACATGCTATACATGGCAATGGAGAAATAGAAAACGCACAACTTCAATAAGTTTCCCGTTGAATAAATAGGTTACATACGGTATCATTTCAAATCTTTCCGGTGCAAATATGTTCTTATTTGATTAAATAAGTCAAAAGGGTTGAGGAAATATTTGCAACCAAGTGCTTTCAGTACCTGTGAATAGACTTGGGTATATCTATAATTCCCAGCGACACCGATTGCAAATGAAGATACATAAATTTGGTCGACTCATTCAGCGCAATCAGCAATATAAGTGTGTTCTGCATTGGAATTGACTTAACTAAGGCTGCTCGGCTGTAGAATGTAACGTCGAATGGAATGTCACGAATCTCTAAATCACCCGCTCTTTGTCTGTCACAGTTGCCTTGTGATTGCAACTATGTCTGTTGTCTCGCGCTGTGGCATCTGGATTAATCATCAACAGAATTGGAAACATAACCGAATTGCAAAGGGACTCCGTACGAACTATATTAGTACACATATAGATATATTTGTATTTTGTGACGGTTGTTCAACGAAACCATTCACCATAATGCAGAAAAAGTAATATAACTACTGCACATATCATTAAACCAATATAGGCCATGATGAACAGTTAGAGTTAATAAGGAGTTCATTTGAAGAGCGTGAATAGCAGCTAGAGCAATGCTAATATTACAACCAATGTATTGCAGGGGTTCACTGGAACGTGCAAGTACATTGGATCATATATGTAAACATCTGTGTGATTTCCAGTAAATTATTTTACATTTGCTCGCAGGAAGCGCGCCAATTAGTTAACATGCAGACAACGATCACGGGATTTAAAGGGTCTACTCGCTGTAAAACCATGAAAGCTCTATGTTGATGCTATGCTTATCTTGCTCAAAGTACGTGCATCCCTCATTCCTTATTTCTTCTAATTGTCCCATATCAGCCTAATATATTGATTTCATTTACAAACGGACACTCCAGACGAACCATTGGGTACATTAGTATCTATTCTAATTTCAATAGCACTGTCGCCATATACACATAGGAACACGATGCACGCATGATCACTGGGTGGTTTTGATGTTGACCAATCAATTTGTAGGATGGAATGTGGGAATTGTGTCAGTGGATTTTTTCTCGCCGAGAGGGTTGAATGACCTGGTCAAGCCGATCGGCCGGTGGAGACATGCCGTATGTTAACTGATTGCATTTTCATCTTTTCCATCACATTGCTCATTTTCATCCCCGTGTATTTTCCTTTTTTTTCTTTCATCATAGATGGCGAGTGAAGAATAGGGTCAATTTGATCTTTTCATTTTTTTTTCTACTATTGTAGACCTAGTGTAACATATTATTGTTATCTTGCCGTGTAACCTTATACTTACTAATGCACCCCCACCTTCACCTTCGTTGGCACGATAAATCCAATTCGTGTGTTGTACCGGTAAACACTGCTCTTCCCATAAGTTACATTTCACAGCGGCTAACACAACCGTATTTTCTCTGAGTGGCAATTAATTGCTCATTTTCCTCTTGGGTAATGTAGTCCAATTTTTAATGCGTCAGTACTGCCTAGTTACCCAGCATTCTGAATTTAATGAATTACGAGAATTTGAACCCGATCTAATAAAACTGCTGGCCTCAATCAACCCTATGCTCAAGTTATGTCACAGCCATATTCGAGGCACATCAAAGCAGCCCAGGATGGTGGATTTATTCTAGGTAAAGTTCATGTAGGTTCGGGAATTTTATTCTATTCATCTTCTAGTAATTGGTGAGCTTAACAGTTTGTCCACATAATGAGTCTAGGTGTATCGTCAATGTCAGAATCGTATAGTATGTCTTACGCAAGATCTACCTATTTACATTTCCGCAGGCGCCTAGCGATGCATTTGCACGTGTAAACACATGCTGATTTCAAAAGTTCATTCCATAACATAGCCAAGAATATTCATCATCGCAAACATAATTTTTCTTATAATCAGAAATGTCATATTCGTACATCTTATCTAGACACTACTACAAGGCATAACTATTAATAAACAATCTGTTCTTGATTATAGCTTTGAACAACATCAAACAGGCACAATAATTAAAGCGTTTCAATTCATGTGCTGCCGATCCTTGGCACCCGTCAGAGGTAGGCCCAAGAATTGTAAGTTATTTTCTTAACGCCTTAGCAGGCGTTTGAATTTACAGTCGCTCCACAATAGCAAGATAGGTGTGCTAACTTTCGATTGATTCATGTTGTTGGTTGAAGTAATGTGTTTTCAATGTGCGAAACCATTTAGTTTACACCAACTCTTTGTGGTTGTTTTCTGTTGGATCTTTGTTATAACAACTACCCGTTTCACTTTCACTCCAAATATTCTTAATTTAATCAAAATAGTTCCTAGACGTATATTTTTTAACAATCGCAGTGGATTCGGCTTGTCTATTTTTCGAGCATTTAGTTAACACTGTCTACTCCGCCATCGTTAATACGACCCACTGCTGTTGTGACACAGAGTAGCATCTCCGTCCCGCAATAGATAACCACATTACAGTCAAGTGATAAGGCATCTGAGAGGTGAACGAGAGTTGGGATTTGGCGAGAGTTTGAGATCGAGATAAAGGCAGAAGAATAGGGGGGTGGGTGAGTAAATAGATGCCGACGGAAGTCGCCATTGCGTGAGCTTTGTGACGAGTGAAGATAGAGAAAAAGCTATTGAAGGAAGGAGTCGGGGGGTGAAATGGCTTAATGCTTCTCAATAGTTAGAAGAAGCATATAACAGGATACAATAAGTTAGGTTAGGTAAGATAGCTATGTTAAAATATAGACACACACTCAAGATATATGGAACGAATGACAATTACTTTCTTAACAATACTGGAGGTTATCCGTCTGCAATATTGTATGTTTGCCAAGAAATAAAAATGTTGCGTATTTTTTAGGAAGGAGACCCTCGTGGTCCTTTGGTTACATGCTACGAGGTTAGTGAGACCTTATTTCCGGCTACTTGTATCGAATTTGTTATTGTGCTAAAACGGATATCAAGTTAAATATGCCTTTGGTTATTGTCCTTGAAATAGAGCAAGCTTCCCTATTATCAAGCGTAAAAACAATCTAGTATTTAGCTAGGGTTGCGCTAGGGAGTAACTGCTACTTGTGGATCACAAATGCTAAGAAAATAAAGTTACCTAATTATAAATCGGTAATTGATCAAATATAAGGCACCCCATTTAATATAAGCATAATAAAACACGGATTTACATACGAATCATGCAGTATCCATTACTTAAGCGGAACCAACAGTTCTTCCTTGCTAGTTGATAAGCGTCGTGTTGGCAAGTGCGTGCGGTAGATTGTCGATTAGCCAACCATGAAGTCGATTTGCTGTTTGTCCAAGAGTATCAGGTAATTTAGAGACTTTGAGAATATGACAAATGTGCATCCTTGTTGAACTAAGAATAATTTGAGGAACGAATATGTTTCTTATGGTACTAACGATTCATGGTTTTGCCGGCGTGGCCCTTTCACTACACAACGGGCTCGCCATGGGGTAGGCCTCTGCTGCAGACTTAGCTGCCGATTGTAGGTCTACACCAACACTTCACCCCTAACACGCAATCAAGTTCACACCTGAACAACGACATTGTCGGTCTTTGGGAGGGATTCGTCTGCATATATGTCCTAGCTGCCTACTTGTACATTTGTGTTCCTTGTCAGCAGCCAATTTATAGATCTGTATGAGCTGTCTGTTTGTATAAGTGTCAGCTGTTACGTTATACAGTTATATAAGTGTTCTACCTTATACCCGTTTGACAGTTGTCAATGTTTCTAGGTGAGCTATCTGCTACTATATCTGTGTTATATAGGTGCCTTTATATCAGCTGTATATTTGAACACTTATGTAAGCCGTCAACTTGTACCCATGTATCAGCTGTATCCTTATGCTCCTGCGTTAACTGCTTGCTGGTACGAACATATCAGATGTTCATCTACAACCTCTTATGAGCTTGCAGATTGCATCTCTATATTTAACTCTATATGTGTATCCTTGTGTCACTTGATTGCTGGTACACATATACATTATTAATCCTTTATCTCTCTCTCTCTCTCTCTCTCTCTCTCTCTCTCTCTATAAATATACATATATATATGTATACATATATATATATATACATATATATATATATATATATATATATATCTATGTATATATTTATATGTATATATGTATATATGTATGTATATATATCTATATATATATGTATATGTATATGTGTATATATATATATATATATATATGTATATATATATATATATATATATATATATATATATATATATATATATATATATATATATATATATATATATATATATATATATATATTGCACAAGTGGTGTACCCCATGTAAATGATATAAATCTCCGCTTATTCCCATCCCCTGTTGCAAAACTAGCCACTCCGATGGTTTCGTTGCAATCTTACCTCAATGTCCCATTCTACGTGCACATGCATGAGCACGGAAAGAACAGCATTTGCTATAGTCTATGCATTGGTATGATATTGCTTAGATTACTTGGAAAAGGGCACCCGTGTTATGTTATTCCCGGTCGTTCAGCAGCAGGCGATGGCTCTTGTAGCGCATTTGTCCTTGAGAAGCAGGAAATGTATGCCCTCACTAAGTCAATACGCGATCGCTCTTTAGGTGACCTCGGAAACCCGTATTTCTACCAAAAGATTTATGCTATGTACACGACCGTGCTCATTTATGCTTAATATATTTCGTGTAGTAGCCACGAAGTCAATTACGCAGTGAGGTCAGTTTGCTTTGGTAATGTCAATTACGGCTGTTGCCACAGAGCAGCGATACCGTTCGCGAGCAACTGCCATTCCCCTTCGATAAGAATTAGTTATCTTGGTATTTCTGCAAATACAGATGTTATGTTTACAAACCCTTCGCAACGCTCACAAGTTAGGACAACAGAAACCATCATGATCATCATCATAATAATCATTATCATCATCACCATCATCATCATCATCTATACAACAGAGTCGTCTTCATTGTCATCATCATCAACAACAACATAATCATCATCATCATCATCTTCTGCAGCAGCAGCAGCAGCATTATGAATATATGCTTCGATGAAAGGAATGGATTGCGTTCCATGGGAAGTCGTTCTTATGATACATCATTTGAGCTTCCAATAGCATGTACAATTATATAATAGACATGAGCCCCTACACATCGAATTGTACGCTTAAGGGCAATTATATTATACAAACCTGAATATAGATCGTTTTAATGTGCAAAGTAACAGTCTAGAGGGCGCGCTGTCTAGCTCACACATATAACATATAATTTTAATTGCTTTCACTATGTACGCACAATACCTCTTAGAATACCACAACCCCTTCTACTATTGCAAAATTCAATTAATGTAATTGCCCTAACATTCAAAAGCCATAGGCAACCTCTTTGTGGAACGATATTATATTTTTCGTTCTTCACTCCGCGGAACCAAGACAGATAGCACGCAATAACGGCCTGCCTTTTAATTATGCATCCTCATTTTTCACTTAACCCCATTACTTTTAAGAATTCGATGTTGAACATTACTCTTAGAGTGAACAATAAATGAAATAGTACATAAACGTTACCAGCATACAAATAGGAGAACTAATCCGCTGGATTAGTGAACGGTATGTATAACACTGAAAACCAATAGGCATAAAAACCTTACAATGACTGGCGTATTATTGTCAGGAGGTACGACATTGCATTGATGGAAAGTGACTGAGGTCACAATTCAAATTAAATATACACTCTATTTGGCATTCATTGGCGACGATGAATGAATGGCCTGGTATTCAACTGACAGGAGCAGCACTAAAAGGCGTTGTTATATTATACGAAAGGACATTAACAGCTCTTGAGAGTAGCGAATAGGCTAGTAGGGCTAATATTTATCAACCAGACATCGTGCATCTTCATATGTAATCGACTTCGCAAGTACGTGACAGCACATTCTATTTAGTTATTAACGCACAACATTGGATAGTTGTTTTTTTCTCCTGGTTATACGAAACGTCCTTCGGCTGGACAATTAATACGTGACTTTCGGCATTAGATCTCGTGGTTCTTTTTGTGTTCGGAATGACTTTGCAAAGTGGATACATAATTAACCGTTGCTGCTTAAATACCATGCAGCGGGGCTCAGAAGTCTTTATGTAGAGAGTTGATTGGTTCCCCTTTACTAGCAATGAGCTCAAAGAAGACAACTGTAGCTGCCAATTTTCATGAAGAGAATTGCACATCAATCATTAAAAACAGAAATTCCCGAAAAGTGTATCCTAAAAAATTCTAAACAGCAATCATTCAGATAATTGGATAAAGGAAATTCATTTGAGATGATTATTCGCTATTCCTAAACACCATGAAACGATTATTAAGATGCTTTGTATTCCTTGCATAAACTTCCTTAATTACTGGCATCAGGTGAGCGTTGAATGCGTATGTGCAATGCAAACTTCCCTCTCGTTTTTATTAGTCGTTTGGGTTGCATGGCACTAGCTAATAACGTTTACATCTGGTTAAGTGCAATATTTTGGGCAGGCTTCAATTTGTGTAGCTACCATAAATTGTGTTAGTTCTACAAGCAGCACTATATATTTGTCTTAGTAGTGCAGACAATGTGGCCATTGCAAGTGAATTATCAATTGACCCTCGCTACCGGCCTCATTCATTGTGGTTACTTCTATAGGATAGATCTGGATAGTATGAAACAATGGAGATAGATAACACATACGAGCTAGTATCTGCTTTCAACGTTTAAAAAACTGTAAAAGATGAAGCGATTGAAAATAACGGGACACCCGTAAATTCTAAGATTAACTCCAATGCTATTGTTATTTGATAAACACTAGCCTTTTCGATTATAATATCTGCGGTACAATATGCTTGCAATATGAAAAGTGTGCCAGAAATTTTAATGCATTATTGTGTATAAATGTAATAATAAACTTGTAACTAAGTTGAATTTGTAATTTTGCTGAATGCATCCTGCCAAAAAACATTGAACATCTGAAACAAACCAAACCCTTTGTAGTTTGACTGTGTAAACAATAAACTTACAGCAGCTGCGTAAGATAACATTATATATATATATTGCGTTCGTGAATGTGTGCTGGTATTTACACTTCAACCTGTTAAAATGGGCCGACGTCTTACATTGATTCGTAGCTAATATATATTTATTTATTTATATAAAGTTGATATGGAGGTACCAGCCAACAGCTGTCGCAAGGGTTCATATATAAAGTAGACGTGTAGTTATAAGCTGTTAGCTGACACAAGGGTCATAATGTATAGTTGATATAGAGGTACAAACAAACAGATACAACAGGAGCGCAAGTTTACAACTGATATGGAGGTAACAGCAAACAGCTGACACAAAGGTATAAATATACAGTTGGCATGTTAGTACAATCTGTTAGCTGACTCATGAGTAAAACATAATATTGATATAGAGGTACCAGAAAACAGCTGCCAAAAGGGTACACATATACAGTTGACGTATGGTTCAAGATGACACAAGGGTACACATATCCAGTTGATATAGAGGTAACATCAGCCAGCTGATTAAGGGTTATATGAGCACATCGGATATAGAGGTACAAGCAAACAGTTAAAACAGGAGTGTAAAGAGTACCTAATGTACTTCTGATATATAGGTACCCGCTAACAGATAACAGAGGAGCAAATGTATACGGCGGATATAGAGGTGCCATCAAGCAGCTGCCTTAAGGATAAAAATATACAGTTAATACAGAGGTATCGTGGAACAGCTGACCCAAGCGAACAAATATACAGTTGATATATACGTACAAGCTGCCACAAGGATATACAAAAACAGCCAGCTGATAAAGGGTTACTTATGTATATCTGGTGTATAGATGCCCGCAAACAGAAAACACAGTAGCACAAGTGTACAGCTGATATAGAGTTACCAGCCGACAGCTGACACAAGGAAACAACTATACAGTTGTTATAGACATACTAGAAATCAGCTGTCACAAGGGTACAAATATACAGTTGGTATGGAGGTACCTGGAAACTGCTTACACAAAGGTACAAATTAACAGTAGATATATAGTTTAAGCTGACACAAGGGTGCACATAAACTGTTGATATTGAGGTACAATCAGCCAGCTGATAAAAGATTACTAATGTATATGTGTACCAGTAAACAGCTGACACAAGGGTACACATAAGCAGTTTATATGGAGATGCAATCAGCAAGCACATAAGGGGTTGTAGGTGTACATTTGATATATTCGTACCAGCAAGCAGCTAACGCAGGAGCGTAAGCATACATCTGATATATAAGTACAAGTTGACGGCTTACACAAGTGTTCAAATATACAGCTGATATAAAGGCACATATATGACACAGATATAGTAACAAGCTCACGTAGAAACATTGACAACTGACAAATGGATATAAAGTGAAACACTAACACAATTGTATAACATCAAAGCTGACACATATACTAACAGACGGCTCATATATATCTATAAATAGGTTGCTGACAAGGATGACAGAGACGGAGGCGCTACTCAGCTGCCACAACAGCTGTGTCGTATTAACGATGGCGGAGTAGACTAAATGCTTGAAACATAGACAAGCAAAATCCACTGCCATTGTTAAAATATATATGTCTAGGAACTATTTACATTTTATTCAGAATTTTTGAAGAACAAAGATCTAACAGAAAACAACCACCAGGTGATAGTGTTAGCTATATGATTTTGCACATTGAAATAAAATTACTTCAACCAAGAACATGAATCAATCGAAAGTTAGCACACCTATCTTGCTGTTGTGGAGAGACGGTCAATTCAAACGCCTGCTAAGGCGTTATGAAAATAACAATCCTTCGGCAAACCTCTGACGGGGGCCAAGGATCGACAGCATATTAATTGAAACGCCTTAATTATTGTGCCTGTCGATGTTGTCCAAAACTATCATCAAGAACTGATTGTTTATTAATAGTTATGCAATAATTATTCCAAGAAGCAGTCTTCTTCAAACCTATCCTTCTTGAGCGGCATAATTCCTCGCAATTTCTTCTAACCGTGCTCTACTTTGTAAATGACCACCATATAGCTTGTACAGTTATAAGAATGTACGCGGCACGGTCGTATGGTTAACTGAGAGCTTAAGTGTATTCGTTGGCATTATGTAACACTGAGGAATCGTCATTCGCCAATACTTGGCTATGTTTACGTGCGGCCGACTCATTATACTTTCGTCTTGTTCAAATATGACTCATGGTATGAGTCAGTGCATAAGCCATTATGTAATAGGTATGTTGTAATATGAAGGCCGTATTCTATTGTGTCTAGATAAGATGTACGAATATGCCATTTCTGATTATGAGAACAATTATGTTGTGCGGTGATGGATAATCTGGGCTGTGTTACGTTATGAACTGTTGAACTCTGTATGTGTTTACATGTGCAAATGCATAGCTAGGTCCCTGCGGAAATGTGAATAGGTAGATCTTGCGTAAGACATACCGTGCGATTCTGACAGACTCCTAGACTCATAATGTGGACAAAAGCGGTAAGGCTCACCAATGCCTGCTTTAATGTGCATGAATATGGCTGTGACATAACTTGAGCATAGGGTTGATTGAGGCCAGCGGTTTTATTAGATTTCAGTAAATGAAGAATGCTTGATATGTAGGCAGTACTGAAGAAGTACAAAATCGACTATATTACTCACGAGAGTTGTAAACACAGGTAATAAATATATACTATTCGAGTTGGGCTGAACTCGATGTTAATATACTTGACTGAATATTATGCAAAGCGACGTACATACCCATCATAAGAGTGTATGTGTTTTCCACTTTGAATGGCACGCGTATTCGGTGCGTTTATTCGTTCATTCCTAGAGAACTGAATAAACGCATGATGCTATAAACAGATGGCTGGTACGCCTGCATGGTCAATCCATTTTCACGAGGTCTATTCCTCACACATAAGTAACCGGGGTTTGATGAGACCACGAAATCTTCAACAGTACTCGGTTACCACAAACACGTTATATGACAGCATCTAGCGATACAAGGCAGATCCTATATATTATATGACGAAAAGTCTAATTCGATGTGCTTAAGACGCCAGGGACGTGATCCAATAAATTGAAATAGGTATTGGCTCAACCATTTCGTTCATACACCTATGATGTTATTGTATATGTAGTTAAGTCTGGGAAGAACATTCATGGACCAATATTGCGCCGTATCGGTCTCAACTAGTTAATTTGTCAGGCCCGTCGTGTTTGCTGTTAGTAGAACTCTCAAAGAGAGTCAAAACAAATACGATTATGCATCATTTATTGGTACCTCTGCTTATCGACCCCCGATATTAACTGAATGCGCAATGTGAATTGCAACACAGGGCAGCCATGCTTGTCTACTACACGCCGGTGTGTGGCGACGTACTAATGCGCATTACTCGTATTCGTCGCTAACCTACCTTTCTGGTCTGGTTTAATGTGGGTCTGCTTAATTTGGCTGAGCCAGGTATTGATTCTCAACCGCTGTTTGAGTAGCGCTATTCACGCAATGCTCCAATAAAACGTGTTAATTAAATCAATATCAATGTGTGATTCTGCGGTAATGTGCTCAAATGTAGGCCCCAGCCTTTAAACGTCGTTAATGTAAGAAACCGAACCATTATCGCGTAATAATGATTTATAGCACCATGGTTATATACAGGTTTTATTTGTGTCACTTAGAATACACGGTGCGTACTACCAATTCGATTATGCTCTTTTGGTCTATATGGCTTTTAGTCGGATCCTTTTTATTGCCTTGCTGTGTAATCACAATTGTACTATATTTTCCAGGGATGTACTTAAAATGTTGTAGCAGTCGTTTGATTACAGAACAATAATATTAAAAACGGCGATTCCAGCGAAATGTGTTTATACTGTGATCAACTTTAGGATTTCATTGACAATTCTGATCAAATTGTTGAACAGATGACACGAACTGTCCAACAGCTGTAACAAGTTAAGGGCATAGCGGCTCATGATCAGGGGCGTCGCCAGGGTGATTTGGTTGGGGGGGGGGTGTAACTAAATTTTTGCCGACTGCGGGATAACTATCTAAGCGTAGCGCCACCTTAGGTTGTCGCGGAACTTTCAATTTGCCGACTGGACAGGATTTTGCCGACTGTGACGCGGACTGTCGGTTTGAATGGGGGGGGGGGGGTGTCACACCCCCCTACATCCCCCCCCCCCTCTTTGGCGACGCCCCTGCTCATGATTCAATTAGTTCCAAGCACTTCCCAGCCTATTTGATGGATCGTGTGCCATATGCATTAAGCTAACCATGCATTGTATACTATGCTTCAGAAGCAGGCAATTGTTCTCCTACCAGACATTTAAGGTCGTAAAACGACGTCAATGCTCTATGTGACTTGCGTCAATAGAAACAAAACCTACCTATTATGAGTTGTAGAAAATGCTCTTATTTGTCATAACAGTTAGCCATGGTCGACAACATCGCTACATAACACTATGATGCGATAATTACTGGATGTTGGATATAAGGGGTTTTCGTTGCACTAGTATTGATGATGAATTATAATAACATACGCATCATCAGTCGTACAAACCGTATTCCTTAGCCCGGCACAAGAGCAAACTATTATTGAATCTAGGTCCAGCACTAGGCCGGGCCAAAACAAGTGCACACAAAACTTTCATCTACCTGATATTAAAAGTTGATTACATTCAAAGATCATCTTTTGGCTGTTTAGAATATACATCCAAACTCGCTGATGCATTTAGATAGCCAGTATAGCTCATTGTATGCCAAAGTTTATGAATACACAATCAATTCAACGAAAGTTCAGGGTTATTCTGTTTAATCATCTACAGTGCTTCGCAGAATGAAGAGATCTAATTAGTACCCTTTCTGTGCTAAGCACGGTGTTAATGCTGAATTAGTATAACCGTCGCAGACCAATGGGGTTGCCTGGTGTTGGAAACTAAGCTTCAGGCATTCGAAGGAGTTGACAATATATATTGTGCTAATTTCCAATTTATGGTGTCATGCAGCTGACATTGAATCTAGAATTGTCGTCGTAGGTAAATATTCTGAGTTAATACAGTTCCCGAATAAATATTGACAGCTTTAATTGCTCAATTCCGTAAGCGGAAAATTAGAGATACTTTAAGTCAGATTTATTTGTTTTCGCTAGTTAATGCTATGCTAGACGACATGCACGGGTCTTGTTTATCTAAAAATTAAAAGAGTGGCGTCTCATTAGCAGGCATTACCATGGTTACTATCATGCGTCCTTCTTGGGCAGAACCGTCCATGCCTGGCGAGAACACATAATAATTATACTACAGCAAGTCGCGAAGTTCACATTGCGGAATCGGTCTGTATGCGCAGTTGATGCTCAGCTAAGAACGCTTGTTACCCAACAGGCTCCATTTCTATTCAAAGCATATTTGTAATTGTGAATGAGCTATCATATGTAGTTGGTTTAGGTGCTACGATATTTCATTATTAGCTCCAGTCTTTGTTAGGAGTGAGACCGTCATAAGAGAGTATGCTTGCGGTGGTTACTACATTGCAGCAAGCGTCTCAGAAAGAGACGCATTATTTATAATGCCCAATGAATCATGCGTTATGTTGGCGCAAGCATCCGGGATGCAGGTTACCAGAGAGGTGATCATTACTCAAATCTAACATTTGGCCAGCGAGTGTCGGGTACAAACGGATATAGTCACTAATATATAACGACAACTTGACGTATGAGACATACATTGTTCCATTCTGCACTATAAAATCGCGATTTGAAACGAGAAAGTACTTGTCCAAGATAACTAAACATGTCAGACAGTGTTATATTCAAGAAATGGACAGATCCACACGTACCTTGCTTAAACAGTCCCCCCTGATCTAACTCTACGTCATCATGTACATTCGTCACTATTTGATCTTTATTATGACCGTTACATGTCAAGCACGGTAATGTCATGAGCAGCTTTATACATTATACCGAAAGCGTTTATTGATAATGATTCCATTCAGCTGTATATATTCTAACGCTGCCATGTTGCGATCTTGATTGACCTTTGGTGTTGTCAGCATCTGCAAATTAATGCAAGTATTACCGCCTTCCGTGAGAGCATTTGTGGAGTGGATTCTGTCGAGTATAGAGTATCCTTGGAATGAACGCGATGCTTGATCAACTGTTGACAGGAATCAGTGCTTGGTAATAGAAGCCTGCGAAATATGCGTCCGTCTTACCTTCATCCTGGGCGATCCATTTCATTCTAGTCCCAGACATCAATCAACGTTGTTAAGCTCCATGCATTTTTCTATTTATTCGATGCCACTATAACGTGAATTACCTCTCGGAATGATTTGACAGCTAGCTGATAGAGCGACAAACGCATAAGTTGACCTCGTTTCACTTTCTATAGAGGCAACTCCTGAGGTACTATGGCACGGTATTATGGTACACATTTAAGCATTAGCGAACCTTTGTGAGAATAGATTTGTAGAAGCGTTCCGAATCATGGCCTAAACCATGAAAGAACTGCAATTGAAATTTTGGTAAAAATAAGCTTATCTGACTTGTATCCATGGTTAATGAATTCCCGTCAGCCAAAGAAAAATCATCTCCTTTATAAATAATTTAAATCAGCTGTCTAACGCCCTTTACGGATACAATCAGAGGTTGCGATTATATAATTGACATTCGTAAGACAATAACGGGAATTCTGACATCACGTTAGCAAACAATCTCGAAAGGACACTAAATACTTATTTTCCATGATCCGTGAGAGGGTCTTTGTCGATTGTTGGTGTAAATTATTGTGTTATTATATCTATGAACATCGACCTGCTGAAAAGATCAGGGGTATTTGTGGCACAGCCATTAAAGTGACAACTTTGTTATTGGCTTCACGTCCACTTATAACGAAATGATAACGCTATTTGCATATTTTAATTTGCTGTTGATATCATCAATATCTTGACGCCGATGGGTAGTTACTGGGCGTCTTAATGGTTTTTGCGTTCCTATAGGAGAACAAGGCTTTTATAGAATGCATAATATAGCAGACAATGTTTGTGTATGAATCACGTAAATCAATATAAGTTTCATAAACACATCGCCAACCGATCTGAATGAATGACAATTAATTGCAACTGTCACATGTGTTTATAGTTTATAATTAGGATCATCGCATTGTTAGAACGAACAACTCATGAATCAATCAACTTGCCTCATCATATAAGCCGAACAGTAATAGGAGAATCGGCATCCACTGCACAACCTTCAGTTGTTGATGATGTTAAAATTTATGCAACATCATTACCATATGTCGTCTCAGCCCTCGTTAATGGTCACCAGTTATCTGAGCCAACGTCTATTTTATTAACGTATATAAGACATCATACTCCCCTACATGCACACGAGAAGTTGAATGGACGGGATCGGAGGCTGCTTATTTGAACTTACATTGTACAGGCAAATAACAATCACAATTGCCATTAAGTAGCGACAGAGCCCCCATGTTGTCGTAATCAGAAATGGTGGTACTGATCGGCCAATAGGCTGCGAATAGGCTGCTGATCGTGCTATATCAACATCTAAATAAATTGGTCAAAAGGATTGATGGAACTAGCAATATTAGATGCTGTAATCCAGGCGTCTAAATATTGAATTGTGGTATTGTATTGCGGTTCTGTAGCTTTATATATATATATATATATAGATATATATATATAGAGAGAGAGAGAGATATATAGAGATATAGATATATATAGATATAGAGAGAGAGATATAGATAGATAGATATAGAGATATATAGATATATATATAGAGATATCTATATAGATATAGATATATATCTCTATAGATATATCTCTCTATATATCTATATATATCTCTCTATATATATAGATATATATATATATATATATATATATATATATATATATATATATATATATATATATATATATATATATATATATATATATATGTTCTTTTAAAGAACGTAATTCGTCGTCATATGGACTGTTTTATCCACTTTAAGGCAGGGGAATCTGGCACAAATAACAAATTTTCAATTGTTTACCCTTAAGCAGCAATGCAAAGCGTGATGCTGCTAGTAAGTAATCATCCTTCTGATAAGATTTTTTTTGGGGTCATTTCCTTGTGCACTTAGCTTTGTCATCTGCACACAACGTTAGTTTTGTATGACAATTAATCAGACGACCATGCGCAAGAATGGCAGTGGTAATAAAAATGCGCTCAAGTCTGTTTCACACAAACACGCATAGCAACCTATTCAATCAGAGCACGCTACTATAAAAGGTAAAATGAAGCACCTGGTTCTTAACATCGCTTTCTACAACAAACTGATGTCGGTACGGTAACAAATGAGGAGGAATGGCAGGCTTTGACAACGTTCTGTAACAGCTGTTGCTCACCTGTTTTTGTTCGTAGCATTAGGTATTTTCACTATAGCCAATGTGGAGAAAGAAGACCACCCATGAGCATATGTATATATATATATATATATATATATATATATATATATATATATATATATATATATATATATATATATATATATATATATATATATATATATATATATATATATATATATATATATATATATATATATATATATATATATATATATATATATATATATATATATATATATATATATATATATATAACAAATAGAAATTACTAGATATAAATAATCGTTCAATCACTGGTTATATTACGACCATATTTAATTGCCATCAGTGCAGTTTGGTATTAACTGATTAAGCGGTTGTGAGAACGAGTTAAGAGAGACAGCGCTGATTCTGTCGTTAATATGGACGCATCATTCAAGTACTTGGTAATAGTAATCTATGGTATAATAAAACATGCAATCGATGCAAAGTAATGCTCATCTCTGATAAGTGAGCTGGAACTATAAACTAAACCAAATAAAATCAAATGAGTGAGGATGTTTGCGCAGCTGACATGCAGCGGAAAAATCGCCAATACGTCATGGTCGTCGCGAAGGCATTTGATATCAAATTACGTTTGCCGACCTGCATGGTGATGAGCAGCGTCCGGGTTATACTCCCCATAGGCCTAACACACGAGCATCGAACAAGAAGAACCTTGGTAAGCGTCTTTTCCTTTGACCAGTGATGAGTAGGATGGTAAATCAAACTCGTGTGGTCGCTGTTATGCATCGTTACAACATAAACAAGATATCAGCAATATGTCAGCGAGCATCTTATTTATATGTCAATATACATGCCTTTTCTCATGTATAACGCACACAAATCCACCATGATGGCATATGCATATATAACTGATGAACGCATTTAAAAAGTATTGTGTTGTAGCGAACACGTTGAACAATTTTAGGTGACAAGGCACCATTAAGCGGCAAATTTTGTAAAAGTCTTTATTTGACGTCCATGAGGTTTTATCGATCAAATGTGGCTGCTTGAAGATTTTAGTGATTAAATATTCCAATGGTCCATGCACACCGGCCTACCATCCTAGTTTGTGGTACAATACATAATATAGCGCACGCAGCCAACATATTTCGCACTGATTGCTGGGTAAGAAATGTAGACACTTGCAATCGCCATTAGGCATACACTTAGTCAGGGGAATCATGATGCCCACAGCTGCAGGCTTCATTATCAAAAAACGCACGTGGATATTAGTATATATTACAAAACAAGTCACTTTAGTCTGTTTCATCGCGCGTGGAGCCGCTTTGGGAGGTGAATACACAGTGGCTGCTTGGGTAGTATCTATGTCAACTTAGGACTGGATTGTACTTATCATCGGAGAGTGAATGACTGGCATACGGACGGCTGTTGGGTCCGAATCCCGTCTACGTTTGACACAGAAAACGGGTTTTTGCTTTAGTTATTCTTCGATTCATGGGCTTAAATATCACTTGTTGTTTAAACTATTCTGACTTATTATATGTTTGTGAGTATATATAAATGATGAGCGCAGAGAATAATTAATGAACAACAATCGACCTTATGGGATGTTTTAGGTTTTACAGTGCAATATCCGACGTTGTAACAATGACCATTTTAGGTTTTACAGAGCAATATGTGGGGTTATAACAACTATGTTCCGAGTTCCGCATATCTGTATTCGGATCAAGATGTGAGTTAAGCATGCATTACTAGACCCTGGCTTTCTTTCCTGAAATTTAGATATGTTAAGTTAAACAATCCTAGCCTGCTGAGATTGTCTTTGTGTGATTACTCCAGTCGACCAATAATGTCTTGTCCAGCACACACATTATCCAGTAGTTACATAGGGTTATTTTTTTTGCTTCGTGCCCCAATCCATGTGCATCGAGCTTAACTTCTTTTGTAATTCGCAATCCAGATGCTGTTTGTGACTGCGTCAGGTGATATACGAATTTTGCGCATTGATACAATAACTAACGAAGTTATGTAGCGATGCTCAAAGCATTTAACTTTTGACGAAGGGTTTGACAGTTTAAGCGTATATTGTCTTAGTAATTCTGAGCTATTACTTGCTTTAATGTGTATAGAAGTATCAGTTGATGTAACTACAATCAGAAATGCTGCAATGCTGATGTCGATGGGAATCACACACAATGTAATACTTTGACCAAAAACACTGAACGAGGATATAAATCAAACGGAAATTACACTTCGCCGTGTATTGCACCAAATATAAAACACACTATAGGATCGATAGGACCACCATCCTCGCCTGATGTGATGTGCTTCACTGATAATACTATTTTTCATCGAATGTGGTTGCGGGCATGGAATGATAGGCTGTTGCTAGGCTGAATGTGAATACTCACAATTCATTTACAATAGAATGCTAAAAAAAATTCAATGTACTGATAAAATCAACCATCGCTCGCAAGACCAAGAACAACAAATTATATTTCGCATTGTTACAGCTAGCTATGAAAGCTGATTGGGTGGCTTGCTCTGTCACTTTCTGCCAGGGACGTAGCTGGGCCTATTACGAAGTATAGGCCAACTTGTTATGGGGGGTTCGGGGGACTTCCCCCGAGATTTTTTTAAACTATCGATCCAATATGGTGCGATTCATTTTTGGAAACGATGTGTAGGCCCGGGCCTATCGTGCCTATTGGAGCTACGCCTCCAACAAAGCGGTAGCCAATCTGGATGCCGGCTGGGGGTTGGGGGGGGGGGGGAGGGTGTGTCTGTAAACATGCAATCGCACGGTTAACCAAGGATTCCTACAATGATCAATATACAAAAATGCACATACAATGTCATCGTTCCATTAGTCCGCAGCCTGCTAACATGGCACTCAATATTTTTTATATGCGTCATAAGCTATGATTCCTTGACGACAATATGGTAGAGATAGGTTTTGTTACAAATTTACTGGAATGTCATTCTGTAACATCGTGCTACATTCGAGCCAGCGCAAATAAGAATTCAGGTTAACAAATAGGAGGGGGGGGGAGGTTTGCACAGCAATCATGTAACACTGTGAAAGTTTGTATATTTCTTCTTTTTCGAGTTCGTTGCCAGAAAGTGAACGCGTAATTTATTTGCTCCTGCGTGTGTGAACCCCTGATATGCAATGCATATGTATGTATTGCAATATTTGTCTTCTATGCTTACATAGTACTCTCCATGGCGGAGTGGCGATCTAATGAGCTCCATTCGTATGCATCACACACTTGCACAACTGCATGATTGCGACGAGCTGGTCTGGTTTATGCGACTGATGCATCATTGGATGGAGCTCAAGTTTGCCCAATGGATGGGATGATCCGCCGATTTATGAGCTACAATCACGAAAGCATCGCCCATGCTGGCATATCTTTGTGGTTCAACTAGAGTAAGGTTTTCATTGTCTCAACAAAAAGGAAACTCTGAATATTGATTTACTAATCATAAAACTAATTTAGGCCCTATATGTATATATTGCAAGACAATCATAGCATCATGTACAAACGTGGGCGATTTTTCAGCTCATTTATCAGTAAGCTGGGCCATGGTACATCGCATCCTGTTTGATGGACAATATGTGAGCGGCTATGTACCTAAAACATGTAAATAATGCTTTCAACATGTGCTCCTAAAAGATTAATGAGATCGTTGAACCACGCCAACGTTATGTATTGCTTAGGCCGCTACAAAATAACACGCCTATTTTGGTACAGATTTCCACAATCATATTCCAATGAATGTAATATTATCCAGAATAATACAGTGTGTCTTTCAAATTAATATACAGCATACCGTATATTTTGCCGTAAACAGATATTCGCAATAGCGATATAAATGAGTGTAGACACATATCGTACCAGCTATGATTTTCTCAATATAGGAGGAGACGACTGGAATAATATGAGTACCCTTACTCGAAAATCACAGATATTTTCAGAAGTGAATTTCCAAAATGAAGCGACTAAAATGCCATACGCACATTTAATCACTATATATAATGCGAGGTCGCATTTCTGGTCCTGAGCACGCTTAAGCAATGTATAGCATCAATATTTGATTACAAAAAAAACCGCATTTCGCATTTACGACACCTCTTAACACATTAGCAAACCATGCTGCTAATCAATCTGACACCATTTTATGCCTCTAGGTTAAGAGCCATAGATGAGGGACAATACCACAAATACTTACGATGCTTACTTTTTCCCCTCCCACTAAGTGATTACGAATTAACTATTTTCGAAATAGATAGTACCCCCAAACAAATACGCATCAATGCTTAACCGCATTATATGGAATACAGTATCGTTACATTTCATATATGCACATAGAGTATTCTACTAACCGATCTAATATGGTCAATTTCTATGCCAAGCACGGGTTTTAATGCTGAAGGAGTCGAGCTCTTTGGCCAGTTTTGTACGAATGGAGTACAAATTGACGAGGCCGTCTGGTGTTACGGATTAAGTCTAAGACATTGGAACAAGTAGGTGTGTCGCTGAGAGTGTCAATAAACATGATCATGATGGCCTCTCTGTGAGGAACTAAAATAGCTAACATAAGACCTGCTTCCGGAATTACGCTAGAAGAATCAAAATAACTGTTGGTGTCATACTTGTGAAATCAAGTTCCGCAATTGGTCGGAAATGTCGCAACTGCACAGCCGGTTTGTTGTGAATTTAATTGATTAAGAGATAGACAATTATAAGATATCACCACCTCCATCATTCAAAGAATTTCGGTCTATTAATAAAACAATGTGACTATTTACAAAACAGTTCCCACGAGGAACGCGTAGCATGGACCTTTTTTGGAGATCTCCTCGCCTGTGCTCGAGTGATTTTATGGACGTTGAGCAGCGTTAGTTTTCCATGCTAATATCATGTTCTCCTGCGTACGGTAGTGATCTAATACAACCCATTCCTATTCATTGCTCATGTGTGATTCCGTGTGATTCCGTCGTACAATCGTATTTATGTGGCTGATATGCAATTTGGTTGAGCATTCAGTATCAAAGATGAAAGCTTTGGTTCATTCTAATCTGTTAACTTCACGGCGATATAGGATAGAGTATTCACGCATAGTTAACTGATTGAGATTCAATTTATCATTTTGCATTAAGTGTATGCCCGAGCAGTTTCATGTTTAGCATAAAAGAATTCAAATATGGTATTTTATCTAAAATAATGCATTGTCGAGAATTATAACAGTGCGCACTGTACAAGGGGACACAAAAGGGATGAAGGATAGATACTGCTCTGTTCTGACTGCTTAAAAAGGAGAGGAGGTACTAACTTTGGGGACATGGTTGTATATTCTTGAATGCTCCATTTGGAATTGGCAGATTGCAATTACGGGCTATTCGTTAATCTACAAAGAGTATGTGATTTAAACCACTAGCTCCTTGCCCTTCTCTGTGTTTTATTGAAGTGTGAAATAGTAGATGTATATAATAGTAATAAAGTAGGAGGGACCTGCTTCTTCAAATGATGTTTGAATTCATCTTTATGTCGTCACTAATAGTGTCATTGGGTATGCTCTGCAGTGTGGCACATTGTGTGTCCGCTGGAGATGATTGGCTGTTTTCTGCTAGTGTCATAAAAATCACATCCACTACAATATCGCAAAAATACCTGACAACGACTCTGCAAGGTATAATATGAGTTCATACATGACTGTCAAGTGGGATACAGCAAGCCAGAACGCCAATCCCAAGAGCCGGATGTTACTATCGTTATCATCTAACAATCAATATATAACGGTGAGTGAATCCAAGACCTCGGAATGTTTGTCATTCCTATTGAGATATACTTGGGATGTAACGGCCTTTCTAACGACATTGTAGGATTGGTTTTGTCTGCGTATTTGATACGTAACCTAGGAAACTGGTACCCTAATTAACTATATTGCCATGGAAGGCACATTTCTAATCCGGAATTGGTTTAACAAGTTTTTGTGACTTTTGCTCTACGCTATTTCTGTCTTGCGTTAGAATTAATGTTCGTCACATAAAATGGTGTCAGCGCGTCACATAATACGGGTTGTTTTGATGCCCAAATCTCAGCGAGAGTCGCAACAGGAGGTGTATTGTATAATTCCACCGGAATCAGAGTCTGTTTGTTCACGTATTCGAGGAGCAAGTTGTTGAAACGTTGAATATCAGTGAGTACAGTCTCGAAGATGAAGCAAATTTATCCTACATTTGTTATGTGTTATTATTAATCTCTTATTGGCGATCAGCATAATGGTAATAGCATTACAACCAGTGCATCCATGTGTAACGCGCTTTAGCCGTCAAACTTATTCTACCGAATTAGGCCTCACTTGTACCGGTCACAAAAAGAAATGGCAGTCATTAATGCGATGATCAAAACATCGGCTCGAACAAACGCAGTGAGAGTGCATTACTTTTCTTCACCAAATCATCATGTTCATGAATCATCATCATAATCGTCGTCATCATCATCATCATCATCATCATCATCATCATCATCATCATCATCATCATCATCATCATCATCATCGTCGTCGTCGTCGTCGTCATCATCATCATCATCATCATCATCGTCATCATCATCATCGACATCATAATCTTCATTATCATCATCATAAACACCATAAGCAGCAGCATCATAAAAATAATCAGCAGGATTGTCATCATTTGTATGATAAAGGAAACCTTGTGGCTCACTCACTATCATTATTGCTAATCATCAACTCGGATGCAATTTCCAGCCACATATATTGCAATATTTTTAAACGAACGCGCCAAGTAAAACTGTGAACTAGTGTGTTGGGTTCGTTCTCCTGCTTTAATAGGGTACTTATGTGCATAATGCATGACATATGACATAGAGTGCACTTGGTTACCCAACCATCTGTCATGTCGCGAAGAACCGGGTCGTCAACTCGGAGACACAACATAATCTATTCAATATCGACACGCGCACTAGGCGAGCAGAATTATTTGCCACATAATATAACGCAATGTTCTGTAGTGAATCTAGCTTGCCGTCTGAATTGCTTCATAATAAGATGGCGAGACCTGCCACGCATCGAAAGTACTCTTTGAATTGGTTTGCATATGTGTAGCATAGGAAAGAACAATTCGTGAATAATTTGAACATATTTCATTATTGTACCTAATCAAGTGATTCACTTGTATAATACAGTATAAACTCAGCTGATTATACTTATCTCTAAAACCTTCTTCAGTTTTAGGTATCACGCTATACCATGCTCTTGCCAAGACGCTTGACTCACTATGGTTAATGCTTGCTATTAAACCCATATCATATTCCCTGCTCAAGAATATATAATACATTTTTGTTGACGTGAAGCTTTCGCTTTAAAAGCTTTAATTGTCATGGACCGGAATACATTCGAACCGTGTTGTAGATCAAAAGCATGTAGCGGGCATAACGTAATTCAAAACTCGCCAATTACTTCCCAACACCCTGTTATCTAATCATTAGTATATTATTGTATCTCGTCTTTATAAAAGCATGTAATTTTAGCTCTTATAGTAGCGCTTGGTTAAATGATTGCAACAATACTGTTGCCGTTGAAGAGGATAACACATCAGACGTCGACATTGAAACGACAATACACGTTGATTCCCAACTAAGTCCGCTCATATTGGCTTCATATATTGGTATCCACAATAATTTATCCTCGCATCTGCATCCTAAATTACATGATTAATAGATAGATGTAGGGGTGGGGCTTACTGTTTGGAAGCCATATGACGTTAATTAGGAACCTTTTGATTACCTTATTTTGCTTGAAGGTACTTTAAGTGCGGTCTTTGGATAAATTTTCGAAGCAGTAATTCCAGTTCAGTATTCCACATCAACAGGTAATTCGTGCTATGATGAAGTGAAATACTTTTATGTATTGACTTGGGGATGGCCTATATAAAACTATTCCAGCGTTTATTTAATTGTACAGCTATGCCAAATTAGGGGCGTGGCTATTGGTGGTACTGATAGCCCATCACAGCCTATCAGTGTTATGAATTCGCTGAACGACGTAAACGTTTTGTGTTACGTGCGTCAATGGTAGCTCTTTTTTTGTGATTGCCTTCTTATGAAAAGAATTGTTGACATGGATTTAACTTTGTCCTGCATCATCTTCAATATATCCTGCTGGTGAATGCATGAGTTGCAAATGCTCTTATATATCATAACAATTGGCTCTTCATGGCGCCTGGTTGAGATAATAACTAGATAATAGTTTTCTTTGCTGTTCTAGTATTGCACGGTATTCAGCATAGTGAAGACCTGAACGTCATGTACAATTGCCGGAAAGTTATGATACTTCAACATATCATAAGCACCAGCGGTCGTGCAAATAGGGTGGCCATTTGTATTGCTCAGCCCGGCACCACACCTGCCTATCACTGAGTTACTGGTAGGTCCTGTTCTATGCCAAGCAAATACTGGCGGACAAGCAATCTGTAACCTCACTGAATGTAATAGGTCATGACATTCATCAGTGAATCATTCGATATCAAACGTGATTAGGACGAGAAATCATTGATATTTGCGCACAAGGGTCTATTTGGATGGCCATGTCGATAATATTTGACAATTATATAAAGGGTTGTATAAATAACAGGATAGGCTTTAGTGGAATTTGAGGTCGCGCCAAAGTGGTTTTTAATTTACTGGCGTTACCATGGTTGCTGTTAAGCATCCTCCCTGGTCATAACTTCGATGCATTCAGTATTATTGCTATACAACAGCAAGTCGCAACGGCCACGATGCTTGGTCGGTTTTGTGTGCATAGCAGATGCTATACCAAGAATGCTGGTGACCCAACTGGCTCTATTCATATTCCAAGCACATTTGTAATTGTGTATAAGCTGAACGTGTTTATGTGGCTCTATTGCTAAGAAATGTCAATCTTGTGCTCATATTTAGATTCAAGACTTTTGTAGGAGTGAGATCGTCATACTACAGCGCGGTAGTGGTGGCTACTACACTGCAGCAAGCGTCAAAAGGGATGCCTTCTTCGTGCTGCCTAATGAATCATACGATGTGTTGGCGCAGGCACTCGTAAAGTATGTTACTAGATCATTACTCATTTGAAACAGTCTGTGTCAAAGTGCACATTCGGTCAGTGAGTTGTATTACCCGCGAATATACTCTACTATATATAATGCATTCTGATCGAAACGTATTTTGTTTCTTTCGTTATGCTTATTCCTTCTTGCGTTAGGCACTCATCGTCCACGACAATGGAAATGTCAGCAACGCGTCGGTCAGATAGTCGGAAGTGGGTACCTTGCTATAATATACGATCCTTATTTAGATGTATGCCATCATGTGTACGAGTCGTTCATCGCTATTTGATTTATATGATGGCGGTTACAAATGAACTAGTGGGTTTTCCTAACAAGCACTACATGTTACATCGAAAGCGCTAATTACCAATGATTTAATAAAGGTATATAGATGTATATGCTGCAATGTGTCCAGTTTGATTTATCATTTCTGAAGGTTGGAAGTGTCGCGATAAGGAAGATGCATTGCAAATTAATGCTAGTATTTGAGCCTTCAACGAGATCACATTTCGAATGGTATCTTGTTATTATATATCACCTCCCGAATGAGCGTGATATTTGATCAACTGTTGGCAGGCATCAGTACCCACGAAGAGTTGGTCCGTTAGGAGTCTTATTTTCATCCATGTCTGTAAATTTCATTCTGATTCCACACATCAATCAACGTTTTAAAGCTGCTTGCTTGGCGATCTCAACTGACTTCGGCATGCATGTTAGTGTTACGCAATGATTGGAATTTCATCAATCATAGTCTACAGTGAGCGTATATGAATAAATAATCCTTCGATGGATAGTGATATTATTGCATTTAAAATATCTGACTGACACTATATGATATGCTGAAGACTATAATCATTTAAAGACCATCTTACTGACATTGATAAGATATTCTTCTCCACTACCAGCACCGGAAATGAACATGGAGGCCGTTTATTTAAGAGCATTTTATCGACAAATGCCCAAATTGCTGACACAATAGTTGCTTTCATTTTGTCACAATCAGCTCTGACGTTATTGATCTTGTGAAAACATCTTCCAAACTACCGGCAGCAAGCAATTTGCAATGTCAAATCTCATCTTTCTTTGTCAATCGGTTGGTCAAAATGATTGGTGTAACGAGCATCGTTAGGCAGGACGTGAATATATGGTGGTTTGCGTTATACACTCCTTGAGTGTTTTTGAATTTAATGCTTTAATTGTTAATATACAGCCCGTAATATCAATGCTGTTGTAATGCAGGTGCAATACATGTAATGGTGGCTTTGTGGTGAAACCAAACCAATACTAAACGAAATTCGTGAAATAGTTGGTAGCCCGTCTTGGCATTTCTAATCGCTTATGTTTCGATAACCTTTTTTATAAATTAGTACTGATAGGCTTAACGCATACTCTGACAAAGATGATTTGTACAGCTTATTTGTCACGGACATAATTAAGATTTGCGTAAACAGCGATCTCCCAAAATATGGGTTTAGGGATGCAAAAGGTAGAACGGGTCAATTGAGATAGAACATCTGAAAAGCTGCGTTGATGCTGAGATGAATATGACGCACAACTATAATTTTTTTATAGCCTGTTATTGCAAACTGAGTGGTTGTTTTTGCACATTTATTTTTCCTGCTTACCAATTAGGACACCGTACAATTTTTATTTCTGACCGGTTCCTGCAACTTTTATTAGTAACATGTAGTTTGTGATGTTGTAGTTATGCTCAGTGATCCATCATATTAAGGCGTGACGAACACCGGGTACCCATTGTAATTTGCTAGCTGGAGGGAGTCGTAGTACGTGAATGTATTTATAGTATATTTCCTGCAATAGTTCATGCGAAACCAAAGAGCTATAAGGGTTCATGATGACAGAATGTATGCGATATTTTCAATAAACGCGTACGCTGATTGTGATATGAATATCTTATGTTAATCACCAAAACGATGTCTTTACAAGAGTGTGCTTTATCATCATGTATCCGGTACAATTTGACGTCAGACAATTGTACAAACCAGCTAGTCGTCCCTGAATATGACAAAAGCATTTACAGTTCGAATGATTAGCTTTACTTATTTATAACAGATTGGATGAGTTCTATTTTGGTTTCTGCAGGAATCGTCTAGTCATTTTTATATTGGGTGCGTGATAGAACATTCTACACTGTTGTTTGCACGAATCATTGCATAATCTCATGTCCTTGGGTAGGACAAATAATACGTGACTGGCGGCCTGATATCGCATTGCTCTGTTTGTGTTCGGGATGACTTAGTCCTTGACAAACCCTAAAAGGGAAATGAATGCCACAGCAACGTAAATAACCCATGACTTGTTACTACCTTACTAATGGTCACTATATTTGGTAACATCGGTTTGAAGCTACGCAATCCTGGAGTCACTAGGATTCTATATGTAAAGAGTTAATGGTTGGCCTTTGATTGAAGATAAGCTTAAGAGAAAAGCTTAACATTGCAAATTTACTTTCAATATTACTCAATCGCATGAAGAGTCGCCAAACGGCAGATACGTCTCTACAACACAAGCCACACTGTGAGCAAACAAACCATGCCGGCTACTTCAATGATTTGTCCACATTAAGTACGAACTCCACTCAATGGCGTTTCTTCACAGAGATTTTGATAAGAAGAATTTGATTAAGTATTATTCGCAATTCTAAAACAGAAATACTTAAGTATGACGAGGTCATGATTTCAGTATAAAATATACCTGGTAACGGATGTACATTTAATGTATTTGAGTTCATAAAGATCGCTCTATAAAAATTGATAGCTAGCCTGGGAGTGCATGGCTATCAGAGCTGGTAAATTGAGAAAATAGCTGATGGATGCCCGTATCTGGTTCGTTGCTAGATCACATTTTCAAGTTTTCGAATTTAATTTCTCTGACTCTAATTTCTACTTAGCAGCCGTTTTTCGTAAGTTGCACAATATACCCATGCATCAACGATCCGTGCCAAATGGATGAAACAGAATTAGCCTACTTCCTTTAGTGGTTAATTTGAACTGTTCTGCTATATCTATCATGCTGAACAATAAGAACACCTGACACTGACTGGGCCTCTCATAGCTTTATGCTTAGTGAAAGAAGTTTTGAAATATATAAGGTATTAATACCCTGATGTCCAACTAACAGAGACGCATAGTCATAGTAGGGTGAAGCCTTCAATGAATAGATGGTACTTTTGATGATGCGAATCGTCCAATGTATTTACATAATTGACTCTCGAAGATATTCAGGGTTACTCTCCACCCTACCACGCACATTTTCCTTTAGGCCCTATTATCAGGCTGCTAGTATGTATGAATTATAGTTGATGGGATATCCTGTATATTAGTTCTATAGAGCAGCAATCGACGGAAATTGCCTGAATGGATTGTACGATATGACACATTGAGTGATGAACGCACTGATGCTAAACGATGACACCTGACACACGACAAGCAATAGTGCATTTCTCTCAGCAAGCCTAATCAGCTAGCGCATTACAGTCGCTGTCTAACGTAGCAATACCTACCAGGAAGTCATATATTACAATATGATACACTGAGAACGGAAGATAAGTGGGCCATTGTCGTGGGATAATCATCGCAACTAGAGATTAATGATATAAAACGCTAACATGTTAATAACGCTGCGGTACACTACAATACTGATAGCAGCACCATCCTCATCTGAAATGATGTTTTAATCTGGATGATAAAGTGCCTACGAATGCGGCTATTATTATGAAATGATAGGCGTTTACAGTGCTATTGGAACGGGACCGAACCTGTGTAATCACATTTAATTCATAAGAGATTGCGGGACAAATCCCGTGTGCTGATAAAAATAACAATCGCTCTTGAAGAAATTACATATTAAACCCAATCGGAGGACTAAAGCTAATACTAACGATTGTTAATTGGTGCAAATCGGGTGTCAGGTCTAAATGCAGAGTGGTGACATTTTATACTTCGCATATATATATTGATAGAGCTCCATGTGATGAAACCCTAGTTAACAATACTCCAACTCAATAAATGACCTAACTTCGTTCGCCGACAGTCGGCAAACTTGGCACGCAGTATTTATAACTGGTGCCAAAAGGAGCGGGTCGTGACGGCGATGCTTTAGACATCGGAATTCGTTCGAATTTTCCTCACGGTTGATTTGGGGATCCGTGTTGCAACCGAGTCATGGAAAATAAGAAATTAGGTTAACACGTGCTAAAACAAAAATGTGCACAGCATTCATATAATTCTGCCATGGTGTTATTTTGTTTAACTCTTTTCTTTCGTGTATGCTGTGAGTAAGTGATATATCTGAGTTGAAAATTTAATGAAACATTCATGCAAATTAGTTCACGCATGATTATTTGTAGTTCTGAGTGAGAACATGCAATGCATACTTATTTGTATTGCAATATTGGTCTTTGTTGCTTATATAGTACTCGCTTAGACAGGTCGAGGATCTAATGAGCTCCATTCGTATGCACACACATGCACAACTGCATGATCGCGACGAGCTGGTCCAGTTTATGAGTCTGACGCACCATTTGGAGTTAAAGGGATGAAATGGTCAGCTTCGTTTAGAACAAATTCACGTTTCCAAAAATGATTTCTAATATTTTTGATGGCATTCTGTCACACAGGGATTGTAAAGCTGACCTATACTTGGAAGCCTTAACCGATGGCAGTGTTTCGAATATATTTAATCATAGCACCATATCACAATCATAGAAGTAAGAGGACAATGAATCATGATCCTTAAAACATTGTAAATCTAAAGTACTGAAGGGTGATATTGTCGTAAGAGGCTGTAGATTATCATAAATGTGTGGAGGTTTACACAATATCTGCCCCCGGCATCTCGTTAGGAGAATTCCAGTGTTCTATGGTATCATGTTTTTGAAATCACGTTCCATAACTGATCGGAAATGTCGAAACTGCACAGTGGATATTTTTTAGCGGGCAGTTTCACAAAAAAACCAATTGTTTTTATGTGCTTTTATAAAGAGGCTAATAAAGATTATATCAAGACCTCCAGTAGACACAGACGTGAAGTCTATAAATATGAATAATGTGAGTATTTGCGAAACTGTTCACATTATGTATACGTAGCATGGCCCTAATTTGTGAATCTCCGCTGCTGTGCTGGTCTGATTCCATTACTGTTTGTCAAAATTGGCTTCGTTATGCTAATAGTATATTCTCCGGCGTGTGCTAGCAATATAATCCATCCCATTTCTATTCATTGCTCATTTGAATTACCTTGTTATTGCGCCGTGCAATCGGGTTTATGCGGCTGATGTACAATTTGGTTGTGCCGCTTAATGTTTGGCTTCCAGTATCACTCATTGGCAGCATTGAGTACATCTAATCTGTCAATCGAACGCGAGATGGGTGGGGAGGATTGATGCATAGCAAATTATTCCGATTCGAAACCATGATCTACTAAACTGCGCTAATTGTACTAATATTTACTATTGAGGGATCGTAGTCAAGAAGATGTGGTACAACTTATCAAATAGAAATGACCTGCTTTGTCAACTGACATTTGAATATCATCATTCATTATGTCAATGATTTCTTCCTGTATTTCGGTATGTTATTTAGCCTCAACTTGCGATGATTGGCTCTACCTAACACCGATGTGGTATGGAAATAAATGATACAGTAAGCCTAATGGATATTGCTAACCCAAGTGTTGAAAATGCTATTTTACACTTGGCGGTACTTTGCCAGTGTGCAGAACCAGGAAAGGAGGGCGATCGTGTTAGCTGCACTAGACCACTGCGAAGGGATATTATGCTTGATGCGGGTATTTACTATTTTGGGTATTCTAAACTCTTTATAAACACACCGACAGATATCAAACATAGGCATGGAACAAACATACTGCAGGGAATTTCACATTAGACATAATTCAACAGTCAATATTTATCAGTAAGTAAATCTAATACTTATGAATATTTGTCATATCCATGGGAAAGCCCTTAGGTTGCACCGGTCACTCTAACGACACAGCAAGATTGGTTGTGTATGCGCATTTGATCTGCTACCAAGTTCGCTAGAACCCTGAATGACGCTATTACCATGCAAGGTCTATTTCTAGTCCTGATAAGCTCAACAAGTTTATGTGACTTTTACTTTGCATAATTCCTGTCTTGTCTTGCACTATGATTTTCACTCAGGACATGCGAGTCGACAATCGAGTTTTGATATGACATAATTTCGTCAGTAAATTGTATCAGCCGTTGCAATAAACTCGGATAATGCGTTAACGTTACTCTGTATTATCGTGTTCAACATTACCTTTAAAATAATAATAATAATAAATAATCATCATCATCGTTATCATATCATTATCATTATCATCATCACCACCATATCCATCATAATCATCAAACTGATAAGGTTTTCGGCTGTGCAGCTGCGATTTTGATATCATATTACTGATGTCAAGGAGAGTTCCGATAATGAAGAGGCATCACTAATAACTGAGGCATCAGTCCACTGAGGTAGATGTTTGATGTGTAGTGCGGTGCCGCAAACCGAACACTAATCTAATTATTATTCAGATCAACGCATAGCTTGGTCAATTCATGACACAATTGAGTGCGCGGAGATCAACGAAAGAAGTTAATAAAATAGTGTTTCGTCAACAGTCTGGACTCGGGTCGTTTCTTTTCCAAATCAACAATCAACAGATATTCTTGAATCACGTTAAACAAATTACACGAAAGAACATCGAAACTTTGACCTTCATTCACGACATTCAGGTGCATCTTTGGTTCTTTAGTTTATATTATTTGTTCAGTAGAAATACTTTCGGTATGAACACCAGCAGAGTTAATCAGGTTTTATGCCTCGTGCCTCATGCAATCGCTAGCTTTGTAAGATCGTGATGATAGCAATAGCAAGTATGGGAAATGAGCTGCCCGGCCAGTCTTTTGTTTTGATGACACAACAAAACAGACAGTTTGTATTGGGTTCTAGGGATCACTTATAGCCGACCAGTCGGGTGGTGTTGGCTTGATAATGGATACAACAAACAGAATATTGAGCGTTTATTGAATTATTGTCCATTTACATAGTTCTCTCATCATCTGGCCGATTAAATACCGTGTGAATAAATATACACACCGGTAGCCCTTTTCCGAGGAGTTATGACCGATGGTGTATTCGGTATATGGAATGTACAACTATCGATAACTCAATCGTGTCAGTTTAGCATATTTCATTATTAGAATAACCTACCAAACTATACCGTTGTACAGCGCATCTGATCGAATATGGAATCTGACTTGTTTGCAGCCATCCCGACTATTGTTCGTTTGTACATATCGCATATTTTAGGGCCGTGATTATAATTTGCAGAGCATCGGTGGGACAGCTGCAATATAGAAGCGAAATGACCGCTCGTTTCACTACAAGTAATATGCTTGATGACGACTGGCGTTTTATGTGGCATAACGTTCCGTCCTTCTGCTGGCCAGTTACAAAATAAGTGCAATGTGAAGTTGCATATATTTGAGATATGGTTGAATAGGCGGTCATTAATGTACAATAGGATTATCTGGTGTATAACTAATTTTAATCCTTGATATTAAGGTCCGACAGACGCATGTAGCTCTGTTGCTGTCAGCTAGTTGGTCGTGATGATCTATCTTACCAATTCGTTTGGCAGAATTACGCTCCTAATCATTCGTGTGCGATAACTGCTTTCATTTATCAGACATTCTTGCATGTTATATCTTTGATCCTTATGCCGCTGTCAACTTTATTGTTTGCATTCAAAAACACTGAATCGCTGATCAATGGTTACATTATTGCAATCATAAGTTACTTTTTGCAGAGCCTAACCAACACATCGGCAATACTACTTGATGTTGTCGATCGTGATGCTACAATGTAGATTGTAGAAACTAGCTTGGTCCTTTTTGCCAAATGTGTGCATATATATTTATCGGGTCAAAGGACTTAGGTAGGGTTAACAATAAATAATAATCTTTCATTTTGTCGCAAGCAGCTTACTATTAGGAACGTCCAATATGTTGTAGTTTGGATTAGGGAGATAAATTAATTTGTCGATGAGTTTATGGTTAGTCCGTGCTGATTGTAACGTGTGTTTTCTCTTTGATTTATGCACTGTTAATTTTGATCTATCATTATTAGGTCTGGTACTTACGCATAACAATAGGGTCACGAGCACATCATTTTGCGATTCTACAAACGTTGAGATAAACATTGCTTTGCGATTGTTGCGCACAGCGACCAGCATCTGATTAATTAGCATTGTCGGGACTTAGTTATTGATGACTCAAAAGGATTGACTGCAGGTCCGAGAAAAAGGTAATGTATTGCGTGGATGAGTAACTCATTGTCAGCCCTTTCATCGTCAGCATGAATAGTCTGATGTTAGATTTGTTGGCAGCTATTGTGCATCAAACATTGTTATATCTATATCCTATACGGGAAACGAATTGATTAGCAGACAATATATTGGGTTGAATGAAGTAAATCACAGATACATTCGTCATGCTGATCCACAGGGTTTTTATCAAAGCTGCGGATGCATTATACGCGCATTATGAATGCGTATATGTACTTTGACAAGTGTGTTAAGCCAAATATGATCGTACACGTGCGTCTAATAAATGACATATGATATAAATTGTCACATATGGACACTGTATTTTTAGTCTTCAGTATAAGATGCTACATGTACAATTCATACAAGAAATGATGTAGCAATATGATGAAAGCGATCACCCAATATCCTAAGCCAAACCTTTGACAAGCAACGAACTAAAATATTCACGCAGCATCACAATGTGAAGGAAACATCCGTCAAAATACCGCCAATAATTGTTGCCCTAAATCATTGCTAGTTTAATTATCTGAGAAAACAATATTGATGTTTTCTTATTCTATTATAAACGATTCTGATTATTATGCAGGTGCATCGCATCTCTTCCACACAATACGTAACACATTACAATTAGGAACTGGGATCTGAAATACGCAGTTGTGCTCTGGCTGTTTTTTTATACCATCAGCAATGAATGTTGCAGGTAATCCCGAGTAAGTAACAGCATTTACAATGCCACACTGTTGAGGTTGAAGATGTCATTAATTTAATGAATGATTACATACTCTCGATGTTCACTTGCTCAGAATGAATGCGATTTGGCAGAGATGCACTATGCCCTGGGTAGAGCAGTTTCATGGGTAGACTACGATGTGAGTTGTGTGTGTGGGCGCGACGAGATTATGCTTTAAGGCATTCCTCATGGGCATACCCTTATTTTTTTTAGCAAAAACACTCGATGGTGCATGCGTGGTTTATGCTCTAACAAGAATGCTGGTGATAAAAATTAGGCTCATTGTATGTTCGAAGCATATTTGTAATCCTTAGTGAGCTAAAGAAGCATTTCCAGGTATTTCTGTGGTTATTATCCTATAGTCGATATTTACCAGTGAGTCCATGACGTCAGAATATTTGTCATCCCCATGGAAATGCACATGGTGGAGGCCCTAACGGCATCGCAGGATTGGTGCTTCATGCGCTATCTAGGGCACTGGTACCCTTATTGATGCTTTTATCACGCACGGCATATTTCTATGTTTATGAGGCTCTTACTCTACATTATCTTTGTCTTGCGCAGGCATTCACTCTGTAGATGTTCGAAAGAGTTAATGCGTCACTCACAAAAAACGCATTTCAGCCAGAGTCACAAAAGATGCTACATTATTTTTGATGCCATCGAAATCATACAGTTTTGTTGGTTCGTGAAAAATTGCACATGTTATACCACCAGATTGAATATTTGAATTATAGCAAGTATAGTCTCGTACACTAATCGAATTCATCCTGGATTAGATGTGAGTTATCGTTTGGCGCTCAGCATTGGATACCAATATAAGAAGCAGTACGTCCAGATGTGACGCACTATAGCAGTCAATCTTTACCTACCGAATTAGGCCGCACTCGTGCCGGTTACAAATGGCGATGGCTGTTACCACGTTAGTTGATGAGATAATCAAACCATCGGCTTGTTCAAATACGGTGAATGTGCAGTATTTTCCTGCACCACTGGCATTTTATCATCATATTGATGTTGATATTGTACGTTTGCTGATCGATGACCCATCAACTGTTTAAAAGAATTAACGATTCCAGGAGTACACGCGTACATACGTATTGATGCCTGCTAGGTTGATACGAGGACACGTATTGACTCAAGCCATTCATCAATCACAATGCGGGCCGATATTCATTTATTCTGTGGCACATGTTTATTTGTTCAGTCGAATTACTGACGGTTTAATCAGGTTTAATGGCCTCGTGTCTCATGCGATGGCAATACAATTAAGTTGTCCAGGGATGGCATTAATTTAAGGACGACCCTGCTCTCTGACCACATGCCATTCTGTTTAGTTTTGATGACACAACATATCCCATAGGGTTAAAGGGAACATCTATTCACGAAAAACTGTGGTACTTGCATGCAACAGCATGCAAGTAACCGAATATTCAGCCTCAATGTACCTCTTGTCCATTAACTAAGTTTTCCACGTCACCTTTTCGACAGACTCGATTCCATTTGCAGTGGATCGAAAGAATTAACGTCAGATCATGCTGCGATTACGTCTGTTAGTTTTGTGTGGCAGCGTTTGGTTGCAATTCATGCAAGTCTTCCCACAATCAAAATACGAGTGAATAAATCTGCATATGGTTACAGTTATGATCCGCTATCTGCACGGGATATGAAATATATAATATTGAATGACGCAAAAATATAAGTTTAACACGTTAGTATACTGCATATAGCCGAATCAACAATCAAAACCAGTGTTGGGTTCGTTCTCTTGTATCAGTCGTCAGTGAGGATATTACTGAGTATGATTCGTGAAATCGAGCATCGCCTTAGCATCTGCTTCGCTGGCTAGGTGAGACCCAGTTTTAACGAGCAGAATCATTAGCAAAATATTTTGAATTGAATTATAATCATTAATGCAAGCATCGATGGTAGAATGATCTCCTTCTTGTGATTGGTTGTTTTAATAAGTTGTGATTGTATCGCCGATTATTGGACATTGTACGTGTGGGACTGCAACGTATGAGTAGTATTCTATTTTTTTTCAGTGTCCAGTTATCACAAACGTAAGCATTATAGCGTCCAGCGGTGACAGGTTCAATGAATGATTTTATGAATAAATGTCCCAAATAAATAACTCGTTTACAGAATGGTTGCTATTTGTGAACTTTCAGTTGCTTATAGTTCAGTAAAGTTGCTACATCACTTCTTAGATCCAATATTGATCTACTGAGAATGCCAGGGCCTTAACAGGCGTCTTTTCTATACAAAGCACATTTGTTATTTTGAATGAGCTGACCATGCATGACGAATTTATGTGTCTTTGTTGCAGAAAATTTAGCTCCGATTCAGGCTCCAGACTTTCTTTCAAATAGGCAGTCTTTGTTCAAGATAAAGAGACCTGTGTCTCAGCATTATTTTCACGAATTTCAGTACAAATTGATGGGGGCGTCTGGCGCTACGAATTACGACTAATACCTCGTAACAAGTTGGTGTGTTACTAAAAGTGTCAATAAACATTATCATTATTGCCTCTCTGCGTGGAACCAAAATGGCTAACTCACGAACTGCTTCCGGAATCACGCTGGAGGAATCCCTGTATTTGAGTTATGGTTTGGAAATCAAGCCTCATAGCTGATTTGAAATGACGAAACTGCTCAGCAGGTAAATTTTCTTACCAGCTTCCCAAAATAGAAAATTGTTTTGATGTGCATATCAGCTATAATGTGGTTAACAGGGATTATATTCATCACCTCAATCAAGCACAAAAAAATAGTTTATAAATATGAATGATGTTACTATTTACATGTTCACATCAAGAATGCGTTGCATAGACACTTATGGGGAAACTTCGCATTCTTGCACCTTGGATTCCATTACCGTTTTACCCTATAATTCTTTTTCATGCTAATGTTATGTTCTTCTGCGTGCGGTAGTGATGTTGTACAACCCATTTCTATTCATTACTCATTTGAATTACCGTGTGATTGCGTCGTGAATTGGGGTTAATGTGGCTTATATACAATTTGGTTTAGCCGTTTATTGCTTGGCATTCAGTTTCAAACATCGATACAATAGACACATCTGATCTGTCCACCGAATGAAGTGATACTAGAAGGAATATTCATGCATAGCTATGTTGATAGGTTTCGAAACCTTGGTATACTAAACTGAATATGGCAATATGGTACTCTTTTATGTTAGCGGCTGCTTGAATATTGTAATTTTACGTATCCAGTTTCTGAGCCTAGTGATATGAGCTCAGAAAATGCGTAATGTAATGAAACTGACACTTTTTGATATCTGGAAGCATTTTGTTGCAAAAATTGTATTCACCATAAGTAATACGTCGAAATTTGATATACAGGAAACGTTGGTTCTCTCAGAGAACAGCTGCTTAATCCAATACTAAGAATAAGGTGCTTCCCGTATAAAGAATATATGAGAAATAGCTGCAAATATAAGATAAAGTCAGTAAAACGGATATTGCTAACCCAAGTGTTCCAGAGTGCGTTGGATATTAAGCCTAACGTAATCAGCAATGCAGAACCAGCAGAGGTGCGACCATGTTTGCGCTACTAGACCCCTGCGGATGATGTTTTGCTGGATGCAGGTAAATACCATTATTTTGAATGTCAATCAACAGATGTCAACCGAAGGCATAGCACGAAAATGCCACAGGGAATGATTTCTCAAGATATTATCTAACAGTACATATAATGCAGCGAGTGCATTCAAGGTCTCCGAATATTTGCCCTCCCCACTAAACTGCACTAAAGATTATTGCCGAATGACAGTGCAATATTGGATTTGCCTGCGTATTTGGAGCGCTATCAAACTAGCTGGTACTCTGGTTGACGCTATTATAATTAACGGCACGTTTGTGGTCCTGTATGAGTTCTGTCTTGCGCAAGGATTGGCGCTCTTGATATTCAATGTAGTGATTGCGACACAAGTACATGGTTGTGGCGTTTCCCATAATTTCAGCGAGGGTCACGACTGGAGTTGCATGGTTTATAATGCCCGAATCATATAGTCTGTTGGTTCCCGAAGAATTGCATACGTGATTCTACGTGATCGATAATGTGAATCATAGTGAGTACACTCACGAATTCATCCTTTATTGGATATGAGTTATGGTACGTCTTGGCACTCAGTATATGGTAACAGTATTACATCAGGGCATTTATAGGTAACGCACAAAGCAGGCAACCTCAATCTATCGTACTAAGTCTCATCTGTATCAGCCTTTGTCGCTCCAATCCACAAATTGAGTCGACACATAATGTCGTGCGATAATTAAACCAGTAATCCGAACAAGCAATGTGAATGTGTTAACATTACCCTTTCATTTTTCTTCTCCGTCTCATTAATATTTTCATGATTCATCGTGCTAGTTATCATCATTTCCATCTCCACCATCCCCCAAAGGAGGAGCATAATCTATGCAAAGTTGTAAAGATTTGAAATTCATTTGACCTTGGCATTTTGTCTGATTATTGTCTCAAAGAGTAATGCGATAACAGTTTGATACATTGTTCAGAACTATGTATCACAGTGCATATGCGAATGCAAATGAAAACAGGCAGCGAGAATAACATTATGCGATGGAATTATTATTGGACACATCCATTTACGCTAGTTTCTTATCAGCACAGAGCGACATCAGATATGTTTTGCACCGCAACTTATAGAAACATAATTGCTTTATTCGCCAATCAGTGGACAGTGATAGGCAAAAGAAGCCAATGTAATATTGCTCTGTTTGTTCCATATCTATCCATGTCAAAATGAGCGGAATGATTTCTCCAACATGCAATCGATGATATGTGGCATCAGGGATCACTACCATTTCATATCACCACGTACTTGCCTATCTAGCTAAAATGTATTCAAATGTTCTCTAGTTATATATCAGCCATTACAAGATACTTAACAACATAGATTTCAAATACAATTGAATGCAATGACAACTTGTGTGTGTGGGTGTATCATAAGGATCACATTTTAGAAGCCCACATGAACGGCCGTCGAGCGTTTTATTTTCATTTTGCACCTGTTCACATCATTCGTGCACCTCATTCATTCGTTAGCTGATATTGAACGCTAATGGATTTAATCAATATCGTGATGATAACAATTGTAAGTATGGGAACTTGTATAGGAAAATGCTGTTCTCTGACCACCTGCCATTCTCTTTTGTGTTGATAACACATCAGAACAGACAGTTTGTATTGGGTTCTAGAGATCATTTTGGGTGGAGTTGGTATGGCACAGAATGATTGGCCTTAATTTAACTCTTTTTCTATTAACAAAGTTGGCAAATCATCTGACCGACAAGCTCAATTCTGCGCAGGCAATGGCTCACACGATGCAGTGGTAGATCATGCAGCAATTACAGCTGTTTTGTTCTACCGCAACAAAAATACCGTATAAATAAATATGCATAGGTGGCCCTTTCTGAGTAATAATTCATAGTGGGTGTGAGATTTGAAGTATATGACTGCAAATAGTTTAGGAAATATTATGAAAAGCATAACCTTCCAACCTATACTTTAGTACACTGCATGCTACCGAAAATGCAATCTGATATTGTTGCAACTATCGTGACTGTTGTTCGCTAGTTAATACCACGTATTTTAGGCAAGGACCATCACAATATAGCTCGGAGCAAATACACAGCATGTGAAGCGTGGATAACTCGTGAACTAGGCTCATAATGTGTGACAAGATGTGACAGTAATGGAGCGTAAATAGTTCAATAAGACCATTCCACGAAAATACATAGGGACAAGAATGTGCAGAAGCACTTGTGCCGTGAGAATGAGTTGCACGGGCGATCATAGTGTCTAATGAGAGACATCTTCATAACCCCTCAAATTGAAGTTTATATACGCTGTATTAACAATGCTTACAAAATATCGTTCAAATATCACAGTATTATTTCCTATCCAAACGTGTAAAAGGTACTCGTTGATATGATATAACGTTTATTAAAGTTCACGCCTTCTTGCGGCTGGCATAAGAGGAAAATAGTACTCGAGATACGTTGTATCATAATAGTGGTATCGTTAATTAAGCTAGTCTTGACAATATATATTTCCATGTTAGTTCCTGTATTTACGTGTAGATTGAACAACTATATAGTGGAAGAGACTCGGGTTTAGAAAATAGTACCCTTCTGCTAGCATAATTACAACATCAATCGTCTTACCTGCCGTTTTCGTTCGAATGCACTAATTTTTTGTTCAGCTGTCATTATTCAATATTTTATCCGACACTCGCCGATTTGTAGAAACGACGTATTGTGGTATATATATGCAGACACAATGTCTTAATCACAGTTCAACCTTGTGCGTCATGTAAACGTTCTCTTTACGTCTATTGACGTTAATATTAAATTTAATATGACTCAATATTATTTCCAGCGATATTTCGAAATATCCAATCATAGAAGCATACAATCGGTATTGATGCCAACTGCACTAGTCAATTCTTTACAAGAAATAACTGGGATTTCTCTCACTAAATAAAACGCCACTCGGGTGGTGAATCTATGAAGCAACAATTAACCGTTATTGCTTTGTTCCACTTGTGTTATGACAAAATAGCAGGGAGTCATTATGTGAACCAATTTATGAACAACAGACGCACATGCCCCTGTTGACAATATCATCTGTCCTCGTCACAGTTGTAGTTAATTATATAGTTTATTATTGTGTGCGTTTATGATGTAATGCATTTTCCGCCCAGATGTTTGTTGTATAAGTTGCTCTCAGAAGACCTCTCGTTTTATTTTTGAATGCACATTGAATGAGCTGTAGAATACTGCCAACTTCGGCAATCAGAGTTCCGCCGACTTCCCAGCAGCGTTAGTCTTCGTTTGGCGCTGGCAACACTTTACCGCCATAGAAGCGGCTCGGCAGGTGTTAGAATTTCGCTATTCAGCTAGATTCAGGGGAGATGGGATAATACCGTGACTTCCCGATGAGTGATACGCAACCAAATTAGCGGCTGGCAAGCAAATGACTCGTGAGAAAACCTTCGTTATAACACTTGCAAGGTGTGGGTGATATTAAGACCCACTGTAGTGTTGCAATGTAGGATGTAGGAGTAGTGGTGCTCTGTGAGGGACCTTCTCAAATCTGGTTGCTGCTATCGCACGGCTAACTGTGCGTTTGAGGCGATATGGGAAAACGACCGAGCTTTTTCTCGACCTCTGATTGGCTGAGAGTAGGATGCTAAGTACTTAAAATCGTTGAACAATTTGGCCGCAACCATCTGATAACTGTGATAAACGTATTATAATGAAATAATCCGAGGTAACAATTTCTAACACAGGATATGCCTCTGAAATATACTATCAGACTAAATATGCATTGAAGAAGCAATAATGAGTAATGAAATATTATAAGAAAGGGTACAAAGGGAGTACAGACCCGGAAGAGCTCTCTAAGTCTGGCAGATAGTTCAACAGCAGCTGCAGAAATGATCGTTTTTCTTTCTACAAAACAGACACTGCATTTGAAATGCATCGAAACCCTTTAAATGAACGCATGGAATCTTTCTGTCGGGAAATGAATGTCTCTGAATAGTATACATGAAGCCATATGCAACTACCCTAATAATGGTAAATCTAGTTTATGTTCTATGTTTGATGCTACGCAATACTGCAATTATCAATTTGTTAATGGGTGGCCTGTGATTAACGATAATTCGGTCGCATAGGTCTTGAATTTAATAATGTGCATGCATAATATATCATGGTATTTTCTGTAAATTATTTTGGTCGAGCATCGAGCAAGGAAGTCTTCCTACGTGGACTGTAAGATAAGCCATGGCATTTATATCATGTTTCCCGTGAGTTAACTGTTTTAATATATTATATGTGACACATAACACGCTACATTGCAGTTGTGCGGGTAGACTAAACAGCTGTCACATTGCAGGCGATAACTAATGCTAGTTTACATTTCAATACCTACAAGTCAGCTATTATCTAGTACATAATGATACACTGAGAATGGTAGATTAGTGGGACAGTGTCGTTTTGCATGAAACAGAACAGTTAATCTTTGCAAAGAAAACAATTGTTATTTACAGCCGTCTGAGTAAACGGAATTTGCTTTTGGGCTGTATTCGCTGTCTATGCACCGATGGAAAATGTTAAAATAATAGAGCATGGGATGCTTCAACGACGGGTTGGTGTTATGTGCACTATCGTCAGTTTAGCCTATACACGTAAGTATTGAAGTGCATTTGCGCAGCATTTAATGAAATTTTGAGAACCATGTTGAAATGTTTCTACGAACTGCAATTAGTGCAGCAATGCCCTCGCAGCTTAATGGTACGAAATGCTGACATGCGGAACAGTTGTCTGTGCCTGGGGTATATAATCCACGGAATATCTAGGGATGCACCGATCAAACAATTGACCAGACCGTGGACTGAATGACCAATTCTCTTTGGAGATCTTTTTCATGGGGTAAGCTCGCAGTTTAGCCCAATTGCGGATAACGCTTTTAGTTGATAGCTGCTGCGCACGGGGTATCGTATGCTTCGATTGGTACATTAATTGTACTTCGACGTCAAAACCTTGTCGACTCCAATTGCCAATGACATTACAGAGTATTCGCATGAATCGTCTTTAAAAGCGTGTTGTGCATACGAATGGGTCTTATTGAGACTCCTCTAATTACGTTAGAATGTAGTATTCAAATGAGTGAACTGTGTCCATCTATTGATTTGTCCGCACATTATCAAGTGGAGATAAACACTGGGCAGAATATAATACTACAGCGCATTGTGTGAATAGAACTAGTAATAAAAGTAACATTGCGCCAATAACAGTAGCATTGTTTTGCGTTTACCTGGAGGTATTGCGTACGTGTAGCACACCTTGCGTGTGAGAATTGTTTTTCTGATCTTGGTACAAGTGACATAATTATAAACGAGTGCTGTACGTACCTGTATAATCGTGCACACCTGAACGCATCTCGTCCCTTATCCCGAGCCTGCATTAATCGAATGTTAACAATAAGCACTTGTGATATAATCCAAAGAAAATGGTGATGTTATTTTTCTATGTAATAGCTATCTACTCGGTGTCAATAAACGTCCAGTCGCTCGGTATATTATGGCAATACACAAGCGTAAACGTGCACGTATACGACACGTTAACGATCGGCGGTTGGGCAATGGAGTGATGGCAGATAAGACTAGAGCCGTCGGTTGTGAGCTACAACTATTAACTAAACGTAATAAATTCTGTTGACAGCGCAGATGACATTAAGCGGGATAATCGTCAAGCTGTCATGGTCGGCGGCAGGGTATTGCAAACCTAATTATATTCAGACATTCATGATGGTGGTCAATTTCCGGACCTAATAACCCACAGACTACCCCACAAGCCTCGAATCAAACAAACCGTAGTAAGTGTCTTGTCCTTGGAAAGATATTGTATGCGATGGTGAATCAAACGCATATAAATTTCTCTCATTCATCATTACAACATAAATCAGATAAAATGAACTATATGCGAGTATCTTAGTTCGAAGTTTGTCTGTCAGAACAGAACAGCTGGCCGGTTGGCATATGCATATCTGATTGATTAGCGCATTCATTTCCACAATCCACAAGTATTGTCTGTAGCGAAAACGTTGATTAAAGGTGACGGGGCGCAGGATTGCAAGAAACTTGCACTTACCATCATTTCACGTCTATGGTCTTTTTGGCCAATTACCAATTAGTACATCGATTGTGGCACTAGGATCTAGCCCAAATTGCAATTGAATTGCGGCAGGTGGTTCAGTTCATCTGTACATCGTAGCTGTTTGTAGACTCTAATAACTTTCGTATTTTGTGGTATATGATAATAAAGCGCAAGTAGCGCATACAAAAACACGCGTGCTTCGAAAGTAAAAATTCAGACATGGGCAATTAATTGTAGAAATACTGGCTTGATAGGGACACACATGCTCTAGCAGTTTGAAGTTTGCAATCTAAAAGTGATTATCCATAGGACATTTAGAAAACAACTCACGGAATTCGAAGGGATGGATCGGTTGCACGTGGCGCCAATTTGGGAGGTGAAAAAAAATTGGCGCATGGAACCACGGTCCACTTAAAGCCGGATGTTGGTCCACTAAAAAATCAGCAAGCGAAATTTTATTAGCAATTCATGAATTGTAAAAATCGTTACAAAATCTTTAAGAATAATCGGTGCTATTACTGCTTTTCTAATTGGAACCCATTTGAGCTTTTATAGCAATGTAATGATATAGTTTGCTTAACCACGTAAATAATACAACTGTAACACTTAAACTATTATTGAGCATTAAGATTTCTAGTTGATTCGACATGTTGGTGCATGATTACGACACGCTGGTCTAGTTGACGTTCAGATTTGTAATGACGTATCAGCAACACTTACAATATCATGAGGAGATAAATAATTGTAATAAGATTATACACCTCTCCTCCCCATATAACAATAGTGGCAGTGATAGGTTGATTCATTATCATTCCGAAACGAATGTGTATATGGCCCACAAGGCTGGCCTTCCTTTCGAGTTTTTGGAACACATTGCCGAGTGGATAGTACAGTAAAAATCCGTTAAATTTGCCTCAATGGGCATGGGTGTTCCGTGCTTCTGGTTCAGGTAAATGATTAACCTTCATAAAGATGTGTTATTTGTTCTGCGCAAATTGAACAACTGGAGAAATAATGAAACAAAGTGATCATTATAATGATTGGCCAATGAATCGCTCGCACCGCATTAAAACGTGTTATATATTGTTGTGTGACACAAAGTATAATGATTAATGGCATCAGGACAAAGCGCCTTATTGCGATAATAAATGTGTTTTAGTACGTTATACCAGTAAGATACAATTGGGTTTTCTGTCTTTAACTAACAAACCAAATTCATAGCTGGGGGTCAATAGGCAAACCATATATGTTGCATAAAATGGACATTTCCAACCGTTGACATGGTGAGATATTATCCTCAGCCTATGGAAGTATCTGTAGTTTTATATATTCTGTAAACTTCCCCATTTAGGATAAGACTACTGGAATATTATTAATGCCCTTACTCGAACACTGTAGTGATTTCCAACAAGCGCGATATTTTTTAACATGAATTTCCTTACTAGAGTGACGTATATGTTATACATGCATCTAATCACCATAGGGTCGTGTCTTCGTTCCCCAGCACGGTTACGCAATATTTAGAGAAATTGTATATTGGATAATCATAACACGCGTCGATTTAGTATCTTAGGAAATCTGTCACCGCTTTAGCAAAACATTCTGCTGCTCAAAATGATGCCATTTTATGCCTCAATGTGTGCAGTGACAGACTCGTAGCCATGACATACATGCTTGTGCATCACCCTTCCCACGGCTTAAGTGATAACGAATTAAACCTTTCCGTACAAGAATGTATCCCTTAATGAATGTTCATGAGTCTTTACATTTCTTTAATGAAGTTCAGTGCCGTTTCATTTAATTTATTTGCCTAGAGTATGTTACAAGTCAGTGTCTGAAAGCATTCTATTGCTGAGGTTTACCAGCACATTAAAAAAATAGAGAACTTCAACGTTTGAGCTCTAAGAGAACGGTCGTCAAATGAAGCAACCGAAATATTAAACCACGTTCAGAGGTTGTTAATTATATGTTGTATTTATGTAGATCGGCCATTTTGCATCAACCTTAAGCGAAAGCAAATCCTGTAAATCTCTTGATTATTCAGAAAATTGAACTTTGTAATGGATGCGCACTGTCCGGAATCATTGCCGTGTGTCCTGTACATATGAACACGTTGGGGATAAAAAATCTTCAAAGATAGTGATGCTCCGTGGTCGATGGTGCTCTAATCTGGCTGCTAACATGTATTTTGCTATGGGGACCTGGTTGTATACTTTTGGGGACGTGGTATGTGATTTAAGCAACCTGATCATTGTCCACATCATAAATTACCCATGATTACTTCTGGGGGATCCTTATCATGAAGATATATTAGAATGTATATAACAGGAACGATCTGATTTGTCACTTGATGCTTGCAATAGTGTGTGTCATAGGGTACGGTCTGTATTGCGGCATAGTATTTTGAGCAAGCTGGAAAGGATTAGTTGTTTTCTGCTAGTTTCATAAAATGAACTTCGGACACAACTCTAAGAAAGGAGTTGGTGCCGTGCCCCGGAACGCTTTTCTGGAACGGTAGATGGGTTGTGGTGATTCTCATGTTCCAGTGCGAGACACGACAGTTCCACCGGAATCATACTGTTTGTTGGTTGATGAATGAATGGCGATATTAAAACATGTCACATTGCCTGATCAAATATTGGCATATCAGTTAGAATAGTCTCTGAAAACAAATTCATCCTGTACTCTTCTTGGCGCCTAGGATAACGGTTGCGGTGTTACAATCACTGCATTTGTGTCTAACGCGCTGTAGCAATCAATGTAAATCTGCCGTTTCGACCTTAGCACACCAGTTCGGCTATTGAGACTTGTTGACACATATGTATTGTATACGAAGGAGTTCTTCCATTGTAGGCGTGACTGTATCCGGGGGATATTGTTTTAAAGACACCTTCAAGATACCTAGGAATCACGTACACCTATGGCGGTCCAAACTGAGCTGCATCCAAGGGCTGTTGAATAATTATCCTCATTCGAATTCTCTAGGACCTTTAAAATCACATAGATGCCGCATAATGCCATTTAACGTTGGCATGTAATTGCCTCGGAGGTTAATTTGTTTCGTGGCGCATTACTTGTGCAGGTGTACTCTCGTAATGGCAGAACGTGAGCATAATTGGTTAGACTAATTATAGGACGACTATGTCTCACATGACCTTGTTCATGTCACCTCGATTAGCACTTCGTTCGAGTACAGAACGATAGCACATGTAAAAATATATATAGCAGATCCTGGGGAGTGATTTGCTGTGCCTGAATTAACCTTTCCCAGTTGCAACGCAAGCAGTAGATTTCCGAATAAGAAAAACACGTTTCAGTGCAAAAGACTGTTGACGATGATGCATGTTTATGCTTGCCTGTTGCGATTTTGACATGTTATTACTGACGGCAGGCAATAATGAAGACGCATCTCTAATAAATGACAGCATTTTTGCGTTGTGTAAGACTGTAGTCAACTAAGGAAGGTTTATAATTGGTTATCCACAAGCCGGGCATTTATCTGATGATCGAAGTTATCATTTAGATCAACAGATTGCTTGACACATATCAATTTCGAAACACACAATGAAATGGTGGTCCGAAGTCAGTATAAATATCACACTGTGCTGTCTTGTGTTTCGACTCACCAATCAATATTTCATAAGCTGTAGCCATTCTTTGTCGAAATAACAGGAACAGCCACAGAAAGACGTGGCAGAGGACAAAAAGATAGATTAAGACAGCTCAGTGATGGGCGGCAATTGGGGAGCAGTACTACGATGTATGTTGTAACAATAACCGACTCAGTTCATATCGCCACCCTAAGATAAAGCTCCAAGCATATTTTAAAGGCTTACTAGATTTGTATCTGCCAACTGAGATTGGAACCTGATAACCGGAGTTTATTGAATCTGTGATTGTCTAATCTCAGATATAGTCCAATGTCAATGCGGGTTGCAATTATAATGGAACGCGGTAAAAGCTGCAGTATTTCGTGCGTGCAATAAGGCATGTTTAGCACAATAAAGACAATCTTACAATCACAGGAAAGGCCACCGCACCTATTACTTTCTATCTGTTTCTTTTCTTGACTGTCAGGCGTCTCATTTATTCTTGAGTTTGTTTGTTCAGTCGAATTACTTACGCTATGACAATTAGCAGTGTTAATCAGATTAAATGCCTCGTGTCGCATGCAATGGCTAGTTTTGTAAGGTCGTGATGATCACAATAACATGTATCGAAATTAAATTACCAGGTAAGGCATTTACTTTAGGGCGATGCTGTTCTATAACCATCTGTGGTCCTTTTTGGTGTTTATGACCAAAAAACCCAAAAGGCAATTTGTATTGTGGTTCTAAGGCTTACCTGTGCCCGAAAAATAGGATGTCACTGGCATGCCATTTCAAGCATTTACGTAATTTTGACGACAAGCTCGATTCTGCGCTTGCAGTTAATCCAACTGTGCAGTCTGAGAGCATGCTGCCATTACCCTTTTTCTGCTGTTATTGTGGTATCGCTGTTTTGCAACTCCAGAAGTTTTCACGCTTCACAAATAACTGTGTGAATACATATGCATATATGTTATGACGCATGGAATATGAAGTTGACAGTGATTAACGCAAACATAATAGTATAGGCTGTTTTATGGAACAAATACCTTTCTTAACAAAACCTTGGTACACTACACCTGATCGAATTTGCAATCCGATTATATTGCAACTGTCTTGACTATTGGCTATTTACAAATGTATTGCACCAGTTGGACGTTAAGGTGTGTCTGGTATTAAGGTATTCCTGTATTTTTAATGCATATTATTGGTTTTGAGGATTTATTGTTACATATGGCATGCTTCAAAGATAACATTGATAATGATGTTGATGATAATAATGTTGATAGTTTAAACTACCCACAAATTAAAATTTAACTACTGATTGCCAGTGCTATCAATAACGAAACCATTCAAATTCAATCACAGACAGTGAATTTTGCTATAAATACACTTCAACAAAGCGCATAAGGATCCCAAATAACACTACTCACATCACTGGGTCCCAATATTGAACGAATATGTCCGATGGTTTAGAATTAATCATAGCCATAAAACAGGTATTCAAATAAGGTCTTCCTCTTTGCATTTTGTTTTTACCAATTACAATTGTATATTAACTTCAATGCGCCACAGATTCAGTTGATCATGTCAGCTGCTATAGTACATATCACTCATTGGCAGGTCCATGATTATCTATTCTAGCGCAACATTAAAACCGCAGCAACATAGTTAGGAGCAACACAACAGCACGGAATAACAAACAGTATTTGCTCGAAGAAGACAACATTCTATGGAGCACAATATTTTGAAAAACCATATCTGCTCCTAAAACCAAACATCTAAATGACTATTGGTTGTGTCAGCAGCATTTATCTTAAATATATTTTCGCTGTAGATAATGAATCGCAATCCTTGCAAATAATGTCCTCAATTATCTCCCAGTCGAACTGAACATGCAATTTCGTTGGTGTCGGCTAGTTAATTATTATTTTTATTCATTGTACCAATTCGTCATGCAGAAATACGCCCCTCTATTTACTTGCCAGGTATTAGATGTTTTACTCTTTAAAACATGTAACATCGTTGATCCTGATGACGCTTTTAACCTTCCCTGCCTTATTTAGAGTTTGGAGCACTATATAGTCGATCGATGGAAGCCTTAGTGTTATCGCGATAGAACTGAGGCACCAGCGATGCTACTCGATAAGTAATCAATCGTGATGTCACTGGCTAACCATTCCCTCATTCACACACGAACTTGTTATCTCTCACTCGAGACCTCATTCATTGTGGTGTGTGTTTCTGATGCAAAGTAGAATATTTTCGACAATAAAGCATCCCTCCTTTGATTATCGACATTCGAACCGCTCATACCTGACGTTTAATCTCGAGCGAGTCCGACGTTGGAAGAGTTGCGCTGTTACATTTGGCCTACGCATATTTATGTACCCGATATATATATATATATATAGAGAGATAGATATGCGATATATATAGAGATAGAGAGATAGAGATATATATATAGAGATATAGATATAGATATATATATATATATATATATATATATAGATATATATAGATATATATATATATATAGATATATATCTATCTATATATATATATATATATATATATATATATATATATATATTAATATATCTATATATATCTATATATATATGTATATATATGAATATATCTATATATATATATATATATATGCCTATATCTATATATATAGATATCCCCCTCTATATATATATATATTAATATATATATTCCATCATATATATATATAAGTGTATATTTATGCGTATATGCGTATATATATATATATATATATATATATCCATATACAAATGTATTTATGCTTGCTTATATACTAGCTTCGACATCAAAGTTGTCAGTTTGGTGAGCACGGACAATTTTGATCAATTTAACAAGTGCACACACTGTCCCCACCTCTCATATCAGGTGCACAGTCATTCGGTACTGCCTCAACCACAGCCTATCCTAGTATAAATAAATCGCTGTTTTAGTTGAAGATATTGCTAGCTTATTAATGTTGAAAGAAATTTAAGATCCACGAATCTAAATTTACATACGCGAGGATTAGACTATACGAAGAAATGCACTAGGGTACCCTGCACTCTTTGTTACGGTTTATCACATCGCAAGGAAACATCAGCGGATCGATCAAGGATTGCACCGGTTGCCCAGTCATGTGCTGAGTGGAGTTATTTTTCAGACCCGTCATTTATTATGGCACAAAACATAACTTCGTTTTTCGAATATAATCAAAGAATGAATCGTGAATAATATTTGCCTTCAGACTCATGCCAAATTGTCAGGTTGGCGACGAATACAATAATGAGGTGGAGCACTATGCAGCATGATATGAGCAAGGATGTGCACGATTTTCTTATCCATTTCAAAGTTGTTATATGTACTGCGTCAATAATTCTACACCGCCCAGACCATCCTATCAAATATGAAGTTGATGACACATCATACTAAAAGTCAGTAACCAGTTAATGTCATTAACCGGAAGCGTATCGGTACAGGCTCTCGTATGGTAACCCTCCCCTTCTGCATCTAAACACTGCTTTGTGAACCAATGACCTAAGGTAGCTGCCACCGAAGACTTGGTGGCATTTGCTTTTATGATGATCGTATCGTTTTTGATTGAATAAGCTACTACTGCTTTTCTTTTGATCCACCATGTTCAATTTGCCCAACCCAACTGTACTACACATAAAGTGCCCTCATACTACTGTGCCATAAGTATTACAAGCAGCAAGAACAGCGATATCCACAGTGTTCACACACTCGCCTTATATTCCACGAAGTGTGCATTTGGAATAAGAAGTGTACTGGCGCTTAAATATTTGACGATTTACTGTAAATATGATTAAGATTTCTTGCTGCTTGTATAAAATGCTTTCTTGACGAGCCCAATACTGTATCTAATTATTGAGGAAGGGATGAATACCTAGTTTGTACCTTCAAAAGAGTCACGCACCACGCGACACATTGTGAATAAGTCATTTATTTCGACTGCACTCAAAAGCAGTAGATGTAGACCTTTGTGTATGATTATGGTTATTTTGGCCCAGGCTATTGAAGTGAAGAAAACGGTTGAAGTTTATGTGAACTATTCTGCATGGCATTGTCACTTAACATGATATTAATCGGCACAGTCGCGTCATTTGCTCTGGACATCGCCAACACGAGGTGATCACTGTCTGAAGCCTCATAAACCTAGTCTATTTATGGGTACTTAAGCTTACATTTACGTCACCCGCAGACGCCATCGGAGGCGCCAATACCGTTGGCGCCAACATAGTCACTCACCAAATGGATGTCATTGCATAATGCACTTGATATTGGCGTCCGTTTGAAACCGACCGCACATATCTGTTGTGTCTGAATGTGAGTTTATTTGAGTGAGTTTTTTGTAAAAACCTCCTCAATCTTCGGTAGCCTCAATACGCTGTGCAAATACTCGTCATGTTGCACAAAGGCCAGTACGACTGAACCACAGCCTATCGTCCCGTTAACATTAACACGTGTCACTATTATTGCGGTTGGTTTCGGCCACTTAGACTATGTGTAACTACTCTTAGCATTAGGGTGCTAAGTCTCAAGGGATACTTAAGCTTAATATAATGTTCCAAAGACATAGCAAATAAAGATATGATAAAGCAAAATAGGCTTGCGATGGTACCGACTAGTTGAATAACCATAGGAAGCTTATATTCAATTATATTCGGTCCGATAGAAGATATATAAACAGATGCAGTGTTTTCAACTCAGATCAAATATTTAAATATAGTAGTTTTATTGAGAGCTTATTCCTCTCCCACATACTTTTATCTCGCTAGCGAAGCATCCTTAATTGATGTGTCCTAATGTGCATCCCTGTCTTTCCTGCCTGACTTCCCATGTCTATGTAACTATGCATGACCCCTTTAGGAGATGTAATATGTCTAGCAAAGTACATCCATGCTGTCAAGTCGGGTCAACGCCTGGCGCATAGACTACTCAACTGTAAGCTTGGCTTTAAAAAAATCGAGCACTTTTTCTGGTCTGCAACATTTTCTGAATAAGCGCAGTACATGAGTCACGATGACGCCAAGGGGACAACCGCCTAGCATTTGATGCCCTACCTCTCCATGACGACGGATTGATTTTCCCATGAATTGTATACTGAATATCTCTTTTCTATATGGTTTTGCAAGATATAGTGCTGCACCAGCTAGTAGAGAATGTAGCTGATGTGACGCGCAAAACCTGACATATTTTATCTCTTCCAAACAAGGGTGACTACACTCGGGAGGTCGGACAGTCAGAAAGAGGCTTTTGAATATTGACGTCGCATCAGGTTAGATTTAGCTCCAACCGTCATGTCTTGCGTATTCATCTTATTACAGAGAATAGCTAACTACAGAGATGGATTACATCTGCGATTATTTGCCGAAGCAAAGTCCTCCATTTCGGTTCGCACATCTGCTGTGGCGATATTAGCGAAGGCGACCACGCACGTCAGGATGGGCAGATTAGCTGCATGCTGAAGTCCAATCGCCTCAATGGTATATCCTGTTTTAAGTGCTGCGATGCATCACAAAAGAGGGATTTCCTTGTGAACTGCTAATATTTTCATTTTCATGGGTAATAATCACCTGGAGTGAAACGAAATCCATTCAGAACGTGTATTTGTTCAAAGAAAACCATCTAATGCAAGGAACTCAAGCGCTATTTCACAAAAATCTACATCGTTATATACGAATCTATTGTTACTTAAGCTTTTCATTTTTAAGTGATTTTGCCCAATTTGGTTACGAATCTAGCTAATTTTAAACAGATGTCTTGAAATATACAATTTATTATCGTACGTTTAACTAATGCTTGCAATACCGACATTTTGCATCTTCACTTTTTGACGAAAGAATTCATGTGCACTTACGCCAACGACCATCAACCGCACTAAAGATGCACTGCTACGAAGCTGTTATTTATGCACTGTGGATGCACTGGACGGTGCTATCAGCATTGGTGAAATTTGATGCCGATAAGAAAGCAATTTTCTGAATTTTCTGTACTGGTTGACTGCACTTAGACACGCAACAGGCATGCCTTACATGATGGACTCGTACAGCCGTGCGAGCCGATAAGTATTTGAATGCTAATCCTCCCTTCGTATATTATTATCCATGAGCGCCAAGCTTCAGCGGAAAGGGAATCAACCGTTCAGTAATGACGTATGCTGTCCGTGCCATAACACCGTAGACTCATTTCGCTTATTGTCGTCATGTAGAATGAATTCAACTCCAACTCCGTATCGACCCAACATTTAAATTGTACATAGATGCGCTATATTTTCCATCGGTTGAAAATATTTAATGACTGGCAATTTCATCATCAGAAAAAATAAATCATAGATCCATAAGGCGTCAATGGAAGGCCAGCTAAAAACGTCTTTTATCATTAAACGGCAACATGTACTACTCAATCAACCAGACCAAGATGAATATCTTGTGACTGTTACGTGGAAACATGCATGCCTCGGTACGTCAAAAGCATGCAAAATTGTCTAGTTGCGTCCGATGTGGCTCGGTGTTTATCCTTTTTATGAGCTATCAGTAGGCCTCATTCAAGTCTTACATATAACACATGGTGGTTGTATTTGGCAATAGGGAGTTCTACATATAAACGTTCAGAGAGGCAATGCTTTCGTGGCAGCTAGACAATATGTTCATAGGGCAACGTACATATGGACGGGATTTATTTTATTGCCCCATACCTTATACATTTTTAAGGTGCTACTGATTATGTATGAGCTTTCATTGTGTGTGGCATGAATAAAGCCGGGAAGCATTGCTCTGCAACGTTTGCAAGAACTTGATGAGTGATATAAGCCCTGGCATATGGTGGCTACGATTAGTCTGATGACATAATAATACGGTCAGGAGGGATATTATTTCCCAGTTTCAGTGTAACCAAAAGTGGGTTAGAGTTCAATGGTATATGGTATGAATGAAAGTCGACGCTAAAATGAGCACACTAATAATGAGCTGCTGAACCGATCATATGACGTTGAAAATAGATTACTTAATTTCGAGTTTCGGGCAAGTTAATCCGACACCCACAGTTATCGCATTGCGATTTCGAGCAACAGACATATTGCTTCCGTGTAGCGCAATCGATCAAGCCGAAATATGATACATATATATATATATATATATATATATATATATATATATATATATATATATAGAGATATATAGATAGATATATAGAGATAGAGATAGAGATATATATATAGATATATAAAGAGAGAGGGACATATAGAGACAGATTTAGATATATATATATATCTAGATATATATATATATATATAGGGGTAGATATATAGACAGAGAGATATATATATATAGGGATAAATATTAAATATATATATATAGAAAAGGTATATATATATTTACATATAGAGATAGAGGTAGATATAGAGATGCATATAGATAGAAAGAGAGATGCATATATATGGACAGAAAGAGATATATATATATATATAGGGAAATATATAGAGAGTAGAGGAGATAGAGGGTATATATATATATATATATATATATAGGGTATATATATATATATAAATATATATATATATGTATATATATATATAATATGTAAATATATATATATATATATATCTAAAATATATGAATCAATATATATATATATAAACTATACATAATAATATAATATTAATGTATGTATATATACATATATATAATTATATATATGTATGTATACATATATATTTATATATATTTATTTATGCAGAAAGATAGTGAACTATGACAGCTCTTTCATATATATATATTTGAATATATGTATATATATATATATAAATATATATATATACATTATATATATATACATATAATATATATATATATATATATAAAAAATATATAAATATATATATATATATATATATATATATATATATATATATATATATATATATATATATATATATATATATATATTAATATATAACCTACTGCAAGGGCCTCATTCAATATTTTCTTGCTCAGCGTATAGACACTATGTGCTTGTAGCTATGGCTTTCCATTAAAACAGCATCGCAGAGATTTTCATTAAACGATTCCTAAGTTATTATGCCAAACTATATTGTGCTCTCATGCGTATAATAAGGAGAACGTCCCATGCACATACTGCGAAGAGCTTTAACTTTCCAAGGCCGATGAGAATACACCATCCATCATAGATATTGCAACAGAAACCTTCAGATTAAGTGGATGTTGAAACATGAAGCGCACGCTAGGAAACTAAGTATCCGAATGATGCGCTTGTCAAAACATGCAACAGTGTCAAACGACTTGTTGTCCTGCTGCACGCGCCAGTTAATTAACCAGGTTCCATCAGGGTGTTTGGTGGTCCTGATTGGTGTGATAAACATGCCTTCAATAACGCTTCCTTCTTTTTGCCATATCAAAGCATGTTGATAAATACTGAATAGATGCACGACTAATTTCAGTTGCCTAATGGCGTTGTGCAACTTATATGACACCATGGTTATACATTGAATGTCTCTTACAATACCGCTTTGAATGATTCATAATCCATGCCGAAAATACTCATTAATACTCATGTATCGTTATATCACTTAGCTGTTTAAAGATAGCGTTTCGATAGCATTCATTGAAAATATTATAGCAAACTTAGTGTGTTAAAACGCTGCGAAACAATGCTATGTGTCCCATTGCGCTGGTACATTATACATCAAAATGTCATAATTTAATTCCGATGATGATTACTATATCGAGTTTCAAGTTCGAGTGTTTAATGAGTTTTCATCGAGGTAGCAGCTGCAATCTGTTGATAGCAAAGAAAGGGAACCACAGGCCTCATCATTGGCAGGCCTCTCAGATACCCTCTCGCCAGTTACTCGATGATTTGCAAATGATTAAATGACGTAGTTATAATATCCCTTGCTGATATTTACATACAAAACGATGTAAGCTGAGCTTTAACGATGGGTGTACGAAACGCCTAAAGGTGGCCAGGGTATTACTCGAACAATAATATATATTTACGATCTTGATATGTTGTGAATAGTACAACTCTTAATTTGGATTTTCGGAAAGGAAGGTTTTAATTTTTGTTCATAACAAGCAGGTATGACATTTGCGCAAATACAGCGCTGAAATAAGCATATCATTTCAACAACATACATAGAAATCTACAGTTTCGGGCGTCTTTAGGTTGAAAGAATGAACATAACGTGATGACCTATTTGCTGTTTTTGGGCACACATCTAAGTGACCATCAACTCCTTTGTTCGGGAAAATCTCTTTAACCACGTCATACCTAGACGACATTGCATCGCACACAAATCGAAAGGAGTTATGCTTTGTTTCCCGCTATTAACTGGGACAAAAAATGAGAGGATTGACATACCGCATTACGGGCCATACCTGCGATTGCGAGTGTAATATCAGCACCTACGCGGATACAAATAAAAACATGTGAATTAACCGACGTGTTAGTGAGTGCGGATGCATCTACCGTATTACAATTGGTGCACATTTTCGCATTCGAACCAACTGTGTTCTACTAAACTGCCATCATTGTCTACTCTACAGACGTTATCGTATAATTTCTAATGTAACGAAAAAAAAATTACATTTGAAGCAGCAAATTAGTATCTTCAGGTCGCCGAAAGTCGCAAAGCCGTCTGGTTTTCTGATTAAAAGAGACAAGACCGATTGAAACGCTTACAGGTAACAAGTAGGTTGTCGGTCTCGTCGGACAGTGACAGTAAACGCCGTTCATTTGATTACGGAACACATTTATTATTTCCCATGGAACCTCCTCCCTAAATCATGAATATTTATCAAGTAATATATATATATATATATATATATATATATATATATATATATATATATATATATTATATATATATATATATATATATATATATATATATATATATATATATATATAGATATATATATATATATATATATATATATATATATATATATATATATATATATATATATATATATATATATATATATATATATATATATATATATATATATATATATATATATATATATATAAAGCATTTATTTTCGCAGTGGTGACTGGGGCATCAAAACTGTTATGAAGCACCTCAACCGACATTATTTCGTTAACCTGGTCATCTTCCTTTTTAGCTCGCCCACATGTTAAATTTATTCGGATAGGTAAATAACAAACCAGCAACTCTGAATTTAGTATACCAATGAAAGCCTGTCATACATGCATGTGGAATTCATGGAGGAATTTGTGGCAATAAACTGTTGATAGCGGTTTATGGCGTGCATGAGAAAATATGAGTGTGCGCAGCTGATCATGTTAATTACGGCGAAGCAGCTACTATGGTGAGCGAATCACGACCTATAGCAGCTACTATGGTAAGCGAATCACGACCTATAGCAGCTACTTTGATAAAGGAAACATGACCTATAGCAGCTACTATGGTAGGCGAATCACGACCTATAGCATTAAGTAATAATATTCGTTCACAATTGTTCCATCACATTCACCCTTCCATGCGCAAAACGCCTTCTTGTATAGTTTTTACTCAAACAAGAATGAAATATACGATTTAAGTATATCACCGACATGGTCAACGGTACAGCGCACAACCTCGTAATATTGTCTTCGAATGAAGGATATCAAGTATAAATAACGCTGCCCCGAGAGTAAATAATATCCTGCATATGCTACGCCATTAATCCTCAGCCAACGATAAATCACCGTCAAACCCAGGGATGAGACATAGACTTACGGCAGAGCGGCTATTTTCCTTTGAGTTAATAAACACACAGTCAGGCATGAGCGGGGTCATCGTGAAACAAAGATATATCGTTGTGGTTAAATCATCCTGACGGGTGATCATTTATGTGATCATATTTCGCTTCTGTATTCAGCCACAAGTGTTGGCGTGTCACCCATGCTGGTTGTTGGTCGACTATAGGGAGGGATCAGACACTGAGACAATAGACAAGTCCTGCATAGGGGTAATCAGTATGAATATTGTTCAATTCACGTCAATTTAGCTTACATATTGGTGCAGGTAGCATGATGATAGCGCAAACCTGTGATATTTCTTAATTGACATTCTGATCTGTTATCACCAATATTATGCAATGCGTATGCGATCAATTGTACATCTAAATGTATACTCGATGACCCATCCCATAACAGGATTTATTGACCCAGTCGCTGTATCATTATTACTTTTTTATGACATATCCATATCACATATTGCTTTATGAGCGCCGTTATTCATGTTGCATGTTTGCACACTTAACCGCAAAATGATCTGTGATGATATGTTATTTCTGTTCCCCTTAACAATAGTACGTTATTGTAGCAGAATTATGGATCAAACGCATTCACTAACAGCTCGGGTGACCGAAATAATATGGTTTATCCATTACTGACGAATATTGCCATGATAATACACATTGTGCATTTCATTGGAATAGGATCGAACATGTAGTAAACTGATCAATTGCATTGAACAAATCGTTAGGCACTGCTTCTTACATAATTTATAGACAAGATCATACGAGGCTCATCCAATGTTTGTTTTTCAGCAAAATAATCTATGCGAATTGCATTGTCGAATTAGCATGTTTTACCTGCATGAAGACAAATCTGAAACATAAATGAGTCAGAAATACCTTTATGCAATTACTGGACCGCGGTACGCTTTTCTTCCCATAAAAAACTGCTGTTGACATTTGGCTACTCCTACCCCGAAGCTTACAGTCTGCCAGAACCACGTAGATGCTGTTACGATTGGCTTACTCCAATGAAACATAACAATAAACCATATTTTATGGCGCAATGCGTATCTGGCTAATGGAACATGGCTGTTTGATTTGGGGAAAACATGCGTTTGATGATAACTCACATGGTGTATATAAACCTGGAGGTTTGTGCTGTTTGTGTTTGCAAAGCATGAAGATAATTACTTAAGTGACCCACACTGAGATCAATTGGCTTCAGGTAAATAAGGTGCAGAATGAAGAAAAGCGCGTCGTCTTGATCTCGGGCGTCATGACATATTTCGGGTCAGCAACGTGTGTGAGTATGCTATTGAACATAATGGCAAATAAAATAAACATTATATGTAAGACGAACAACTTCTTAAAATGATAGCGCGATTTTGACTGTGCACAGTCGTGACCAAACGCCTATTGTGTTAACAGTCACACGTTGTCTTGATATGCACGTAATTTCTGTTATTAAACTGCACCCATATTTCAAAACATAAACTGACATAAAGGACGCCGCATATTTGTCTGTTAGAAAACAAGGGTGATATATGGCGCTCCAGAAAGTTATTGCACTATTGCACGGACAGCCATACCATTCGAATGCCTGCTACAGTACCAATATGTAGGCGGTTGCAATGCTAATATTGTATTTGAGCTAAGTGTATTTGCAAACCAATATGTAGTATTGTGGTCCAAAAAGTACAGACTTTTCAGCAAACAATGGGTTATGAATGCCTCATTGCTTAAGTGGTCTGTGGCGCCATGTGTGACAACTTTCTTAGGCTGATATGGATTTAGATGAACATCGTCTACATTTCCCTTCTCTTGCTCAATCCAAAGTGATGAAGAGCAGCTAGGCTCTAGCGAAAGACTGCTATTGGTTGCAGTGCTTTGGCGGCAATAATGCTCAAACACGCATGACTGTTGCTGTGATAATTGACCCAAAATGCCGTTACAATGACATGTTTTGCCATTGAAATATCGTTCTGTTTTGCAGGTATTGCAAAGCGAGCTTGATATAATAGGTATTTAAAATGATGAGCTGTAAAACCGGATCACAACATGTATACGACCTCAAATTTTGCCATCTACTCGCAGAAACATGACCATCACCGCATGGTAACTGAATCACGATCTATGGCTAGTATTATTTCTCTGACAAAATGATATGATATCGTGTTTAGATGCCATATTGTACGCTGAAGGGGTGGGGTGATGGGGGTCACCAACTGGAAAGTGCTACCCTAACAAGGACGGGCACGATCAGAATGTGCCATGAAAAGGATTTGTCTGATGTGGCGTTCTTCAGCGAGTAGGTAACACTTCGGTTGTACTTGAATAGTACCACTAACACCATTCATGTATGTAATACCGCATTTCAACATGTGAGGAGCTCCTCAGAACAAGTCGGAAGACATCATGTGCCTACACAGATCATTACCTGTGTCAAGTAATTATGGGTGTGTAACTCCTTTATTTGCTTTTATAAAATACACCTGGACAACTTTATATGCTAGTTGAGCAGCATGGGATCCTAATACCTCAATAAGTTATTAGTTACCTCATGGCCAGATACAGCTTTCCCGACATATAGTGGTGATATTATTTAGAATGAGCACAGTTTGGTCGACTTCGATTACGTCAACTATGACATTTTCTGCTCTTGTCTTGTTGACTTTAAGTACTGAATTGAGGTATCTGCTTATTAACCACGATAAAAATGGATATTCTATATGATCAGCTGATTGATCAATCACGCTGATGTTGTCTCATATCATCTTGTGTCAGTCATACGAGGAACAACAATCCTATAACAAGATTACTGAGGAATCGTATTGAGATCATTTGAAAAGAGATTGGATTCAGATAAACCTGGTTCCCCTTCTTACTTCGCTGCGTTGGGAAACAAAACTATATATACTCTGCAGTGTCAAGGCGTTGGTGGTTGACACACTGACGCTTTAACTATACACAACATATGCCACCTTGGTCATCATCTCTCCACACTGCAATCCTCGAAAATAGACCGCATAATCTAAAATTGGCTTAAAATCTGCTTAGCTACAACCGCTACCCTGCAGGGATGGTGTCAATGGGCGCAATGAAATCATAACTCATGATATTTTGGTAAGGTCCGAGAGCTAACAGTCAATTATATTGCCTCCTTGTAAAATGCACTTTAAGGAAGTATGCTGTACCTTCTTTTGTGTACACTTAATTCTGTGAATTGTTTTATTGCCAACCTGCATCAGGGAAATCTAATTCTTAAAACGATTTGTCACCTTTGGTCAGTTCATTGATAATAACTTGCATTCAGTCAATCTAGCGAATTCAGATCATGTAAGTGTGTGGCATGTATGTATTTTGAATGTACAATGGATGCCCATGCATGACGAATGCATACAGCGTGTATCGTAATATGTACCAGTAATGCATGATCCATTAATGCATGTTAAATGTAAATGTGATGTATGGTATGTATTATTCATGTATGTCTGTCTATGTATGGCGTATCGTTGTGGTATGAATATGCACACGTGTATGTATGTATGTATGTATGTATGTATGTATGTATGTATGTATGTATGTATGTATGTATGTATGTATGTATGTATGTATGCATGCATGTATGTATGTATGTATGTATGTATGTATGTATGTATGTATGTATGTATGTATGTATGTATGTATGTATGTATATGTATGTATGTATGTATGTATGTATGTATGTATGTATGTATGTATGTATGTATGTATGTATGTATGTATGTATGTATGTATGTATATGTATGTATGTATGTATGTATGTATGTATGTATGTATGTATGTATGTATGTATGTATGTATGTATGTATGTATGTATGTATGTATGTATGTATGTATGTATGTATGTATGTATGTATGTATGTATGTATGTATGATGGATGTATGGATGGATGTGGATATGTATGTATGTATGTATGTATGTATGTATGTATGTATGTATGTATGTATGTGTGTGTGTGTGTATGTATGTATGTATGTATGTATGTATGTGTATGTATGTATGTATGTATGTATGCATGTATGCATGTATGCATGCATGCATGCATGTATGTGCATGTATGCATGTATGTATGTATGTATGTATGTATGTATGTATGTATGTGTATGTATGTATGTATGTATGTATGTATGTATGTATGTATGTATGTATGTATGTATGTATGTATGTATGTATGTATGTATGTATGTATCGGTATGTATGTATGTATGTATGTATGTATGTATGTATGTATGTATGTATGTATGTACATGGTCGCTTTTGCTAACGCCACCATCGTCTTGCGTTCATTGTATTTCGCAAAAGCGCTCACTAGAAAACAAACATTAGTCCCATGTCAGCACGTACAACTATGGGACGTTGAACATTTATTTTTGCATGGGCCGTTTAATGATGGTCAATGTGAATAGTCTTGCCTGTGCTTGTGGTGGCGATTAACGGTTATTCTAGAGAAAAAATCCAGCTTAACTAATGATATAAAAAAAACATGCCGTGGCGCGAGTCATTGGTTAGCATGTGAATGCATTTCATTGCATGACAATTTTAAATAGAAAAAATAGGCTGCGGCTGTGATGTCAATTGCCCAAACATGATACTGCATTGAAATGCTTCAACTCATCGCAGTTTAGTAGCTCCCACTTTCCATCTACAACCAGCTGTTAACAATCGCTTACGCCACCGCTCACAGCCTGCTAACTCTGTGGTAATTCGTTTGCAATAAAGTTCCTCCAATTAGTTGGCAAAGAAACAATGCAGTTAACCCAATTTTGTGCCAAAATCTGCCTTTTTCAAATTGAAAATGTCGGTTTGCGACGTTATTGCCGTTTTCACGACATCTTGAACTATGTAACAGGATGTTCTCTCTTGGACGTTAACGGACAATTGTATTGCTAATATATTCGCTGCCGAAATGGCTTCTACTCTAACATAATGGATTGTGTATATGCGCACAGTTTCACCGACTGTTTTTCATTTGAAACATTGGACTGCCTTGCAGAAATTACAAGCAACCCTTTTTCAGCGCCCGTCATTAGAATTTATTTATCAGAGGCCAACCCATTACACTTCTACTATCTTTCATCTACCCATAGAAAGACAATCATCACTCAATGCTACTGCTTACTTGGGCAATAAGATACGGTTTCATTTATAAATTCCATCTTTTCCGATAATGGAAACTTAGCTAACAGAAAGTGTTGCCATAAAAATGATTGTCACGATCCAAATGTGTCATTTTATATGCTTCGTTATACGTGGTGTGCTTTGGCGACTTGGTACTATATCCTTTCCAAACGTGCTGTATTTGGATGGTTAAAGTAAAAAAATATCGTATTCACCGACGTGATGAGCGCCTAGGAACGACGAGGAAAAGGACAGGAAGCGTTCACAGATCATTGCCAATTTATAGTAAATCACAAATACCGGTGAAGAACCAACAATTGTAAGAACCAGTATGTTTCCGGTTTGGTTTGATGCATAATCAATGTTTAAACAAAGTCCATTTTGATATACCCGTTGAACACATTGGAAAATCGAAATACTAAGTGGAAGTTTATTAATTTCACGAATAAATGTAGCGATCCCAATAAATCATGTCATTAAGTTTGCTATTGCGTACTTAAGTATTGATCACTTCCTCAACAATTATTATAATCCATCCATCTAAGGCACTATGTACCTATCTAGAATATGCAGTTCATCATATCCCAAAAGGAGACGCAGACCGATTCAAATGCGAGCTACGAAGCTCTTCGTTAGTAGGCCTGATATAACTGGCGTACAAAGTATAAATTTGTTAGGGCTAGTCTCATTTAAAAAGTCTTGCCGGATGTCACACAGATACGTTTTAGTCTTGTGACTAAGCATGTGCTGTCTACATCGAGTCTTTTTATTCACATCCCGCCCATTTACAGCTTGGGTGTTTATTAATTCCTAGCACATATCATAGCAGGTATATTTTCACTTACCCTCAAAAATACATCCGCGTATGTCATTTCCTCTACCTCTGCAGAGCAATATCAATTATTTGTGAACCGTAAAATCGTTTCATGATTTGACACACGAACTATATGCAAAACGGACTTAATTGCGCTAAACGAGATTTATCACTAACCTGACAGCAGTAACCACGTTAATTCCTTAAAACATATTCTTCCGTTTCATTTATTCGTGCTGTCCACTTCGAGTCCTTTCACTTACACCATCAAAAAACACTAGTGGTTCGTGGTTGCAAAGTTTGACATTTATTTTTACCTTTGGTACCAAGACGAGGTTATACCTTAATGATGCACTTCCAGCTGAATATACTACCTTCTTCCTGTAGTCCACCTGCACCCTGTATCTGTTTGCCCGGTCATATCCACCTGTCTGTTACAAGCTGTAAAACGTAATGGTAAGACATATTGGTCATCCATAGACGATCTTGGCGTACCGCCAAGTATGAACTTCTGCTCCGTGCTTATGAAGCAATATCACGGTTTTGAAAGGAACATTGTTAAACAGATCGATGTTGAAACATTTTGAAAAATGTCTGTTGCATTTTGTGCGTGATTCGACCTGTTCGCGTTATTCCTTGTTCGTGATTCGAACACAAATAAATTTGAGACATGATATGTCGAAGTTGGGTCAGACACGTTTCGTAGCGTGTGATAATGTGTGAAGGATTCGGTCAAATACCTTAGTTATATCAACAGCTTTGAAATGTTTGCCTAAGTATTCGAATGTTGAAACCAACGACTATAACTTAAATGTCTTCGCAAGGATATTGCTTACTGGTCATATTTGAGTATTCCATTTTGCTTAAGCCTGTTTGATGAATATGCAGTTTAAAACTATGAACGTTACAACTAGAAGCGATGGTGAGTAGAATGTGTATGCAGCGAATTCGTATATTCCAGATGTTGAAGTATTAGGCCATACTTTGCCGTGTCATCATAACAACGGAAGTAAATGCATCAATTAACTAATTATCAAGCATCAACTCGTCAAGGTGCAGTTTGCATTCACTACTCAGCAACAGAATAGAGAAACAAATGATTCCTTAATAAAGCCTTTATTGCATGCATGTGCTCCGCCCACGAATTAAACTTTGATGAGCAAATAGCTGGAATTGTATTGCTCGAATGCACATTATGCTGGTTTGCTTAGAACCAGTGTGATGGGAACGGGCGTTTTGGTAATGCGTAGGCGGTATGAGGGATGTCGAGCAGAGCAGCGTGTGGTTGATACGTTAGCTATTGAAATAGAGGATAGGATGCTACAACAGGCGATATGTTATTGCACTGTATGCCTATATAATTGTGACGGGACACTTTTTCATGTTTCGCTGCGATCGAGTTAGATCCAAAGTAATTGCATAGGGTTTTGCACAAATAAAGTCAGGAAAATGAATAGAAACTTAGAAATAAAAACTCATCGCACTGAATCCGTTTGTCCGATAAGTTGCTTTAAACGCATGAAGGTCACACTGCTGCCGTGCTAAACTCATTCTCTATTTTTCATACCTAGATGCTGAAAATCATTGTGCGGTTTCGTTCAGTTATGCCAAACATTGCGTTATAGAAGTGTTCAAGAATTAACGAAGATATAATCGAATACATCGCATATACTAAGGTTAAATTCAGTGGCTAACATTCAGTACCTAAATTTATGACTTCCGATAAAAGTAAATCTAAACAGTATGTCAAATGTAAGAGCGACAACAGCAACACAATGGTCCCTTATGCTAATGCTCCGCTGTCACAGAAGCTGACATGGAATATCCTCAGTTAAAATTATTAAGAGACGTAATGCTAATCTGTGCTGAACAGTGTTTCCTAAAGGTGAATTTTCCATCAAAATGTTATCAAACGTTACTGTAGTCAAATTTCCTTCAATGCTCATTTAGCAGGTTAGAATGAAGAACTATCAATGTGCATCGTCGATTAATGTCAGGGAGAGCATTCAGTGATAATCGACGCTGCATTTAGGAGTCCTAAGTCGTCGATGATAATGAAGGAAGCGTTATGACAAATGCTTATAGCACGCGTTGGCCCACCTGACGTATTTCACATGGTATGTTTATTTAATGCTCTGCTATGGTTCTTGGTTCCAGTGCGTTACATTAGCGCCCACTTCCAAATCACATTCAGCTACTAGAAGTTGGCAACGCCCCCACTAATAGTCTGAAGCCCAAGAGAATGTGCTTTTGTTATTAGTTTCCTCCATTTAGTTGGCAATGAATTATGACAATTAGCCATATGTTATGGCAAATGATGTCTCGTTCTAATCACACATGGCGCTTCGATTTGATATCGCTGAATGAAAAAAACATTTAACAAGACAAAAATCACAGACTGCCATGGAATACATTTGTACAACATGCCATATATTCCATTGTATGATGATAGATGACTAAGCATGACGTACTTTTATAAAACCTATGGAAACAATTGGTTGTTTTAAGTCACCCTAATAGTCACTAATATAGTTTCACCAATTAGGTCAGTTGTGTTACGTAAATACAATGATTAAAGTGCGAAACTCCAGCGTAGTGCTTAGGATGCTTATAATGTGCGCAATTATTCTGTCAGTCGTAGACAAGAGCAGTCGTGAAATACACCAGGTTGCAACCACTTATTAAAAATTGCACGTATGGTGCAAAATATTTAAGACGAAAAACAAAAATTATTTATGTTCAACTGCGCAAGTGCAATATTCAGGTTGTGTCGTCAGGACGTAATCGTTCAATTACTCTGAGCAATAATAGTACATCAGTATTTTAATCTCGATTCGGATAAGGCGGACTTCTATCAAAACAATAAACTGGTGCAACCACAAAAGTCTCTACCAAACATCTTTGCCAAATATCTGATTGGAATATGTGAATAGCTATTTCGACAATTATAATGTTAACAACTGCTTGAATTCACCCTGCAACCGAACATTGCAGAGTATGTGCAAATATAGAATCCCATTTATGGTCCCGTAAGTCAGCCGAAACATCAAATGCACATATAAGTCAACGTCACCACGTCATTTAAAGAATACGAACAGTATTTATACATACATAATAGAATTGCTGTCACTATTTTACGAGCTACACAAGTTGTTATATACTGTGAGTGCGTTAGTGCTGCATATTTGCATAGCAAATAAAACAAAGACATATGGTAATCACCCCTGTTAATGACACCTCTTAGCAATATCATATTATATCATAATAGGTGTGGTGACTACAGGAATTGTTATCAGCTGTCGCTAATCAAATATGCAATTTTTTACCATTTGTCTGAGCTGGTGTACTGATGACGCTTTGGGACTCTGCTACTAAATGTGTTCCCCCATACAGGCTGTAGCAGGTGCTGCGTCATTACCATCTCTTCAGGTTATTTAAGTTATTCTAGTGAACCTTTTAGTTTGGTCAATGATGTCGGTAATATCCATCCTCCACCATAACAAAATGAACCATCATTTAATGTTATTGACAATTCAGTAAATGTCACTTAATTAAATGGCGGCCTTGTTATTATCATTTCATAACATCCACTTCCATGGATGAGGATTGTTCAACCTACGCTTACCTTTCGCTTGTGGCATCTACAAATACTTCATGCATATATTAACTTGATAATATAGGTATTCCAATTGATAAGCAACTATGAGAGACTGAAGAGTCAGAACGCTTATAACTTACTCTGGCTAATTCCTATACTCAATTGGTTACAGCGCGACAAAATGTGACATCTACGTTATCACCGGTAATCGGCTCGCGGTCCCCATAAAGAAGAGGCCAGTGGCCAGACCAGAGATAAATCAGTAATAAAAATAAATACATCTTAAAACGGGGAAGTTCGTTAGTTGCGTGTCAGGGAGTGAGAGGAGAAGAGATCTAGCCCAAGCACAACAGGATACAAATGTAATGGCTAATAGGACAACATTTGGATAATCGTGAGGAAGCAGAAAGCTAAGAAAAATCTAAGGCGTGGGTTGGGAGTGGCAGAAAACGCGCCATCTAGAAAGGCAGATACACACGTGAGACAAAAGGAAGGGAGGTGGCTGGAAGTGAAACCGAAGGTGGGCGAAAGTGGAGGGAACAAAGAGAAAGAAGAGACCGGAAAAGGAAAATGAGACGAAACTTATTAGACACATTTAGAGTCTACAGCGAATACAACGATCTCCCACGTCCCCTCCATTAGTGAATGAGCTCGGTCTCCAGCGAGAAAGGTTAATGCATGCAATTGCAAGACAAGCACATTAAACTCCTTATAAAGGGAAACTTTATCATCTAATAATTGAATGTGCCCGAGAATACGACCGGAACACAGATCTACGCTATTGTATTCATCCGTATACTGCAAAAAACATTTTTGCGCGGTCGATGTCAGAGACATGGCAAATAGTTGAATTATTAATCCTTGAAATAAACAGGAAGTCAATTTCTTCGTTGTCGCAAGTTGATCGATATGATGGGCTCACTTGCTCATAAGTTGAAGCAGTCAACACGTCCATAACATCCTTAATGAGTCCCTCATCTTGAATACGGTGAAAATTGGCATTGTCGTAGAATGTATTATAATTAACTGGATTATTGCCTATCGCATAGATATCCCGCAGTGATCAATCGTCATGCCAATTGTCCTACTATGTCTCACTCCCGAATATGCAATTATTGCAAACAATTCTTTCATACGTTTGAATACCACATGGCATTAATGATTGAACATTGACGAAAACGTCTTTGTATGGGTTGATATATTGATGCTTGATCTCCAAAGTGTGTTAATTCATTCTATAGTTAATAAACTGGTTGAAAATGAAACCAACATGGCCTTGCAATTACGACTTAAGTGTCAACTTAATAACATTTGCCGAAATGCCTACTGTCGTTTGAAATGAGGCTTAACGTATGATTACCGAGCTTTTAGCATTATTATTCATGCTTGAATTGTTCACAATCGCCAAAACATGACCTTCAATTGTTGGCTTAAGAATCACAATGAAAGTTTGATCGCGACCATTATACCTATATCACAATCAATAGAGTTATAATTGTGATAGCTTACGCTTAAGAACGAGTAGTATCTCATATTGTTAACGACCTCGAGATCATTAGCAAAATTAACAACCTATGTTTCTGCCTCCGATACTGTGTCATACACAACGGGAATGATAAAGGTCATTCCTTTTACAGTGTCAGAGTCACCATACAGGATTAAACGCTGGTTGCTTACGCATGGCTTGATTTCCGCCTTATCGTGATACTGGTATTGTATCTAAATGAACTACCCAATAGTGGGCGATTCTCAAAACGGGCATATGTTTCTTCCAAAAAATACATCACTGTATATTGTTCACAACTTTTCGGTAAGTGCTATTAATCATGAGCATTTATATAAAACATAGTGGCAATATCATGTTATTAAACGTGTGGACTAATGTCATCTTTGATATCCTTCGACAGTCAATAAGGCTCCAATCCAGTTTGTACTACCATCTTCAAGCGAATGTGTGGCTAAAGGGTACACTGTGTCGAGTCACGCAAAATTTCATCTTAGACCGGAGCTCACTGCATATCACTACATTCCGATTTTAACCCGTGATAGTGGGAATTCAATTTCTGGCAACTTCCACTAGCTTCCAAACACCTGAGCCTTTTTGTGATATGATCGTTGTCAGGGAGGGGTCTGGAATGTTGAATGTTCGCTAGGGATATATAGCATCGTGAACATGTCTCTTCATTATGTCTCCCCTTGTTCCAGTGAACAAAAAGACCTACTTTAAGAATAATATAGGTGGTCTATGCAGTTTCAACGAACGTGAGAAGAAATGTTTAATAATTCAAACGTATTTGGAAACTTACAGTTCTTGTCATTTTGATATCAACATTAAAGGCGCTAGTCTGTCACTGATATCATGCGACTATCTTAGCTAACATCGTCAAGGGTTATTAAGTTTATTATGGCATAACAATATCGATTCGTATTTAGTTAATCAATACTGAGTTCTGAGCGCTTGTCATGTAGGAGCAAGCGATCACGTTTAGCAATTTTGAACGCATTACAAAAATCTTTTAACCTTGCAACTTTCCGCATTACACAACATTTGTAAGCTGAAAAATATTTTGGTGTTTCTGTTGTTCATTAAATAGTAATGAAGAAGAGTGTATAATATGACAGGGAAGTAATGCTTTAGTTCAGCACTTTATTACACAGGTATGTTAGGGAAAATACAGGTTCATTACGAATCTGTGAGTTGAGACCAAATTGGATAAGAAAGGGATCTTTATGCGCTATAAATATAGCTGGCTGGGTTTGCTGAAATTTGCTTTATTGATGTAGGTCAGACATTTTATTAGAGAAGCTAGTGCTTTGCAAGCTTTACTCACGGCATGTTTGTTGAACAATAATAAGGACCATACTTGTGGTGGCTCTATAGTAATATCTGATCTGTGTATATTCTTTTTTGTTGAATGTTTGCCAATTTGTGACCATGGTATTGAGCTAAATAGAAACTGGACCCTACCATAGCGGCTCACAATGTGTAATAACTTCTGGCTTGTCGTTATATCGTTCAGTAAATGCTCTTATGTACTTCCTAGAGTGATAACTGCGATGAATGGTGTTATAGGAGTGTACTTAATATATGTATAGTTATTCCCGTATTCGTTAATTGTCAATAATCAGAATCTGCATTAATAACAATTTACTATTCAAACAAAAAAACCCCTCAATTAGACCAACCATCTCTCGCTGATGTTTAATCACAATAGTTCGTGCCATTTCGATTTATTTGGTGCATTTCACGTGTTGCCCTCCTTTGAGATTAGGGTAACGCATTTGTTAATCCTGGTTAGATGGTTTTCTCAGGGAACGAAATACCGACGTATCTCAGAAGGTGTATGTAACCCTGACGGTTTCCTAATAAAAATAAAGTGCTTTGCAACCACACCTTTGCAAAGCTCACATGAGAGAGTCAGGTGATGTAAAGCTCCTCCGTGCTCGTATCGGTACCCCCAAGTTACTAAACATAAACCAGCCATGCATGTGTCACGGGCCATATAACATTAGCAAGCAAGAAATATGGAAGTTGCGATTTTTCCTTATAGGCTGATAAAGATGTATGTAAAGGCCTGCCATTTTGCGTACCGCCAATTTTATCGGCAGCAAATGACTCTCGCCCTCCATGGTACATCTAATAACCCCAGTCCGTCTATGATTCAAATGGGATATCTTTAATCCAATACCAAACAGGGGAAATTTGCACGCTACGTTAAAGCTTTGGGAATATGGGTCCAAATCATTCAGTTTTCGCCTGATGCATTGAAAGTATAACCCGAGTGGTAACAACTCACCCAAAGTTCCCTAATTGTCCGAATACCAAAGATCGTTTTAGGCATGTTGGCGTATGCAAGCACCAGCATTGGGATGATGTACGGATCAGTGTCATCAGTGTGCTTCGTATAAACAAGTAAACCTAGGATTATTGCTTAATCCAGTATGTTGTGACGTAACGGGTTTGTTTTGGTTTTTTCTCGAGATATACAATATTTGCAACTATAAATTACCCATCATTAGCCAGGGCCGGAGGGACATGTAATGGCGTAAAACATTCAGATCTCATGATGGCTAATGTTGCTTATGCCTAAGGAAAAAGGAAGGATAAAAACCATGGCATTCCGAGCTAGTTATGCAGCTAAACTCACTGCAAACTTCAACCATGCACGATTCAAACGTTTGATTTCGAGAGAAAATCAACGTAATTCATACACGTTCCCCTTAATAGATCAAGATTTCGAACTGCTGGAAGTGTTTGGTGCACTCGTGGTAGCAAATCATTTACTGTACGATTGCAAGTGCTAAGAAAGCAAGTTCGACCAACATCCATGATAATAATATTTTCCTACATGTGAACTCTATATCTTTTACCCACCATAGGTAGATGCTAACATTTGGCTATGCCCTTTCTAATGTGATGCTTGAGCATGGTTTATCAAACAATTAGTGATGGTTTGATGTTTAAAACCATTCCGTGTTACATAGCATCTGGAAGTTATTGTCAGACAAACAACATTTGTTATGCAAACATTTGTCATAGACACGTCACTGAGAGAGTATGCTTTTCAGCTTGTTTCATAAGCTTCAATTGCATTAATAGAAAATGTTTAGTCATGATACCAAGGGTTAGTCAGGGTAATTCAGTCTAGCCTTTTTACATAGAACACTTCGTATTCCTGTTATAGTTACTTGCATATGAGACCTGTCACAGTGTCTTTTCTTGGATTTTGTACATTACATAACACTTCATATGGCAACTCTTGGAACTAATGTTCTGTTAAATTGACTAAGCGCACATTTTAAATAAGCTTTCGCGTTCAATCATGGATGTATTGACTTGACCATGCGCTGGTGACTACTTTCGCTGACAATACAAAATTATATCATCCGTGAATTGCATCTCTGTTGGTGATACAGAAACAAACCCAACAGCGTGTGTTGCCATAATTCTGAACGTTCTGTTGACAATAAGTCATTCTATAGTGAGACTTATTTTAGAGCGTTCTGTACTCGATTCGTTGCACTTATGTATAAGCGATGTCGTATTTAACAATTTGTTGAGCTTCTCGGAAAACAGACTGTATTGAGTTCACAGAATGCTTCGTCTACGTGAGAAACTCAGCATTAATTTGATCGGTTGAGTTGGTGGAACAGTGTGGTAAATATGAAAACTATCGAAGGTTGATTTACTTTATGTCTAGATGAGTTCTTGTCAATATACCATGCTTATAATTAATAATATAACTATGCTTGTTGTTGCTGCAAAGTGGCCTGTGTTTACAGTAAATGAAGTGGACGTGATATCATAACAAAACACTAAGTGAGTTTCCTTAATGGAGCGCACTGCACTAAAACTACTGCCAACGGGTCTTTACGACAACGGGTACCTTGCTGTCATTGCTCGGTCACAATCTGTATGGTTTCCCCAATATACGCCCACGTACGCCGCTCGTATGCTTACCCGGCTGGCAGCAGAAGAGCTAGGCCGACATTTAAAGTACCATCGAGCGTAACATTTCTTCACGTGTTCCGAATTTGCGTTAACAATACACGAACCATAGTCGGACGAATCGGGGCTAAAACAACAAAACGATCATTCGATAGACATGCATTTCGCTCTTCATAATACTTTTCTATTCGTAAGGTAACGTGAACTTCAATAATATCACGTTGATATTAGAGCGATTTACAATAAGATCTAGTAGCGTTATAAAGGGACGATGCGATCAGAGCAAATGTTCTTATCGTCTTCGTTTCGGCTGGATAATTGACTTCATGATATCGCCCACACGATGGGATACCGTACAGTGTTACGCCTAGAAGGCTCGAGAGGAATGTAGTTTACATTAAATCGGACTCTGCAAGTTGAGCCATATATGAGTGCAAAAATGCACATATCTGCACATCCAAGTAGGTATGATACATCACGCATAGAATTTGTTGACATTTAATTGTTTTCATTAAAATGACTTGGCAAAATTACAACATGTTTTGGTTGTTCATCGTTATCTTGTATTCAACAATGAACAATCACTTTACGGGCGCAACGTGTGTGCGGATCTTGATGACGTGGATTGTAGTATCCACGCTCTGATTGACACGGGCCACTTGAGAGGCAGCCAACTGCACCAGACGTCGACGCTCTCACGCGGTAAATGGACCAACCTAAGTGAAAGCGTCACGCCTTTATTTACCTGGACTGGTAATCCACAGTCTATGTACTGTGCATTGATTTACTTCATTTCAACGCACTGCGCATTTTAGCATGATATCCAATATTATTCACCTGTAACCTGTAAGTACAATGTAAAAAACTGCAGGCAGTGTTATGCAAGGAACCTGCCACCAGGTTTTCATCGCGATGATCGATCTCTGTGAGGTTACAGCTCGCCGTATCTTTGATATTCATTGAGCAACTCCAATCGATCATTCGTTTATTCTTTCGGCTCACCGATAACTCTGTATATGAGATTATTCATTAATATACAGATTATTTTAGTACTGTTTGTGTTTCGTCCTTTCTACTGTACCCTTTGCTGTAAATATCCAGTTGCATAAACCGCAATCTGCATTTAACAGCGTAGAATAATTCTGTATCATAGAAGGCATGTTCAGTTTTGAATGGAATTACTTGAAGCAGATGTTGTTAGATAATCCATGACAAAAGTTTCATCAAAATTTTCAATGTATTGTCAGATATACACGAATAATCATAGACCCATTTAATATAAGATTATTGCTATTTGACTTTCATCCGTAGCCCTGCATAAAATCCAAGAGCACGTGAACTCCGTCACGCTTGTCAGCATCAGTCCATGCGATGATGTGCAGCCAGTCATTACAATACTATATCTACATCCCACCACGACGAATCCAATGACGATGTCCATGCATAACATTTATTTTTATCGGGGGCAGTCTTCATTAATCACTTGCCCGCATTTAGTTTTTTCATTATCCAAATAATAGCTTATAGCACATTCCATTTCCATCCCACGTCCTTTTTTCAACATCAGACCACTGTACAACTAATGTCCCGAATATCGCCCTTTCATATAAGTCCGCGTTATATATTGTTTAACGCATTTAGTTATGAATCTTGCAGATATTTTACAAGCTCTACTAGTATGAGACAAAGATCTTTTTAACAACTTAAGCATATTCTCGTGTGTTTTGAATATCCATAAAATGTATGGTAGGTATGATATTATCAGCTATTTAAAATGTTCCTGAACAAACTACATTTATTATTGGTGTTTTTTGTACCTACATGTTATTAGGTATCTAAAATTTACGATGAGGTAAAGTGCTAAGTATGCAGTTTGGTAACGTCTCGCGTTAGAAAATTAGTTGCTAGCTTGCTTGGGATATACCAATCACAGTACCAGTTTTATTCTCATCATAATATTTTGCAGACTCTCTGGCTATGGTCAACATTCCCTATGGACGCTTTCAGCTCAGCGATGCAATGCATGTAATTTTTTATTCCTCGCCAAAAATGTGCTATCAATCTGATATGATGAATCGAATCGACTAGAAATAACAAGTTTAATCACCAGGAAGTGGACCGCGTCTGTGTTAGCCAGCATATGCGCATTCCCGATTAGTCTTGCTATTTCATTTAAGATCAAACGAAATGAGACTGCAACAGCAAGGCGGTGATGACATCTGATCTGATCGCATCCAGCCCATGGACGCATGTGTTTCCTGCGATAGATCTTCAGTGGATAAGCAGCATGCTCGACGTTGCTTATTGACCATGATAATTGGTTGGCGAGTGTGCCACTATTCATCAGACAATGCCAGCACAATAATCCGTTGATCTGACATGGGGCTCCAACGATCCTCAAGCAGTTTGAACGCGCTGTCGGTATATTTCAAAGTACACGTAATTCCTTTGAAAACCGTCTGCGCGTGGTCTGGAAATGTTGACATTTCTATTTTCATCCTATATCAGCCGATATGACATTTGGCATATAAAGAAAAAAAGTGCTTTCGTTTGGCCTAATTTAGGAGGCATATTTTGGGTAGGTGTAATTGGATGCGTCAATAGCTGTCTGAGATGTAGCAGTATTCAAGTCCCTATTGTGTCACCGGGAGCCGTGGCAGCATGAAGCATAGCATGATAAAATGAATGATATCCTGCGGCGACGAATTCATCAGGGTGATCAATCCTTGATGTTTTCACCTTGACATTGTTGAGTGCTGAATGATCAATTGGTGTGAGATATTGCAGCTACCAGGATGTGGTAATGCTCATTGGAGATCTCTTAAATTCGGGCATTTGCGAATGATGAAATAGACGAAAACTTGAAGATATATGTAAAAATATTTAGCTTTCGATACAAATAATACTTAACCAAGATTAATTGATGTCTGAAATAGTTGTCCCAAAGCAAATGCACATTTTGCCTTTAAGCCTATAATAGATGTGTTGTCCAATAATGATGTTAGATGTTTATCAACAGATGCAAACGGACATTTCACGGAGCAGCACGATTTCACTTTCTATATATAATTGCACGATGAAGATACTGTTACAGCACAGAAAGAAACTACGGACAGGAGAACACAACATATCCAACGTAATCATAGTCAAGGATTAAATAACCTCTTGATATCTGCATAATGAGGTTTCCTCATTTGTTTCTTTAGTGTTATGATATTTTTCTCATTTCGAGGTTTTCGATTCTCATTTATAGCATGTATTGTTTGTACTGTTTTGTCATTTTTAACCTTTTTGTGTGCGCTACAAAACGGACACCTCATCCGTTTGAAATACAATGACCTTCAGTAACTCGTATTGTCCACATGGTAAGAGCATTAATTTCACGCATCGTGGAAGTAACAGGAACTGCCTTATTGTACATCGGAACATGAGGTGCTTATTTCTTAATGATTATGCGCTAACTTCCAATATAGGAAAATGGGTTATCATCTTATATGTCTGGTACGCATCGGTTCTGACAAAGCAGTCATTTTATTTGGGGTATCAGTTGCAAGCCACCTGTATAACTAACTACGCTCTCATTTCCCCAAATGGCATCTTCAAGGGGCCTTAAGATTCCATGCTTGAGTGATGGATATGACAAGTATCACAAATGTGGATGCGTTGTTGGTCTTGAAATAGTAGACAAAGATTATAAATCCACAGCTTAATAGGTAGGCAGAAAAGCGTCGGATTTTTCTGTTTTCGTTCAACATTATGAAGGCACGCCATATGTTCCGATAACACGCCGTTTGCCACTAAACTGTGGGGGATTTTCTCTACTCTAAGGCGAGTTCTGTACTGACCTGCCCTTCTCGCATGACCCTGCGAAGACTCAAGATGAGACATCAAAACAGTCTACGCGGCGACTTTGAATGTGAAGACGACAATCAAGCGGCTGGTCGATGCAATTGGATGTACCTCAACCACACCCACGTCGGGATTCTATCTAAAGGTATCGTACATGTACCGATGGCATGCAACCAAGTTTCTGTTATTGTTGCGACTGAAACTAGAATGTGTCTAATCGTGCTGCACTTAGGACGTCAGAGGATTAATTTTTTGATATCTGCGTTTCCAATAAAAATAGCGCCAGCCGCTATGACATCGTTGTACACGCTAGATGTACACTGCTCAGTTGCACTTGTCAGCTTGATAAGCCCTGAGAATCGCGTTCAGGTTCTACATCAAAACATTTCCATAATTTCGAAGGGTATGATAAAATAGCTGGTTGAAAGTTAGCGCAGAAGTCAGCTAAACCTGGTGTCTGATGTCATACTGATTGGCCGTGGCCGGACGATCCTCGCAGGGGAACTTTCACTGGTGTGTTCACCTCGTTGACTTCCAACACCCGAGATAGTGGTCGAAATGTAAGTACCAAGCATCTTATATATTTATGTATCCCTTTAACTTCATGAATTATTACTTGGGCATAAAAATGTATATGGGCATAAATATGTAAATATCAAAATATATATATATTATTAATATATATGTTTATCTTTATATATATATGTGTATATATAAATATACATATGTTGATATATTTACATATGTATACGCATAAATATACATATTTATATATATACATATATTTATACAAATATATATATTTACATATCTATACGCATAAATATATATATAAATACATATATTTATACAAACATATATATATCGATATATATATATATATATCGACATATATATATATATATATTATATATATATATAATATATATATATATATATATATATATATTAATATATATGTTTATCTTTATATATATATGTGTATATAAATATACATATGTTGATATATTTACATATGTATACGCATAAATATACATATTTATATATACATATATTTATACAATATATATATATTTACATATCTATACGCATAAATATATATATAAATACATATATTTATACAAACATATATATCTATCTATATATATATATATATCATACATATATATATATATATATATTATATATATATATATATAAATATATATATATATATATATATACACACATATATATATATATATATATATATATATATATATATATATATATATATATATATATATATATATATATATATATATATATATATATATATGTATTAGCCTTGCACTATTGGTAGTATCAATTCGTTTGATCACGTCGTAGATGAACACAATGTACGACTATTGAGACGTCAACAAGTTGATTGTTTGTCCTTATGATATTCATAGCGAGTACCGTTTCTCCATTTCTTAGTAACTTTTCCCCATGTTTTATCTCATCTTCATGTACGTTAAATCAATAACAATCGTGTGCTATCAATTTGATTATTGTATGAACTGATTTTAACAACACTATACATGCCGTGTACAATGACAATCACACTCCCGTATTGCAAAAGTAACTCACTCTCAGACCGTTTGTTACGTTACTATCTATTGACAAATCACAGTAGAATCTCTAAACAGCAGTTCCCTGACTATCCTCTTGGTAGTAAGAGTGGCATGCACCGATCTTCAGTCCACTCCAATCCTGTGAATTATGCATTGTTCCCGATGTAGTACGTTTTAACAACATGTCTAAGTTACAACGCGTTCCATTAAACCTTTGTCCTTGAAACTACAGTCGTGTATAGGCAATATTCCGTGCTAAGGTGTACTGAAACAGTATTTGAAGCACATTATTATGCCACTTACTGATGAATAGGCCATTGGCCCATTAGTGTTTATGAGCCATCAAATGTATGTGGTCGTAAAATTGCCATCATGGACTCAATCACTTCAGGTCCACATAATGCTATCCGTGTATTTCCACAGAATATATGTAAGGGAGGAAATACGCACAAACGAAAGGGGCCCATGATCCACCAACAATGTGTGAACAATTGACTCGACTTATTATAGTTTATGTGGGAGTCCCTATTGAGGGAAATAGCTGTTCCTTGCACTCAAGATTTTGAATACTTAAAATTGTCCCAACCATTTCCATCAATATGTACCTCCACATATGTGCAAATGGCCGCCGCCGTCTACGTCTTGTGACGTAATTCGAACGACTTTATTCGATCACTGTTTCGATAAATATGTGGTTCTGTGTTAGTTATCGCGCTCCTGGTGAGTTGCATTGGTAACATTTTTAAAAAGAGAGTTATCGACGTAACAAACTAACACAGTAAGAGCTTCAATATTTAACGTAAGTCACGATGTTTGTCCAGGTAAATAAGAATAAATCTATCCTCCATCACCGACAAAAAAATAGCAAATAAGGCCCCAGTTTCAATGGGATTATGATACTTGATGTTTATGGAATAATATACACAGTGCAGACCGAAATTACTTCAACTTTCGAAGAAAAGCAGACCTCTATATTCGAGTTGCGAGTGATTAATAAAGTACTGGACGCAACCAGCGATCGGTGTACCCCAACATTACGTGAACAACACTATATGCAGAATAGCTACCTCTCGAAACGTTCAATACATTTTTGTCTTATGCTTAGTGTCAAGGTTAACCTCCGATCTATTCTTTCACACTCACCATATTTTAATCGAGTGAAATATATTATGGAGCATATATATCTCGCCATGGCGACGCAAGCCGGAAAAGGTAACTGCATATTTACCTACAACCGCCGCAGAAAGTGGGGGCTAGTGCATTGCAGATGAGGGTGAATGTGGAAGGGGGCATGCTCGATATAAAGAATGTTTATACAAGTGGTACCATTTATAAAGCATCAGTTGATTTTAGATAATATTTTTGCATTTTTAATTGGTAAGTATGCAGGTGAAAATCGAAATGTGAACAGTTGAAATCAGATGATTTTCGCCATGCATCAGTCAAACCGATTGATCAATCTCACATAGAATGACCATCGGCAGTCTACAGAAGACTGCTGATTGTCAGTCTATATAGAAGTGTTGATCGTTATGTATGATGCAAGAAACAACTAATAATTGCCTCGTTTGCGTTGGTAATCCATCTTTGCCGAGCTTTTTCGTCCATCTTAAAACGTTCAACTCAAAAATAAACAGTATTATCCTAAGCACTGGCTCTGACAAACAATCAATTCTCTGCAAGAACAAATCGACACCAGATCTTCTGAAAGTCAGGCATAACATCGTCTTACATATATGTATATATATAGATATATATATATATATATATATAGAGAGAGATATATAGATATATATATATATAGAGAGATATATATATAGATATAGATATATATATATATATATATATAGATATATATATATATATATATATATGTATATATATATATATATATATATATATATATATATATATATATTATATATATATATACGTATATAGATAATATATATCGATTATATTCACATATATAAATATATATATGTAAATATATATAGATATATATACGTAAGTATACACACTCACAAACACACACACATATATATATATATATTTATATATTTATTTATACATATATATGTATATATATATATATATGTATATATATATATTCATATATGTAAAAATATATATGTACATATATTTGAGTGTTTGTATTTGTTTTGTGTGCGTGCGTGTATCTGTGTGCGTGCGTGTATGCGCGTGTGTTTGTGTGTGTGTATGTATGAGTGCGTGCGTGTGTGTATGTTCGTGTGTGTTTGTGTTGTGTATGTGTGTATGTGTGTGTGTGTGTGTGTGTGTGTCTGTGTGCGTGTGTGTGTGTGTAAATTGTGCCTAGGACCCTGGTTTGCGAAATTCATAGCTTCCTTAGTTCAGAAATTTAATAACATCGAATGATTGCATCGGGGCTCGTTATATGGGAGAAGTGTGTCAAGCGAATTTGCACCTAGTTCATCGTCCAGATGCGATACGCCAAGGTATGATTGGAGGTTTTTAACACCTGATCCCTTGTGCCGTACTGCTGTTTTCTTTTCACTTAAGTTCAATGTGTATTCTTTCCTAATTACGCGTTAACTGCTGAAGCGTATGGTCCTGGCGGCCACAGATAGTTCACTTTAGAGCAAAAGCTTCAGAACCAATGCCAACATAAGCGCCCATCTAGGCCATAAAGAAGTAAAACATACGCGCAGTTGTGCCTTGTAATTTGTTCTGATGTTCGTTTTTGTGCAACAGGCAATTCAAATAGTACAGATCTCTTCTTGGCAAAGTATTTGCACTTGCCATTGTAAACCTTGATACTGGCTAGACTCAAAACATTGACCGACTATTCCTAGTCATATATTAGTTCGTAAAGACACAAACGCAAGCGCGCGTGTGTGTATGTGAGTGAGTGAATATGTGTGCGTGTTTGTGTGTATGTGTGCGTGTAGCGTGTGGATTATATTTTGGTCGCCGTTATGATTGTTACACTGTGGTCAATGCCAGATTTGAGGACGCCTCAGATTATTGTTTGTATCACCTTTGTGAGATGGACCTGTTATTACACGATGATTCGAGTCTGATCCCCAACGAAGCTAGTCAATCTGACACAGCTGGTAATCGCCCTACATAGCGTTGCAAGTTCGTCATGTATCCACAACTCTGTAGTTTATATGCTTTTATCAAAAACGTTACATTTTTCAAATCCATTAGCAATCCGGGGATAGCGCTTGTCATCTTACGCTCACCCCGGAGCATACATCCGGGTACTGCGTAAATATCGATCTCTTCGCCATTGCTTTTCGACTCCAACTACCTGTTTTTACTAGGATTTATTTTGCAGATTTACGCTTTGTCATTTAAAAGCTTATGTTGCTCGACACAACGGTGCGTCTATGAGTGAGACAAATGCATTATTTTAATAACGATGAGAGGTGAATATAAGGCGACTCATTCGGTAATTTGCAAAGCATCAGCGATTGTGTACAAATTCGTTTATATCTTTATTGAATTAGTAAATTCAATGTGTTAACTCATTCACACGATAATAAAACGACTGTTTATGTACGCAGAATCAATATGGTAGCTGTCTCTATGTTGTATATATGTGTAGATAAATGCTACAACGATTCACCAAGTGTTATATATGGTTTCGTACAAACGTATTTCGCTCCAGCCCTGGATAAATACCTGGGCATTATATTCATATAAATGAACTGTCAGGTAAAAGTGCCTATTACATGATACGAAGCGATCGTTTTGGGGGTTTTTCAAGCAAAAACCTTTCGCATGGTAGTTACTCTTAATGGTAGTCTGCATGCAACTACTTCAATATATAACCCCACCCCCCCCCTCGTCCCCGGTACATGTCCCGTGCGCACGCACACTTTACACTAGCTTGCCGTGCCAAATTTCCGTGGCTATGCCAAGTGCTAGAGTGGAAATATATGAAATATATATCTGTCATCAACATATTTACAGATTACCGTGATTAACATTCAATAGCCAATGGCTATGAAAATACCATCGAGTGCAGGTTAGTAACATCCCCTTAAAATGTGGTGCCCTCAATGATATGTTTCCCATCGGTTTATATCTAACACGACCGAAGCCTATCTCGGTCTGGAACGGGCCACATTTGGAAGGATTAAACACGCGTCATGAATGCTCAAGGGTTGACCATATGTTTGTGAGACATTCGAGTCGGAATGGTTGTGTAATGCATAAGATAAAATATATATATATATATATATATATATATATATATTATATATATATATATATATAAGGAGAATAGTTTTGACTAACCATAACGGAAATATATATATATATAAATATATATATATATTTATGTATATATATCATATGCAAGGTACGTTATATATGCAGCATGCGGACTCATATAATATATGCTATACACTAGATATATACAGATATTAGATACCTACACGCACAAATATATAATACTGTATGTGATATATATATATATATCCATAAATGTGTATATAGATATATATCTATATATATATATATATATATATATATATCTCTCTCTATCTAGATATATCTATATATATATCTCCATATATATATATATATATATATATATATATATATATATATATATATATATATATATCTATATATATATATATATATATATACATAGGAAGACAACAACAGACTGAGGGCTTTATTTCCGTAGTTCACAACAGACACCTTGCCGCCTTCGAGTGGTAAGCTTGAGTTAATACTCCGTAAAGACACACAAATTTGAGGATATTCTTGTCTGAGTGCAGAGCTTGGCACCCTTCACTCTCTAATGCAAACAACCAAAGTCTCGACCACATTTAAAGCCTACAGCAAATCGCATGGAAATAACTGATGCGCTTGCAAGTTGTCGGTAAGTGGTGTGATATGATTGATATTTGGCTCAAATGCTGCCCCATTGATAGGTGTCATCGACGTAGACAACGAATACACTGGCTGGCCCGTTATCACAAACTCGCACCCTAACACGTTGATGAATGAATGACGTCATGCTCGATCTCAATCCGCACTCCCACCTACAAGGAATTCAATACTGCGCATCATGTCGAAGTCATACAGCCGAATATCTGCTTCATATTATGACATGTCGAATGCACTGCAAGTGTGACTGCAATGCTATTCTATTCAGAATAACCATTTGAATTTTACAAATCTGTCTACCATATTTGCATCACGAACCTGGATGAAACGGGCGCATGTTAGTGGCCGTCATAGGTGTGGGTAGCAGTATGCATGAGGCACGAGGTTTTCATTCATTACTGCAGGCAATCTATTCTACGCCACCATTTTTGCTACATCGACTTGAAAGATGCCCTTACGAATATAGTTAAGCTCACTGCATTCTTGATCGAAATTTACACTGATGTGCTTCTGCTGAGCAAGAAGAAAATACATATGCATGTTTGTAACTATAGTATCATCCGTATTTCCCCCATTAGGAAATTATGCGGGAATATATATCAAATGGTATCAATTACTTGTCAACTTCCTATTTGTGATATGGTAAAGTAAAGATATAAAACATTAAGATCGACGCATGCAAATATTTACATAATTATCAGATGAAAAATGCGAGGCATTGCACATATCACTGATATGAACCTGATATGTTCATGCGCGGCTGTACCCGATGGTGGCGATTCCAATTGATCATTGTTCTAGACACTTAATTGTTCCAACAGAGGTGGATTAACCCAACCAATGTCAATATATAGCAAAGTGCCAATTTGATTCAATGCAGACGGTCTTTGATGGATGCCTTTTACATAATAAATTCCGTTCCATCCCGCGAAGTGATTGGACGCAGATGAATACACTTTCTGTCAGGTGCACGTCGTAAAGAAAGTCAATTTACAAAGCACTAGATCGGGAAAATCATTGTTATTTATCGTGCTTACAAATCATGCTTTAAGGTTTGTGACTCTCATGGCTAACACGATAACAGGACATGACTGCATAGTTTATTACCAGCATAGGTATGATTAATTAACAAAACAAAAATAACACCTTTGATTCTATTATGCTGTTACACAAAATATATTAGCTTGACCACTTTTGATATCCTGTGTTGAAGCCTGATACACATGGCAAAGCTACGTATCCAGGGGTACCAGATGTAACTCTATCGAGCATAAAAGAATTCCACCTTCGACGTGAAAATGTGGAGGGAGGCAAAAACATCAGAGGTAAGTGTAAGCATGTTGCGATGTGCTTGTGTGTCTAAGTAAGGCGTTCACATATACTGAACCTTACCGCTACAATATTCAAGCATCGTATACTTGGCTTATGTTGTGAGTATCTTATACCAGGAATCAATCACCACGCATTAAACGCAATTTATTATAATTTTTTAACCCGTCAAGATAGGCCCCGATAAGCCCACAATAATTAATGCTCGTCACACGTTAGCTTCGGGAGAACGAAATAGACAGGTAGAAGGGCAGATATCTCCACTGATTGATTTACATGTAAGTGAATCACACCTGCACCTGCATGCCTACCTGTGTTATCACGGAGCAGTAGTAAATGTACAATATCTTCATTTATCATACTTCATGATTTAACAACAATACGACAAACTGATATTGTCGTGTTTGACATTACAATAATGATATACCTTTTAGTGCGTTCCATATTACAAGGTAAATCACTGTAGGATATCACTTATATCCAGTTAAACAGTCACATTGATTGCATGCCTCATTGATGAACACAGCCTATGAATAATTGAACACATGATTCACATTTTTCATTCAAGGCTCCACATTCTATTATTTTTATCCACCTAGTGTCAGTCTGATAGAAAACTATATCGCGGAACACAATGTGTCCTCAGGGTCTTCTTTAGCAAATGGCAGCACTCAGCTAACCCTCAGCCAACACGTAGAGTAACTGCGGCCAATATTCGTCTTTCGTAAGCCACCATTAAACTCCCATGTCCACTCACCTTATATCTACACACCAATGGGCAGTTCTGTTATCGGATTACATATTGCACATACACGATTATCTGCAAAATTCAGCACTGAGATGATATAAACGCCCCCTTCAGTTACATAAACGATGTTAACGTGTCTCATACACTGCTGACTTTAAACATCTTATTTCTAAGGAGTATTCCGTAACGAGGTTGTAGGGACAACACTTGCACCACATTATTCTCAAATTTGCGTAGCGTAGGACGTCGTAAAATGCGGTCAACTAGATGCATCTTAACATACCATTAGTGTAGGTCATTGTCGTTATAATACGAGTTCGCCACGGTTGCTAAAAAAACATGGAAGTTTATTTGACATATTCTTTGAAACTTGAATGGCATCAGATGCTCTCCATGCGATCCAAAAGCTTCCATTTAGTTACAATAATGCGCACTCGTGACCTGCACAAATAGCTGAGCCCCGCCATACGAAACTAATTCAGAGTAATTAATTCCCAGGCGTGGCTCCTTCCAAGTGAACGTGTGTGTATCACTGAAGGTTAAGTGCATTTATTTGGCTCACCTTGATTCCTGAGTTGATAGCGCTAATTCAGTGCCCCACTATTAAGTGTGTGCGTAATTGACCAATGATGTTTCATTGATACCGGGAATTCAATTAAGCCTGCCATTGAATTAGGATAACAGCAAGGTTGGTCGTTGCGGAACTAATTTTCAAGCTTATCGTCCTGTTCACAAATTACCAGCTTACGGCATTATACGCCACAACGGCACGTACTGGCAATATTCCGTGCCTTATAGCTTTTGTTTCAAATCTAACCCACAACTATTTACTCTACAACTGTTCATTGACGAACATATTCATCACCTACAAAAACACCTCAAGCGACCGGCCATTGCAGTCACTTGCGTTCTCTTGCTGCCACGTCCTGCCTTTTTTTAAGCTGTTGATTCAGATTTGTGGTTTGATGGTGTTAGTTCTCTAGCAGCATAGTTCTCTCTTTTTTCATATATATCATTATATTCAAACTTTCGTAACAAATATGTTCTATTAAAAAATAATAGTTTTGGATTGTATATTACCCATCACGCTTGAAAAGTAAATAACACCTGGCAAGATCAACTGAAATTAAACAAAAGCTGGATAATGTGAAAGTCTCCCTGTGTTCTTTCCCGAGTCTTCACTAAAAGAAAACGATTGGTAACTTCACATAAAAGATAATATATAGATATATTTATATATGAATAGATATATATATAACTATAATATATATATATATATATATATATATATATATATAGAGAGATATATATATATATATATATATCTATATATATATATATATCTATATATATATATATATATATATATATATATATCTATATATATATATATATATATATATATATATATATATATATATATATATATATATATTGTTAGTTCCAAAAAGGCCGATTTTCCCTAACAAATTCGTTTGTGAATACCGCTCAGCATTTTAGACGGAACGAAGAATTAAGCCGGTTGGTGAATACGGCCCCAGTGAGCCAAGCTCGGAAGATACTGCTGCACTGCCTCTTGAATAAGGTAATATAACCTGACGTTGATCTGTTGGGGTTATAAATAAGGCACATAGCAGACACTTTTTAGTCTAGACATCCGCGGAGCTGAAAACGGTCGAACAAGATGATGATATTGGGCCAGTGAACATATCTTCTGTATACCAGGTACATCAAATTGTCTCATTTTATAGTCTATGGGGTTAAGAAAATTATAAGTTTGTTTATGATTGCTTTTGAGTGCCCTCCCCTACGACTGCTGATCCTTTTTCAAACTAAGTAATAGATTTATGTGACGTTTAGAAAGTGTTGGTGACGCGCGCGGCACAACGTGTTGACCTCGTGGCCGGTTATCAAAACTCATGATAACTTATGCAATGACAGCTCACTCCAATGCTGAATTAGATATTTGTTAGGTTTTATTGGTAATGATACTAAAGCACATGTTTGTGTTATCTGTTATTGAAACATTTAGGCGGAGAATATCGTTCACAAGTATGGTGCCTTCTAAATATCAAAGGGAACTAGTCGACTCTTCATTTAGTCACCTGGCTGTTGATCCAAGAGTAGCGAATTGTAAAGATTGATAGTTGTTAGGCGGCGTTCACAACTGTTCCCATGGCGATTGAATAATGGTAATTGACATTCACGACAAACGTTTTAAACACAAATAGTCTTGTGAACAACTGGAAAATCTATGTAGTCTTGTTATTCATTATCAACTATGCACTGATTGGCTTATCGTTATTTTCTTTAGGCTATCAACATCAGTAACCGAATGAGTTTGACTATTGTGAATGCTTCACGGGACGGTCTTAATGATATGAGAGGCATAAATTACCATGAAGGTGAAACAATTACCGGTAGGTGTCGCTATTACTTTGTGTTATCAAAATACTTATAAGGATTAAATGAATATGAAGGAAAATTAAGTTTTGAATATTATTGGAATAGCGAAATGAAGGTTTGATAAATGTTCAAATTATATGTTTTAATCCGTTAGCAGGTACTTTTGAAAATAAATTCAGACTACGAATAAGCATGCATACGTTTGAGAGCATTGTATGATTAAACTGTTGTATTGTAAATTTGGTGATGAGTAACGCTCCCGAAAACACATGAAACCGCAAAATATTATGTGAATCTATGCGTGGGCAACGGCACAGCTGTCATATGCCCAGCAAAGCATTCTACAGCAACTAACAAGTGCGGATAAGCTGTTGAAAATATGCGTTCAAAACGGAGTCATTATTGACTGTAAAGCCTCTTCCTGTATTATTATTATTATTGCCGGTTCACCCAGTCTGTAATAGTAATATTTAGCTCACTAGCGTCCATTATCATCTCACTCGATCCACCCGCTGTTGTCATAGCTTTCAGTTACCCATCCATGCACACAAACGGGCTGATGTAAATCTCCTTATCCAAACTGTCAAGTTCTATTAGACATCCACGACCATCATATGCTTACAAACCCGCGCAAAAGTTTCTTACCACAGCGCACTGCGAGAGGCGGGTTTTGATTCTGGCAGACAGCCAAAAAGTTGTGTGCGCGTCTCCGCTAAGTCCGGACTCAACGGCACTGGTGAATGACAACTTAGCGACGGCTCAGCTAAGTCATCATAACGGCGGCGAGTCATAACTTAAGCTCAGCGTGGTTGGTGAATACGTACCCTGTTGTGCTGGTGAATGCGATATTTTAATTCATGTATCATTCAATACTTTCCACATTGAAAATATCATGTAGATATCTTTTATATATCATGTGTTGGGCTTAAATGAGCCTCATTTTCGATTTTTATAGCCCATTTTACTACTGTATTGTAAGTTGTAATGCATCTCCTGGCAGACATCGGCTATTATACATCGGTAGATGGACTAATTGCATAGTTATAAATACACATTATGGACACTGCGTGATGATAATATCATTCATTTGTAGGCTCGGGATCGAGCACTGATCCAGGAAATGTTATAAAAAATTTAATAAATGTTTTTTTTCCATTTTACAGCCAAATTATTATCTGTATATTATACAAAGCCAACTGCATGTATTTTGCTGTGATATGTGAATTAGTCCAACTGATTCATAAGCGGTTGATAACAACGTCGATTTGTTCTTAAATCTGAGACATCTCTGACTGTTAGGAATCAGCCTATTACATGGGAATTTAGGCATCTCGTCTCCTCTCCATGGCAACATGAGGCAACACCTCAACCGCATAAATCCATTCTGCGTTTTTATTCATCGCGTCTTAGTCATTAAGTGAGACAGAAGCAATTGCTTGCCTGTAGTGGCTCATTACTTACAGTGGTGTATTGTCGGATGTTACCATGTGAGATCCTTACATCTGTCTGGTCCGGTAAACCCCATAAACCATGCATGAGAGCGAATTAGCGCCTGTGGTATACATAGGCATGACTACATTGATATTGAGCAAATAACACAGAGTCTAATAACCTTCAACATCCGTCGGCCTAACACATCATCTTTACCAACTCATTTGGGAACACATAATCTCCGCTAGATCTATGTCCTCGAGCAGATTCTACGCATCCAATTTAAAATCATTCGTCTATTGTTATTGATGATAGTTGCGTTGATTTACGACATCATCGACCTGCAGCAGCCGGTGGTAAGCTGCATCTCGTAGGTTTGAGGTGTTTATAAAAATAAGGTTTATATGAGGGTGCCAGCCATGGAATAGACCATCCAAGTGTTGACACTATAACTACTGCCCAGAGGGTACACGATGTACTATGCAGACATATTCTCAATTGTTGATAACTATTGGCAAAGCACTTGTTGATTAAACGTTCCTGTTGCCCTGGCAACCCACCTCCATCAGCTATAGGCGGCCCTCTATGGGAATCGATGTCAATGCATTGGTATCACCTTATGTGCACTGTGTACTGCATATAAGCTTGACTCACGTGACTCACTGAGGTTTTTCTCTTCTGCTCTACCTGCGCATAGTCATTGGAGTGCCTGCACTATATTCATGTTTCAACTCTGTACTATGCGCGGGTACTAATTGAAACAGATATATCGGTTGATATACGACCATGCCAGGAAATGTGTGATACATATTACAGGTTCACATGGTGTTAATTGGCATGGCGCACTTTCGGTATACATTTGTAAGTTGTTAAAGATAATCGACAACACTAAAGTATTTAGACAATTCCTCAGCAGGCAGAAATACAGCATTCCCAT
>CM067353.1:28538305-28810805 GCA_034190875.2 Urechis unicinctus | reverse complement strand
CATCTGTCAACGTGGATAGTATCGAATTCAAACCCAAATCACGATTGATCGACCCGTTTAATCTTTTCAATCCTAGCAAATGATGACTTTATTAATGGACACAACCTCCAACGCAAACCAGATCCAAGCCTTGCACCATTAAATACAGTTCTAACCTTGACATTGCATTCATTGCCGGGAGCAGCTGCTGCATGTCCATCATAATTACTAGCTGTCAATATCATGGGCAGACATACAAAAGCTTCGTCGCCTAAGGATTACGTAGTAGAAGAAAGGATAAAAAGTGATTTGCGAGGAATCTTTCTATGGAGAACACAAAGCGAATGCAACCTTGAGACGACTATCGATTATAAAACAAATGTGCCATTACCCTTTACACAAAGAATGTATATATATACATATATATATATATATATATATATAGATATATATATATATATATATATATATATATATATATATATATATATATAGAGAGATAGATATATATATATATATATATATATAAATATGTATATATATATATATATATATATATATATATATATATAGATTATATATATATATATATATTCTATATATATATATATATATATATATGTATAAATATATAAATATATATATGTACATATATGTGTATATATATATATATATATATATATATATATATATATATATATATATATATATATATATCTATATATATATATATATATATATATATATATATATATATCGACTTGCTAGCTAGATTCGTGTATGTTTGTTTGACGAGCGCAGGCGGGGATATAATTCATCGTTATAAGCGATCGAGGGGTGACATGCTGCCTTATATAACGAAAAATAGTGACCTAGCCATATATCAACGCACCCATTTTAGTCTTATTCTTCCTGAGGTTTGTTTGATTGATTGACTGCTTGTCAACCCTGGATCAACCCCCTAAAAACTACATTGCTCCACACGGTGTTGATTATGGACGATGGCAGGCCAGAGATGGATTACCATTGCAACAGTGTAGGTCAACGTTATCATTCATATCAGCATGCATGGTCGTCACTGGTTATTGATTGATCGTTTTGGTTGATGCATGGCAGAAACAATTTACACTCTGGTTGTCACAAATTGATTGTCATCGGCATGTTAGCATAATGTGCATTAACTGAAGTTACATCTGCGTTTTCGAGCCTTTATTTCGATTATTATTGCAGTCACGGGCACAAGAATATTTTAACAAATCCCCTTCCACACTATCCCTACCCAGATACACATCCTGCAATAGTGTAAAAAGTGTATTTTGATGTCTATTTCCAAGGGTTTGCAAAGATGTGAATAAAAAAATCGGTGTGCTAAAAGTATTCATATTGGGAGAAGGGTGAAGGCAGGGTACTGGTATTTGATATTTTATTAGGAACGCATCGCCATGCCTTAGGAAATAATACAAGGTCGAAAAAGGAGGTTGGGTTAACATATGGCACTAGTGAGTGGTTCCTTCGTATTTCAGTGGCCCGATAGGCCATGTCATTTCCTTCGTTGATCAAAACGTGTTACAACAGTATCTCATGTGGGGAATATTGAGATTTGATATACAATGGAGTGTGGGCGTGGACTATACTGGGCATTATATGTCAATGTGCTGTTTTTCGTAATTCAATCATGATATATCCTTAGGTCACATGCAGCCGCACAGTATGATAGAAAACGTCAAGAGCAGCTTGTTCGTAGGGTATGCTTCATTGATAATGTTGCAACATAAGGGGTTATTGTTTGCGACTACACCCATTGATGAATATTTCAAACAAACGCCTCAATTCGACCCATGATGGCGGCATCCCATCCCCACACTAGTCACGCTGTTGTATTCTATAACATTCGTGTAGCTGGCATGTTCAGACTTACGCGATGCGCGTCAAATTCCCTACTCGTAATTCACTCATGATATATCATTAGGTCACATGTAGCCGCACAGTATGATACAAAACGTCAAGGGCATCATGATCGTATGGTATGCTATATTATTAATTTTGCAACGTAAGTGGTTATTAGTTGCATCTTAATTCCCCCCGCCTTAATTCCCCGCACGATGATCGTTTCCCATCCCCACTTCGGTCACACTTTGAAATCTATCATATTCATGTAGCTAGCATGTTCAGACTTTACCAGATCAATTAACTATTACCCATTCGTCATTTCAGTATCAACACGTGATCCCATTTTAACCATTTGCCGTGTATATCTGCCACACTCGCTCGCATAATTGTGTTACGTCATATGATACGTATCTGGAAATGACATTAGCTTTTCCCTATATTCAACATGTTAGTCAAACAGTCACTCGTTGACCCTCGATTGCCATTCTTCTCTCAATACTGTAATAGCCCTCACAACATATTCAGAACTAGTATTCTGTTTATGTCAACATCATTCGTGATGACAACCTAACTATAAACAGCCATCATGTCAGCATAACTCTAATTCGTATGATGGAAAATTAGCTGTATCGCAACGTTTATTCAAATCCCTTGAACTTCTTGTACTCTTAAGACGTCAATACATGTCACACATGATGCATTCACTCATAGCAACCTAACCCATGCAGCATGCATGGAGAACATTTATTGTATTAGTATGATGCCATGTGAATGCTGTAATTCCTGCCTGCTGAAGAATCGTCTAATCACATTTTAGTGTTGTCAATTATCTTCAACAGCTTACAAAGTATACCGATAGTGAAAAATATTCTAAAATATTGAATTGTATAATAACTGTATTGCATTACGCGCAGGCTTCCTGTGATGATTAAGACTCTATTTGATGGTTTCAGTGTGGGGGCGTGTGTGTTTCTCTGTCTACGCTAAGGATTAACCGATAGTGCGTCATGCAAATTATCACGCATTTCCTGGCATGGTCGTATATCAACCGATATATCTGTTTCAAAACACAACATGGCACCATAGGTTCACGCCCAGAGTACAATTAGTGCCCGCGCATAGTAGAGAGTTGAAACATGAATATTGTACAGGCACAGGTAGAGCAGAAGAGAAAAACCTCAGTGAGTCACGTGAGTCAAGCTTATATGCAGTACACAGTACACATAACCTGATGCCAATGCATTGACATCGATTCCCATAGAGGGCCGCCTATAGCTTATGGAGGTGGGTTGCCAGGGCAACAGGAACGTTTAATCAACAAGTGCTTTGCCAATAGTTATCAACAATTGAGAATATATCTGCATAGTAGATAGTACATCGTGTTCCCTTCTGGCAATAGTTATAGTGTCAACACTTGGATGGTCAATTATATGGCTGGCACCCTCATATAAACCTCATTATTCAAAACACCTCAAACTTGCGAGATGCAGCTTACCACCGGCTGCTGCAGGTCGATGATGTCGTAAATCAACGCAGCTATCATCAATAACAATAAACGTATGATTTTAAATTGGATGCGTAGAATCTGCTCGAGGACATAGATCTAGCGGAGAATAAGTGTTCCCAAATGAGTTGGTAAAGATGATGTGTTAGTCAGATGGATGTTACAGGTTATCAGACTCGGTGTTATTCGCTCGCTATCAATGTAGTCATGCCTATGTATACCACAGGCGCTAATTCGCTCTCATGCATGGTTTATGGGGTTTACCGGACCAGACAGATGTAAGGATCTCACATGGTAACATCCGACAATACACTCCAGTAAGTAACGAGCCACTACAGGCAAGCAATTGTTTCTGTCTCGCTTAATGACTAAGACGCGATGAATAAAAACGCAGAATGGATTTATGCGGTTGAGGTGTTGCCTCATATTGCCAGGGAGAGGAGACGAGATGCCTAAATTCCCATGCGACAGGCTGATTCCTAACAGTCAGCTGATGTCTCAGATTTAAGAACAAATCGACGTTGTTATCAACCGCTTATGATTCAGTTGGACTAAGTTCACATATCACATTTTTTATGTCTTATCCTAGAACAGTGCTCGATTTCTAGCCTACAAATAAATAAAATTATCGTCGCGCAGTGTCCATAATGTGTATTTATAAACATGCAATTAGTCCCTCTACCAACGTATAATAGCCGATGTCTGCCAGGAGATGCATTACAACTTACCATACAGCAGTAAAATGGGCTATAAAGATCGCAAATGAGGCTCATTTAAGCCATACACATGATATATAAAAGATATCTACATGATATTTTTCAATGTGGAAAGTATTATGTGATACATCAATCAAAATATCGCATTCACCAGCACAACAAACCACCTATTCACCAACCACGCTGAGCTTAAGTTATGACTCGCCGCCGTTATGATGACTTAGCTGAGCCGTCGCTAAGTTGGTTTTCACCAGTGCCGTTGAGTCTGGACTTAGTGGAGACGCGCGCACAATTTTTTGGCTGTCTGCCAGAATCAAAACCCCGCCTCTCGCAGTGTGCTGTGGTAAAAAAATTAGCGCGGGTTTGTCAGCATATGATGGTCGTCGATGTCTAATAGAACTTGACAGTTTGGATAAGGAGATTTACATCAGCCCGTTTGTGTGCATGGATTGATAACAAAAAGCTATGACAACAGCGGGTGGATCAAGTGAAATGATAATGGACGCTAGTGAGCTAAATATTGCTATTACAGACTGGGTGAACCGGCAATAATAATAATAATAAAGTACAGGAAGAGACTTTACAGTCAATAATGACTCCGTTTTGAACGCATGTTTGCAACAGCTTTTACCCACTTGTTAGTTGCTGTAGAATGCTTTGCTTGGCACGTGACAGCTGTGCCGTTTCCCACGCATAGATTCACACAATATTTAGCGGTTGCATTTGTTTTCGGGAGCGTTACTCGTCGAGGTATTCACAATACAACCGATGTGCTTCTCATGTAGTCATACAATGCGATCAAACGCATGCATGCTTATTCGTGGTCTGATTACCCGCGTATACCAGATGGAAACCAAGTTGCCGCTAACGGATCAAAACATATAATTTGAGCATTTATCAAATCTTCATTTCACTATTGCAATAACAAAACCTAGTTTTCCTTCATAATCATTTCATTGATATCCTTATTATCATAGCGACCGTTACCGGTAATTGTCTCACCTTCATGGTGATTTCTTACCTCTCATATCCTAAAGACAGTCCCGTGAAGCATTCACGATAGTCAAATCCATTCGGTTACTGATGTTGATAGCTTGAGGAATTACGATGAGCCAATCAGTGCATCGTTGAAAATGAATAACAAGACAACTACACAATTCAACTTGTGTTTAAAACGTGTTGTCGTGAATGACAATCACCATCTATTATTCAAATCGCCATGGAAACAGTTGTGAACGCCGCCTAAAAACTATCAATCTAAACAATTTACAACTCTTGGATCACCAACCAGGTGACTGAAGAGTCGACTAGTTCCCTTTTATATTTTCTGCCTAAATGTTTAAATAACAGATAAATAACACAAACATGTGCTTAAGTATCATTACCAATAAAGCCTCACAATTATCTAATTTAGCATTGGAGTGAGCTGTCATTGCATAAGTTATCAATTAGTTTTGATAACCGGCCACGAGGTCAACACGTTGTGCCGCGCGCGTCACCAACACTTTTGAAACGTCAGAGAAATCAATTACTTAGTTTGAAAAAGGATCAGCGGTCGTAGGGGAAGGCACTCGAAAGCAATCATAAGCAAACTTATAATTTTCTAAACCCTATAGACTATAACCGATGCAAACGGCGCCAAATTCAATTAACCTGAGACAATTTGATGTACTTGGAATACAGACGATATGCTCACTGGCCCAATATCATCATCTTGAGGTCTATAAGTTCGACCGTTTTCAGCTCCGCGGATGTCTAGACTAACAGTGACTACGGTGTGCCTTATTTATAGCCCAACAGATCAACGTCAGGTTTTATTACCTTTTTCAAGAGGAAGGGCAGAAGTATCGTCCGAGCTTGGCCCCACTGGGGTCGTATTCACCAACCGACTTCATTCTAAGTTCTGTCTAAAAACGCTGAGCCCTGACCTAGCGGTATTCCCCAACGAACTTGTTAGGGAAAATATATATATATATATTAAGTTACCAATTCATTAAATGGTTCATTTTAGTGCAGTCTCTTGTAAACACACGCGGAGACTCTCACATTATTAACATTTGTTTAATTTCAGTAGGTCTTGCCAGATATACTTTACTTTTCAAGCGTGATGGGTAATATACAGTCCAAAACTATTATTTTTTAATAGAACATATTTGTTACGAAAGTGAGTTTGAATATAATGATATATATGAAGAAAGAGAGAACTCTGCTGCTAGAGAACTATCACCTTCAAACCACAAATCTGAATCAACGGCTTAAAAAAAGGCAGGAAGTGGCAGCAAGAGAACGCAAGTGACTGCAATGGCCGGTCGCTTGAGGTTTTTTTGTAGATGATGAATATGTTCGTCAATGAACAGTTGTAGAGTAAATAGTCGTGGGTTTAATTTGAAACAAAAGCAATAAGGCACGGAATATTGCCAGTACGTGCCGTTGTGGCGTATAATGCCGTAAGCTGGTAATTTGTGAACAGGACGGTAAGCTTGAAAATGAGTTCCACAACGACCAACCTTGCTGTTATCCTAATTCAATGGCAGGCTTAATTGAATTCCCGGTATCAATGAAACATCATTGGTCAATTATGCACACACTTAATCATGGGACACTGAATTAGCGCTATCAACTCAGGAATCAAGGTGAGCTAAATAAGCATGCACTTCTCCTTCAGTGATACACGTTCACTGGGAAGGAGCCACGCCTGGGAATTAATTACTCTGAATTAGTTTCGTATGGCGGGGCTCAACTATTTGTGCAGGTCACGAGTGCGCATTATTGTAACTAAATGGAAGCTTTTGGATCGCATGGAGAGCATCTGATGCCATTCAGGTTACAAAGAATATGTCAAATTAAGTTTCATGCTTTTGTATAGCATCCGTGGCGAACTGACCTACACTAATGGTATGTTAAGATGCATCTAGTTGACCGCATTTTACGACGTCCTACGCTACACAAATTTAAGAATAATGTGGTGAAAGTGTTGTCCCTACAACCTCGTTACGGAATACTCCTCAGCAATAAGATGTTTAAAGTCAGCAGTGTATGAGACACGTAAACATCGTTTACGTAACTGAAGGGGGCGTTTATATCATCTCAGTGCTGAATTTTTGCAGATAATCGTTGATGTGCAATCTGTAATCCGATAACAGAACTGCCCATTGGTGTGTATATATAAGGTGAGTGGACATGGGAGTTTAATGGTGGCTGAAAAAGGACGAATATTGGTCGCAGTTACTCATTGTGTTCCGCGATATAGTTTTCTATCAGACTGACACTAGGTGGATAAAATAATAGAATGTGTAGCCTAGAATGAAAAATGTGAAACATGTGTTCAATTATTCATAGGCTGTGTTCATCAATGAGGCGTGCAATCAATGTGATTGTTTATCTGACGTGGATATAAGTGATAACCTACAGTGGTTTATCTTGTTATATGGAGCACACTAAAAAGTATATCAATATTGGAATGTCAAACACGACAATATCAGTTTGTCGTATTGTTGTTAAATGATGAAGTATGATAAATGAAGGTATTGTATATTTACTACTGCTCCGTGATAACACAGGTAGGCATGCAGGTGCAGGTGTGATTCACTTACATGTAAATCAATCAGTGGAGATATCTGCTCTTCTACCTGTCTATTTCGTTCTCCCGAAGCTAACGTGTGACGAGCATTAATTATTGTGGGCTTATCGGGGCCTATCTTGACGGGTTAAAAAATTATAATAAATTGCGTTTAATGCGTGGTGATTGATTCCTGGTATAAAATACTCACAACATAAGCCAAGTATACGATGCTTGAATATTGTAGCGGTAAGGGCATGTTCTGGTTTAGTATATTTGAACGCCTTAATTAGACATGCAAGCACATCGCAACATGATTACACTTTCCTCTGATGTTTTTTGCGCACCATAACATTATTGCCCTTCCCTCTTTTTATATGGAAGTTGGAAGTCTATTTATGCTCGATAGAATTACACCTGGTACTCCAGGATAGGTAGCATTGCCATGTGTATCAGGCTTCAACACAGGATATCAAAAGTGGTCAAGCTAATATATTTTGTGTAACAGCATAATAGAATCAAAGGTGTTATTTTTGTTTTGTTAATTAATCATACCTATGCTGGTAATAAACTATGCAGTCATGTCCTGTTATCGTGTTAGCCATGAGAGTCACAAACCTTAAAGCATGACTTGTAAGCACGATAAATAACAATGATTTTCCCGATCTAGTGCTTTGTAAATTGACTTTCTTTAAAACGTGCACCTGACAGAAAGTGTATTCATCTGCGTCCAATCACTTTGCGGGATGGAACCGAATTTATTATATAAAAGACATCCATCAAAGGCCGTCTGCATTGAATAAAATGTGCACTTTGCTATATATTGACATTGGTTGGGTTAAACCAACAATTAAGTGTCTAGAACAATGATCAATTGGAATCGCCACCATCGGGTACAGCCGCGCATAAACATATCAAGTTCATATCAGTGAAACGTGCAATGCCTTGCATTTGTCATCTGATAATTATGTAAATATTTGCATGCATCGATCTTAATGTTTTATATCTTTACTTTACCATATCACAAATAGGAAGTTGACAAGTAATTGATACCATTTGATATATATTCCCGCAAAATTACCTAATGGGGGTAATAAGGATGATGCTATAGCTACAACCATGCATATGTATTTTCTTCTTGCTCAGCAGAAGCACATCAGTGTAAATTACGATCAACGATGTAGTAAGTGTAATTGTATTCGTAAGGGCTTCTTTCAAGTCGATATATCAAAAATGGTGGCGTAGAATAGATTGCCTGCAGTAATGAATGAAAACCTCGCGCCTCATACATACTGCTACCCACACCTATGACGGCCACTAACATGCGCCCGTTTCATCCAGGTTCGTGACGCAAATATGGTAGACAGATATGTAAAATTCAAATTGGTATTCTGAATAGAATAGCATTGCAGTCACACTTGCAGGGCATTCGACATGTCATAATATGAAGCAGATATTCGGCTGTATGACTTCAACATGATTCGCAGTATTGAATTTCTTTGTGGGGCGTCATAATAGAAGGTGAGAGCGCGGATTAAGATCGAGCATGACGTCATTCATCATCGCACAGCGTGTTAGGGTGCGAGTTTGTGATAACGGGCCAGTCAGTGTATCAGTTGTCTACGTCGATGATACCTATCAATGGGGCAGCATTTGAGCCAAATATCAATCATACCACAGCACTTACCGACAACTTGAAAAACGCATCAGTTATTTCCGTGCGATTTGCTGTAGGCTTTAAATGTGGTCGAGACTTTGGTTGTTTGCATTAGAAAGTGAAGGGTGCCAAGCTCTGCACTCAGACAAGAATATCCTCTAATTTTTGTGTCTTTACGGAGTATTAACTCAAGCTGACCACTCGAAGGCGGCAAGGTGTCTGCTGCGAACTACGGAAATGAAGCCCTCAGTCTGTTGTTGCCTTCCTATTACTGTCGAACAGTGAAATGCAAGCACCCTCTACATGCAATCGGGCTGTTCATCATAGGTCGTCCGATTAAGGTATACCATGTCATGATGTGTAACATGACCGTGGACTGAGTTGGTAATACGACCGAAGGCTATATATATCTATCACATCACGTTTCCGTTGTGGTTTAGTCAAAACTATTCTGCCTTTCACATGTTATCACCATTACTAATGACACCAGTTTAAGAGCTTGCAATGGCAAACATTATTTAAAGCACCGGGTCAATCTTCATGTGAGATCTCTGATTGTATTCGCACGTTTCCTTCCTACAATAATAACTAGCAACCGCCCACACCAAGTGAAACAATCAAACGTCCCTAGTTAACTGATCAAGCCAACGTAAATGACTCAATAAGGAGCCCGCGCCTCGTTTTATCTTATGCATTACACTGCCATTCCGACTCGAATGTCTCGCAAATATATGGCCAACCCTTGGGCATTCATGACGCGTGTTTAATCCTTCCACATGTTGCCCGTTTTAGATCGTGATAGGCTTCAGTCGTGTTAGATATTAACCGATGGGAAAGCATATCGATGAGGGCACCACATTTTAAGGGGATGTTACTAACCTGCACTCGATGGTATTTTCATAGCAATAGGCTATTGAATGTTAATCACGGTAATCTGTAAATATATTTCCACTCTAGCACTTGGCTTAGACACCGAAATTTGGCACGGCAAGCTAGTGTAAAGTATGCGTGCGCATGGGATGGGGGAGTTTATATATTGAAGTAGTTGCACGCCGACTACCATTAAGAGTACCTACCATGTGAAAGGTTTTCGCTTGAAAAACCTAAAAAAACGATCGCTTCGTATCATGTAATAGGATCTTTTACCGGAAAGTTCATTTATATGAAAATAATGCCCAGGTATTTATCCAGGGCATGAGCGAAATACGTTTTTTACGAAACCATATATAACACTTGGTGAATCGTTGTAGCATTTATCTACACATATATACAACATAGAGAAAGCTACCATATTGATGCTGCGTACATAAACAGCCGTTTTATTACATAATGCTGTGGGGTATTATCGTGTGAATGACTTAACACATTAGATTTACTATTTGAATAAAGATATAAACGAATTTGTACACAATCGCTGATGCTTTGCAAATGACCGAATGAGACTCCTTACATTCACCTCTCATCGTTATTAAAATATTGCATTTGTTTCACTCATGGACGCACCATTGTGTCGAGCAAAAGAAGCATTTAAAGCGTGAATCTGCAAAATAAATCCCAGATAAAATAGGTAGTTAGAGTCGAAACGGAAAAGCGAAGGGATCGATATTTACGCAGTTCGCGGATGTATGCTCCGGGGTATGTGTAAGATGACAAGCGCTATCCCGGATTTGATTAATGTATCGTTTTTGATAAAAGCATATCAAATACAGAGTTGTGGATACATGACGATCTTGCAACGTTAGGTAGGGCGATTCCCAGGTGTGGCAGATTGACTAGCTTCGTTGGGGATCAGACTCGAATCATCGTGTAATAACAGGTCCATCTCACAAAGGTGATACAAACAATAATCTGAGGCGTCCTCAAGTCTGGCATTGACCACAGTGTAACAATCATAACGGCGACCAAAATATAATCCACACGCTACACGCACACATACACACAAACACGCACACATATTCACTCACTCACATACACACACGCGCGCTTGCGTTTGTGTCTTTACGAACTAATATATGACTAAGAATAGTCGGTCAATGTTTTGAGTCTAGCCAGTATCAAGGTTTGCAATGGCACGTGCAAATACTTTGCCAAGGAGAGATCTGTGCTATTTGAATTTCCTGTAGCACAAAAACGAGCATCAGAACATATTACAAGGCACAACTGCGCGTATGTTTTACTTCTTTATGGCCTAGATGGGCGCTTATGTTGGCATTGGTTCTGAAGCTTTTGCTCTAAAGTGAACTATCTATGGCCGCCAGGACCATACGCTTCAGCAGTTAACGCGTAATTAGGAAAGAATACACCTTAAACTTAAACGAAAAGAAAACAGCAGTACGGCACAAGGGATCAGGTGTTAAAAACCTCCAATCATACCTTGGCGTATCGCATCTGGACGATGAACTAGGTGCACTGGTACATGATTCCATTTGCTGAAATTGTGTTGACAAATATGTGCAATAATAAATAGTAAATGTGGTTACAGCTTGTTATACATAAATTTCATGTGTTTTGCATTGTTGATGCATGATATTTGTGTACTTATTGCAAGTGAAACCGCCATCAGTTAGTAAAACAGTTGTGGGTAATACATATTTTGGTGGCAATAAACATGTGAGTGATACTTACTATCTTGAATTTAGTCAGGCTGGTGCTAATTCGCTTGACAAACTCCTCCCAAATAACGAGCCCCGATGCGATCATACAATGTTATTAAATTGCTAAGCTAAGGAAGCTATGAATTTCGCAAACCAGTGTCCTAGGCACAATTTAATAGATCGATGATAAATTCGAGTTAGTTTCAATGTGTTGAGCCCTATAACGCGGAGACCAAGAAACATGGTAAATAATGCAGTCTATGAATATGATGTTTTTAGTATGCACAACAGGCTGACAACAATACAGAGGACTACTAATAATTAATCCTTAACACGACGTAAACTCCATTATAAATGTTACCCGTATTGTACAACCTGATGCCAGGAGATCCAAAGGCGATTCAGTCTTTAAGAATGAACCTCACGTTTTATCAATCATCGCTGAATATCCTAGATCATATCTGTTCATTAAATACTTGCATCTGTTTGAGATCACAGACAGTATTTCTTTGGTATAAGGACTGATAGCTATAAATGAAATGTAAGTGAGAGTATAATATTATTAAAGACGTTTGAGCCGCAATACGAAAATACCCATTACAATCCTAGTTTTTGAAAAATATGGATAAAAATACGGCTCTGTAGCACATAAGCATGGAATGGTCACGCGTGCCACCATGTAGGGCCAGGAATTAGGTGGATGGGATTCGAAAGCTAGCAAATGTTCTTAGAAGTATTCGATAACGATCATGAATCTAGATGTTGCAGTAACGGAATAGGTGTAGCGCATGCAGGCATCTGTAATAATACAGAGTATAATGGTAATTCGCATGTTGCTGACTTTGTATTACCGATGCAATTAAATAGATTTCAATTTGATAGTCAATGTATCACCCCATAACGTAATATCAGATATCAGAGACTGACACGAGGCATGAACCAACGCATGAAAATTAATTCCTAGCTATCGAGTATAAAATCGCAACAAGTTTACAATCGCTCCCGAATAACCCTAGAATTATCGATCGGCGCCCTACCTGAGATTCATTCCTCAATTGGGCCCCCGAACAACAAGAAATAAATACACAATAAACACACACACACACACAACACACACACACACACACACACACACACACACACACACACACACACACACACACACACACACACACACACACACACACACACACACACACACACACACACACAAACACACACACACACACACACACACACACACACACACACACACACACACACACACACACACACACACACACACACGCGCGCGCGCGCGCGCGCACACACAAATATATATAGACTGACAATCAGCAGTCTTCTGTACTATTCACATTTCGATTTCCACACGCATACTTACCAATAAAAATGCATAATTAATAGCTAAAAACAACCGATGCTTTATAACTGGTACCACTTGTATAAATATTCTTTATATCGAGCATGCCCCTTTCCACACTCACCCTCATCTGCAATGCACTATCCACCACTTTCTGGGGCGGTTGTAGGTAAATATGCAGTTACCTTTTCCGGCTTGTGATTAACTTGTGATCGCGTCGCCATGGCGAGATAAACATGCTCCATAGAATATTTCACTCGGTTAAAGTATGGTGAGTGTGAATCAATTGATCGGAAGTTAACCTTGACACCAAGCATAAGACGAAAATGTATTGAACGTTTCGAGAGGTAGCTATTCCGCATATAGTGATGTTCATGTAATGCCTGGGTCCACCGATCGCTTATTGCATCGAGTACTTTATTAATCACTCGCAACTCGAATAAAGAGGTCTGCTTTTCTTCGAAAGTTGAAGTAATTTTGGTCTGCACTGTGTATGTTATTCCATAAACATCACGTATCGTAATCTTATTGAAACTGGGGCCATATTTATATTTGCTTGTCTTGTCGGTGATGGAGGGTAGATTTGTTCTTATTTACCTGGACAAACATCGTGACTTACGTTAAATAATGTAGCTCTTACTGTGTTAGTTTGTTACGTCGATAACTCTCTTTTTAAAAATGTTACTGATGTAATTCACCAGGCGCGCGATAACTAACACCGAACCACATATTTATCGAAACAGTGAATGAATAAAGTCGTTTCGAATTACGTCACAAGACGTAGACGGCGGCCATTTGCATCTCCGTGGAGGTACATATTGATGGAAATTGTTGGGACAATTTTAATTTGGAAAGTATTCAAAATCTTGAGTATAATGAACCGCAATTTCCCTCAATAAGGGCTCCCACATAAACTATAATAAGTCGAGTCAATTGTTTACACATTGTTGGTGGATCATCGGCCCCTTTCGTTGGTGTGTATTTCCTCCCTTACATATTCACTGCGGAAATACACGGATAGCATTATGTGGACCTGAAGTGATTAAGTCAGCGACTGGACCAGTTAGTCTATGATGGAAATTTTACAACCACATACATTTGGTGGCTCATCAACTCCAATGAGTCAATGGCATATTCATTAGGAAGTGGCATGATAATGTGCTTCAAATACTGTTTCAGTACACCTTAGCACGGAATATTGCCCATACACGCCTGTAGTTTCAAGGACAAAGGCTCAATGGAGCGCGCTGTAACTGTACTATATCGAGAACAATTCATAATTCACCGGATTGGAGAGGACTGACGACCGGTGCATGCCACTCTTACTACCAAGATGATATATATAGGATTGCTGTTCAGAGATACTACTGTGATTTGTCAATGGATAGTAACGTAACAAACGGTATGAGAGTGAGTTACTTTGGCAATACAGGAGTGAAGTGTCATTGCACACGACATGTATAATGTTGTTAAAATCAGTTTATACAATAATCAAAATGATAACACATAATTGTTTATGATTTAACGTCATGGGAAAATGATACTAAGATATGGAGAAACGGTACTCGCTATGAATATCATAAGGAAAAACAATCAACTTGTTGACTGTTTGTCCTTGTTATTTATAGCAATATTCTCAATAGTCACACATTGTGCTCATCTACGACGTGATCAAACGAATTGATACTACCAAGAGAGATGAACGGCGTCAGCAAGCAAATGTACTAATGCGCAGCCAAACCAACAAATGACAAATATTCATCAGATTTGGCAATCTTGGTTACATTTGCTTATCAATAGTGAAAGGCTAATACAGTAGAGGACTGTGCATCATTTCAGTGAAGCGCACCAAGTACCAGTGAGAATGCACTTGTACAGACCGTTTTAGTTGGACTTAGCAGTATGCCTCTCTTGCTACATGCTATATATATATTCCTGAGAAGGAAAAACTATATCTCTGACTTAGGCATAATATCATTAATGACTATGCAGACGATAATATGTTCTATCCAATCAATTAGAAGAATTAGCCCAGCGTCGGGGGCATCATGGTAAGGGGGATTAATACAAAGCACATTAGTTAGCTGATAACCGAGATAATATTGGCTTTCTTCGGTTAAAACATTTTCTTCGAACGGCAAATCGTCAAACACTACCGGCTAGGTGAATATCATTGTGCACGCACGCATACACACACACACACACACAAATACATGTATATATATATATATATATATATATATATATATATATATATATATATATATATATATATATATATATACATATATATATATATATAAATATGTATATATATATATATATATATATATATATATTTACATATGTATGAATATATATAAAATAAAAAAAAAAATATGACTATATATTTATATATATATGTATATATATATATATATTAATTTATATATATACATAGATATATGAATTGACATATACATGTAAGTGAGCAAAATTGCAATGCGAAATGGGCTGAGCGTATGTACCGTTCGAACAATTATTCGGATAGTTGTTCGAGCAATTACACACACACACACACACACACACACACATAGATACACACTGACACACACATATACACACACGCATACATGCACATACACTCACATGCACGTTTATACACACAAATATACACGCAAACATCCACACACACATACACACATGTACACACACACACACGCATACACACACATATACACGCACACATACACAGACACATACAGTCACTCATAACCTCCTGCAGGCGAATGCGTAAGTAAGAAATATATATATATATATATATATATATATATATATATATATATATATATATATATATATATATATATATATATATATATATATATATATATATATATATATATATATATATATATATATATATATATACATATATATACATATGCGTATATATATATCTACATATATGCATATGATATATATCTATATATAAGGTATTTCTCTATTTATATATAAATCTACATCTATTCATATGTATATATGTATACGTAAGCACATTATATATATATATATATATATATATATATATATATATATATATATATATATATATATATATATATATATATATATATATATATATATATATATATATATATATATATATATATATATATGGCTGCTGATGAGTCTGAGTCGTCAACTGTAGGTCGCTTTTGGCTTGCTGATTTTGTTGGTTTATGATCTGGAGTTGAACTTGATTCATCATCTTCAGAAATGTCATCATCTGATGTTTCTGTGGAAATGTTCTGAACACTGTCTGGGCTTACAGTTTGCTTTGGATTCTCCAATTCCTTCTCGTCAACAACGTGGATCTCTGCCCCAGGAACCATGGCATACTTCGGTTCCTGGCCAAACACTAGCTTGTATGGGAGGTCACCGGTTGTATCAGGGGGCTGGGCGTTCATATGGTACATGATACGAGGTAACCACGTGGACCATGGACATGATGTGTCACATTCTGACTTCATTGCAGCGATGCGTTGCTCAATGACACGGTTGCCACGCTCCACAACACCCTGTGATTGAGATTGTCGAGGTCGACCTCTAACAAGCGTGACATCATCACCCCAAATCTCAAAGAGGGAATGCAAAAGTTGATTCACAAATTCGCGGCCATTGTCAGAGTGAAAAATCCGCGGTGGATCTAGATATGCCAGTACACATTGTTCGATCATTTCAGCAACTTCGTGGGCTGTTTTCCTCTTTAAAGGAAAGAGTATATGAAACTTCGTGAAGTGATCCACAAAATGGCCAATGTAATTGAATTCCTGGTCAGGCATGTGCCGCATATCAATCAAATCAATTTGCACTCGTTCTAAGAAATTGTTGCAAATGATGGGTTTCAATGGTGGTCGGACGGTTTGAGTCAACTGGCATTTCGGGCAGAGTTTGCAAAACTCTTGTATGTAGCTTCGTGTGATTCCGTAGTAGTGATTGTACACCTGACGACAGAAACATCAGCAACATGTATTTAGCGGGAAAAGAATTACAAAAGTACCAGGAACTTTATGGACAATTATCAAGGTCTGCAGATTATTTTGTTCCTTATCATGTTTTCTCTGTGTTGCTTAGAATATGGTACTACGGCACATATTTGCGTGCAATAGGTTGCACGTAACGGAAATAAATATAAATCTGGTCCATTTTTTTTGCAGTGAGTTTTTTGTAATCAGCAGTTGCGTCAAAAACCATTTGTGGATGATTTTCTTTTACATCGTATTTTAACGCATGGGAGTTGCAGTGTATTGTAGCAAAAGCAAGGAATTTACATAAGATAGAAGACTTCTGATTACGAGATTGTGCCAGTGAGCTGGCATTTTAAACAGGAACAGGAACACCAGTGCATCTCTTACGCCTAAGGCTGGCAAATCCATTTTTCAAATTGCTTGGATTTAACGTAATGTCGCATGTGGGATTTGCTTCTTCAACCAGGGTTTTGAAGATGATGATGTCTTTATATTTACAGTTGTCAATGGTGCTCTTTTACTCTCAATGAACGTGTTCATTCAAGATGGGCACGCCGGCGTTCTCTGTATGCCACTGAGTTTTTTTGCGTTTGTGGTCAGTTTGAAAGTGAAAAAGCAGGATATAGCGCTTCAAAATACATAAGTATAAGACGATGCTACCCTGATCCGCAATTGGGTCAGAACCATCTGCAGATGGGTCGCTCTCATTCCGTCACGGGGATTGGCAGATGGGCGACCCATCTGCAGATGATTAAGGGTCAGATCGGCAGATGGGCATTAACAAGCTTATGATAGGAACATATGAGAAATATATATATATATGCCAAGATATATAGAGAGCATACGATCCCTGCATATATAGCTATATCTATATATATATATATGATATACCTGATATCTTATATATATATAGGTATATCTATAATTATATGTATATATATACGTATATTTATGCGTATACATATATTAATATGTCAATGTATGTAAATTTATATATATACATTCATATATATATAAAGATATACATACATATTGATATATATATATATATATGTATATTTGCATAGTTTTTTATGCCTATATACATATATATTTATGCCTCCTGTGCCAAATTCCAGCCAGCTATTAGAACCCATTTTTATCCGACCCTTCGAAGTAAGGGAAATTACTCTTATGTGCCGAAGTAGAATCTGAACGCGATTTTCAGGGCTTGCCAAGCTGACAAGTGCAACTCAGCAGTGTACATCTAGCGTCTACAATGATGTCATAGCGGCTGGCGCTATTTTTATGGGAAACGCAGACATAAAAAAATTGATCCTCTGACGTCCCAACTACAGCACGATGAGACCGCCTTTGCCTGTTGGTTAACATTCCAATCTAAAGAGATTTTTTATAAAACACATTCTAGTTTCAGTCGCAGCAATAACAGAAACTTGGTTGCATGCCAGCGGTACATGTACGATACCTTTAGATGGAATCCCGACGTGGGTTTGGTTGAGATACATCCAATTGCATCGACCCGGCCGTCGTGATGCAAGTTCTATTGATTGTCGTCTTCACATTCAAAGTCGCCGCGTAGACTGTTTGGATTTCTCATCTTGAGTCTTCGTAGGGTCACGTGGGAAAAGCAGGTCAGCTGAGTTCAGAGCTCGTCTTAAAGTAGAGAACATCCCCCATAGTTTAATGGCAAACGGCGTGTTATTGGAACATATGGCGTGCCTTCATAATGTTGAACGAAAATAGAAAATCCGACGCTTTTCTGCCTACCTATTAAGCAACAACGCATCCACTTTTGTGATGCTTGTCATATCCGTCACTCAAGCATGGAATCTTAAGTCCCCTTGAAGATGCCATTTGGGGAAATGAGAGCGTAGTTAGTTATATAGGTGGCTGACAAATGATACCCCAATTAAAATGACTTCTTTGTCAGAACTGATGTATACCAAACATATCAGAAGAGAACCCATTGGTGAGTTTCCTATATTGGAAGTTAGCGTATAATCATTAAGAAATAAGCACCTCATGTTCCCATGTGCAATAAGGCAGTACCTGAAGGTCATGTATTTCAAACGGATGAGATGCCTCGAGTAATATATGTGGGAGCGGATCAATGACTACAAAACGAATGACAAGCATTCAGACGTTATCCAGGTTACCCATCAAGCACTCGTTTTCTGTATACCGTCTCTTTCGCTCTCAGTCGCTCTTGTAATCTGTTTTGCAGTTTAGAAATTGGATAAGCATGCAAAAGTATTATTTATATTGAAAGCTAAATATTTTTACATATATTTTCAAGTTCTCGTCTATTTCATCATCCGCAAATGCCCGAATTTAAGAGACCACCTATGAGCATTACCACATGCTGGTAGCTGCAATATCTCACACCAATCGATCATTCAGCGCTGAAATACAATGTCAAGGGGAAAACATCAAGGATTGATCACCCTGATGAAATCGTCGCTGCAGGACATCATTCATTTTATCATGCTATGCTTCATGTTGCCGCGGCTCCCGGTGACACAATAGGACTTGAATACTGCTCCATCTCAGACAGCTATTGACGCATCCAATTTCTCCTACCCAAAATATGGCTCCAGAAATAGCAACGAAAGCACTTTTTTCTTTGGATGCCAAATGTCATATCGGCTGATATAGGATGAAAATAGAAATGTCAACATTTCCAGACCACGCTCAGCCGGTTTTCTTGTGAATTACGTGTACTTTGAAATATACCGGCTGCGCATTCAAAGTGCTTGAGGATCCCTATTGTTTGAGCCCCATGTGAGATCAACGGATTATTGTGCTGGCATTGGTTTGATGTATAGTGGCATACTCACCTACCTATTGTTCTCCGCGTTCCTCTTTTTCATTAACGTTCACAACGTTTTAAGTAATTGGAGAAGTGTACCTCGCGGTAGTGTACCCTTCGTGTCATGGTAAATAAGCAACGTCGAGCATGCTGCTTATCCACTGAAGATCTATCGAGGGAAACACATGCGTCCATAGTGTGGATGCGATCAGAGCAGATGTCATCACCGCCTTGCTGTTGCAGTCTCATTTCGTTTAATCTTAAATGAAATAGCATGCATGATCGGGAATGCGCATATGCTGGCTAACACAGACGCGGTCCACTTCCTGGTGATTAAACTTGTTATTTCTAGTCGATTTGATTCATCATATCAGATTGATAGCACATTTTTGGCGAGGAATTAGAAATTACATGCATTGCATCTCTGAGCTGAAAGCGTCCATTGGGAATGTTGACCATAGCCAGAGAGTCAAAATATTATGATGAGAATAAAACTGCAATAATTGAATCCCGTACTGTGACTGGTATGTCCCCAAGCAAGTTAGCAACCAATTTGCCAACGCGAGACGTTACCAAACTGCATACTTAGCACTTTACCTCATCGTAAATTTTAGATACCTAATGACATGTAGATACAAAAAACACCAATAATAAATGTGGTTTATTCAGGAACATTTTAAATAGCTGATAATATCATACCTACCAAATATTTTATGGATATTCAAAACACACGAGAATATGCTTAAGTTGTTAAAAACGATCTTTGCCTCATACTAGTAGAGCTTGGAAAATATCTGCAAGATTCATAACTAAATGCTTTAAACAATATATAATGCGGACTGATATTAAAGGGCGACATTCGGGACATTAGTTGTACAGTGGTCTGATGTTGAAAAAAGGACGTGGATGGAAATGGAATGTGCTATAAGCGGTGACGAATGCAGGGCAATTATTTGGATAATGAAAAAAAAACTAAATGCGGGCAAGTGATTAATGAACACTGCCCCCGATAAAAAAATTGTTATGCATGGACATCGTCATTGGATACGTCGTGGTGGGATGTAGATATAGTATTGTTATAACTGGCTGCACATCATCGCATGGACTGATGTTGACAAGCGTGACGGATTTTATGCAGGGCTACTGATGAAATTCAAATCTTATATTAAATGGGTCTATGATTATTCGTGTATATCTGACTATACATTAAAAATGTTTGATGAAACATTTGTTTGGAATATAAGGTCGTGGATTATCTAACAAAATCTGTTTCATGTAAATTCCATTCAAAACTGAACATGCCTTCTATGATATTGAATTCTTGTACGCTGTAAAATGCAGATTGCGGTTTATGCAACAACTGGATATTTACAGCAAAGGGTACAGTAGAAAGGAAGAAACACAAACAGTACTAAAATAATCTGTATATTAATGAATAATCTCATATACAGAGTTATCGGTGAGCCGAAAGAATAAACGAATGATCGATTGGAGTTGCTCAATGAATATCAAAGATACGGCGAGCTGTAACCTCACAGAGATCGATCATCGCGATGAAAACCTGGTGGCAGGTTCCTTGCATAACACTGCCTGCAGTTTTTTACATTGCACTTACAGGTTACAGGTGAATAATATGGATATCATGCTAAGATGCATAATGCGTTGAAATGAAGTAAATCAATGCACAATACCAGTCCAGGTAAATAAAGGCGTGACGCTTTCGCTTTGGTTTGTCCGTTTACCGGGTGAAAGAGTCGACGTCTGGTGCAGTTGGCTGCCTCCTAAGTGGCATGTGTCAATCCGAGCGTAGATACTACAATCCTCGTAACCTAGATCCGCACACGCGTGGCGCCCGTAAAGTGATTGTTCATTATGGAATACAAGATAACTATGAGCAGCCAATACATGTTGTAATTTTGCCGAGTCATTTTAATGAAAACAGTTAAATGAAAACAAGTCCTATGCGTGATGCATCATACCTACTTGGATGTGCAGACATGTGCATGCTGGCACGCATACATGGCTCAACTGTCAGTGTCCAATTTAACGTAAGCTACTTTCCTCTTGAGCCTCCTAAGCATCATATTGTACGGTATCCCATCGTGTGGGCGATATCATGACGTCAATTACCCAGCCGAAACGAAGACGATAAGAACATTTGCTCTGATCGCATCGTGTCTTCTTAACACTACTAGATCTTATTGTAAAACGCTCTAATATCAGCGTGATATTATTGAAGTTCACGTTACCTTACGAATAGAAAAGTATTATGAAGAGCGAAATGCATGTCTATCGAATGATCTTTTTGTTGTTTTAGCCCCGATTCGTCCGACTATGGTTCGTGTATTGTTAACGCAAATTCGGAACACGTGAAGTAATGTTACGCTTGATGGTACTTTAAATGTCGCCCTAGGCAATAAGATTTAGTTCTTCTGCTGCCAGCCGGGTCAGCATACGAGCGGCAGACGTGGGCGGATATTTGGGAAACCATACAGATTGTGACCGAGGAATGACAGCAAGGTACCCGTTGTCGTAAAGACCTGTTGCCAGTAGTTTTAGTGCAGTGCGCTCCATTAAGGAAACTCACATAGTGCTTCATTTACTGTAAACACAGGCCACTTTGCAGCAACAAGCATAATTAGCGGGATTTGATATACCTAATAGATACAATTATCAAGTTGAAATTGAGAAGTTGATTAGCTTAAGTGCCATTGGATACATTGGGCTATATTATACGAACGGAAGTTCAGAAGTGGTGATTTCCCACTGGAAATTGAGTAAACTACAGTGTGTTCCAGAAATGCCTCCCTGGTTGTATCATATGCAAACATCAACACACTACATAAGCGTATGTTCTTTAAACCACTAGCATCCCTTGTTAAAAGCTGCTTCGATTGTATAAAATCCATTAAATCCTAAATAGAATAAAACCATTTGAAGTCTTCAAATACACGTGTTTTACCAGCAGCCTAACTGGCCTCTAACGCAGCAAAACAAATGTAAAGCGTCGTGTTCCTATTAAGACTAAAGCCAATATGGGTATGCTACTTGATGATAAATCATCGACAAATCCGACATCTCCAAACCGTCATCCAACACGGATTGTTGACACTTTAACAAGAGAGATCCGTAGACAAATGGCCAATTGAGGTAAAACCCTAGAGAGCAGTTTTGCATTGTGCAACCTGATATATGGAGAATTTCATCCTCACATACGAAGTGATGACTTTCCTCAGATACATAGATGCATATCCTCCATTGAGACCTTATGTGTCTTAACGGGTCATAGATGGCCAGCTGTATACCGCCTCTTCAGCTGGGACCAATGGTTATATATTCCTTTCACCTAAACAGTCGTATGTGCATTCACGAGAAAACGATGTAGATCACTTGATGCAGATTATCTGGCAGGTAACGTAAAGTAAAAAATGCTTTTCAATATCATTGATTTCATCCGTCATAATACAAATAATGCAGTTTTGAGAGCTCCTTTTAGCTTGAGATAGATTGCGTTAGTGCACACCACTATTACATAAGCCGATGGTGATAGTTTAACGCCATGCAATGTCATAGGTGATGGTGAATAGCTCGATAGGGCGACGTACATTGTGGCACTAAATATAATATTTCCATAGTATATTGAAAAGAACTCATCACGATGAAAAGTTAATCAACATTCAATAGTTTTCCTATTACCATACTGTTCCACCAACTCAACCAATCAAATCAATGAGTTTCTCACGTAGACGAAGCATTCAGTCAGTTATCCGAGAAGCTCATCAAATTGACATAAACACGTCATCCCTTGTACATAAGTGCACCGAATCGAGTACAATATGCTCTAAAGGAAGTCTAGCAAAAGTTCATCACAAAAGCGACTATAGAATGACTAATTGCCAACAGGACGTTCCACACTGTGGCAACACACGCTTTTTTTTTCACCAACAGAGATGCAATTCACGGATGATATAATTTTGTATTGTCAGAGAAAGTCGTCACCAGCGCGTGGTCAATACATCCATGATTGAATGCAAAAATATATCTAAAGCTTGCGCTTAGTCAATTTAACAGAATATTAGTTCCAAGAGTTGCCACATGAAGTGTTATGTAAAATACAAAATACAAGAAATAGACTATTTCAAATGTAACGCAGTTACATAATATTGGTAAGACACAGCGGCAGGTCTCATATGCGTGTATTTATAATAGGAATACGAATATAGACTGAATTACGCATTGGTAGGAAGACTACACACTTCCTATTAATGCAATTGAGGCTCATAAAACGAGTTGAAAAGCTATGCTAGGCTGCATACTCCACCAGTGACGTGTCTGCGACTGATTCGTTTAGATATTGTCTGACTTATGCGACAACACATGTGGTTGGATTTGCTCCTCACCAGTCTTTGCAGTAATGTAAATCAAGACACACTCGTATTCACATTACATCGCGTAATGGTACCTTATTGCATAACAAATGTTGTTTGTCTGACAATAACCACACAAATGCTATGTAACACGGAATGGTTTCAAACATCAAACCATAACTAATTATTAGAGATCGAAGGAATTTGGCATAGCGCCAAGCTTATAGCCGTCATTCTGTGCCAACCAACTGGGTGAAATAAATTGCGAAAGCGGTTGCGTTTGTTTGATAAACCATGCTCAAGCATCATATTAGAAAGGGCATTGCCAAATGCTAGCATATAGCTATGGTGGGTAAAAAGGTGAAGAGTAGGGAAAATATTATTATCATGGATGTTGGTTAAACTTACTTTCTTAACACTTGCAATCGTACAGTAAATGATTTGCCACCAAGAATTCACCAAACACTTCCAGCAGTTCTAAATCTTGATCCATTATGGGAAACGTGTATGAATTACGTAGATTAGCTCTCGACATCAAACGTATGAATTGTATATGGTTGGAGTTTCCAGTGAGTTTAGCTGCAAAACTAGCTCGGAACGCCATGGTGTTTATCCTTCCCTTTTCTCTGGGCATAAGCAACATTAGCCATCATGAGACCTGAATGTTTTACGCCATTACATGTCTTCCCGGCCCTGTCTAATGATGGGCAATATTAATAGTTGCAAATATAGTATATCCCGAGAAAAAACCCCAAACAACCGTTTCGTCAAAACATACTGTATTAAGCAATAATCCTAGGTTTACTTGTTTATACGAAGCATACTGATGACACTGATCCGTACATCATCTCAATGCTGGTGCTTGCATACGCCAGCATGCCTAAAACGATCTTTGGTAGTCGGACAATCAGGTAGCTTTGGGTGAGTTGTTACCACTCGGGTTATACTTTCAATGCATCAGGCGAAAACTGAATGATGTGGAACCATTTTTTCCAAAATTTAAGGTAGCGTGCAAATTTCCCCTGTTTAGTATTGGATTAAAGATATCCCATTTGAATCATAGACGGACTGGGGTTATAAAAATGCAAAATGGCAGGCCTTTACATCCATCTTTATCAGCCTATAACGAAAAAAACGCAATATCCATATTTCTTGCTTGCTAATGTTATATGGCCCGTGACACATGCATGACTGGTTAATGTTTAGTAACTTGGGGGTATCGATTCGAGCACAGAGGAGCTTTACATCACCTGACTCTCTCGTGAGGGCTCTGCAAAGGTGTGGCTGCAAAGCACTGTCTTTTTATTAGGAATCCGTCAGGGTTATATACACCTTCTAAGATACGTCGGTATTTCGTGCACTGAGAAAACCATCTAACCAGGATTAACAGATGCGTTACCCTAATCTCAAGGGAGGGCAACACGTGAAATAGTCCACATCGCCGACGTGTTCAATTGCCAGTGTACTATGCACCAAATTAATCGTATTGGGACGAACTATTGTGATTAAACATCAGCGAGAGATGGTTGGTCTAATTTAGCTTTTTGTTTGTCTGAATAGCAAATTGTTATTAATGCAGATTCTGATTATTGACCATTAGCTTATACGGGAATAACTATACATATATTAAGTACACTCCTATAACACCATTCATCGCAGTTATCACTGTAGGAAGTACATGAGAGCATTTACTGAACGATATAACGACAAGCCAGAAGTTATTACATATTGTGGGACACTATGGTCGGGTCCAGTTTCTATTTAGCTCAATACCATGGTCACAAATTGGCAAACATTCAACAAAACAGAATATACACAGATCAGAGCCACCACAAGTATGGTCCTTGTTATTGTTCAACAAACATGTCGTGAGTAAAGATTGCAAAGCACTAGCTTCTCTAATAAAATGTGCAACCTACATCAATAAAGCAAATTTCAGCAAACCCAGCCAGCTATATTTATAGCGCATAAAGATCCCTTTCTGATCTAATTTGGTCTCAACTCACAGATTCATTATGAACCTGTATTTTCCCTAACATACCTTTGCAATAAACTGCTGCACTAAAGCAGTAGTTCCCTGTCATATCATACACTCTTCTTCATTACTATTTAATGAACACCAAAAACACCAAAATATTTCTCAGCTTGCAGATATTATGTTATGCGTAATGTTGCAAGGTTAAAAGATTTTTTGTAATGTAAAAAAATGTGATCACTTTGCTCTTTCACGACAAGCGTTCAGAACTCAGTATTGATTGACTAAATACGAATGGATATTGTTATGCCATAATAAACTAAATAACCTTTGACGATGTTAGCTAAGATAGTCGCATGAAATCAGTGAGGGACTAACACGTATTCGAGATATCAAAATGACAAGAACTGTAGGTTTCCAAATACGTTTGAACGAATTCTTAGACATTTCTTTTATGTTCATTTGAAACTACATAGACCACCAACATTATTCTTAAAGTGGGTCTTTTGGTTCAGTGGAACAAGGGGAGACATAATGAAGAGACATGCTCACGATGCTATATGTATGTTGAAAGCCAGACAGGGAACTTGTTAATGCAGCAAGCCGTGGATTACTCTTTATGCTAAAATGCTTCAGGATTTGGTCTGCGTCTGTTGTTCCGCCCATCCCCAGCGAACATTCAACATTCCAGACGCCTCCCTATCAACGATCATATCACAAAAAAATGGAAGCATGTCTGTCAAGCCAGCAGGTTCACATAACAACGTTACCATCACACAAAGAAAACACCCACGCAGATCCTAGAAAACGAATATCGTGTATATTTGGGCGGAGTTAGTTGAATCAATTACCTCGAAATCATGACGGTGTCGTCATCATCATTAACATTCGTTTCATCTTACCTTTATAATACTGATACACGCCGACAAATCCGGGAGTTTCCCTTTATAACAAGAGGCCCATGGGTACATGGGGGAACTTGGCGAACTGCATTCAAACAATTGCAACAATTTCTGAATCGGGCCAAAATTGGCCAAAATCGGCCAAAAATTACCTAAGTTATCATGCCTCTTATGTTGAAAATCATTATGAGTGCAAAGTGATTCATGGGAAATGAAAAATCATAACGTACAAATCATCATTACGTTATAATATATACAATAAGACGAATTAGATGGCCGATTTTAAAATTTTCCTTATGCAGTTCGCCAAGTTCCCCCATTTACCCATGGGCCTCAAAGTTCCCCCATATATCTATGGGCCTCTTGTTTGTGTAGCACGAGTCGGAAATGAAAAATCATTATCATCGTTAAGATGTCTAATGGGAACCATCGATAACCAAGGGTGATAAAGAAGTATTGACTGGCATGGTTTCGTTTGCTGTGTGTTGCATCGATATGCAAATTTTTTTAGAGGACATTCATTTTTACAGTGAATTGGACTGGTCCGTATTGCTGCTTGCCGGCTTTACGCAAAGCGAGCTGGCAGCAGCGGTGACCTTTTTGTGAAACTATCAACCTTAAACATTCATTCAGAAGCCAAACAACATTAAGCAATAAAAAATCCGTATCAACCTATAATTAACATAATTACTATGGATTTATCAATCATGTTGAGTGTTTAGCTGTTGTTGGCACCTGTTATATTTATGATATATATATGACAACACAGATCAGTGTGCTAGGCCGCTTGGCGTAGCGGTATAATTTTAGACTTCCATGTCAGAGGCCGGTGTTCAAATCCAGTACACGGACATAATTTTTTTCCCCAATTTTCGTGCCACAACAATTATTTCATCTAAATTCAATAGAACACGATTCGTGCTGTCGATAACAACTGCTGAGCAGATATTTATGATTATAGAACTGATATTTACGATTTTATTAGCAATCGAAAATTTGACGAAAATTGACTGAATGAAATTTGTTTTTTCAACTCAACGCGCTTTGAAACCGACGAATATTTTGATAGCATATGTCAACAATCAAAGTTTGGCAATTGTATCAGCTTTCAGAAAATGTTTATTTTGTTACGATCGGACGATAAATAGTGATTTTATTGCGAAATAAATAAGATTTTGGTTACCATAAATTTTCGACCTGCTACAATTTTTTTAACAATGCATTATTTACAACTAAGTATATTTAGAAAAAGTTTACAATTACATTACACTTTCAGAATATCTAAACTGTTTAGAAATGGAACTGTAAAGTACGGACGTATTGAGCATTGAACTTGTGTCATTTTTTGAAAACTTTGATGCTTTCGTGACCGGAAGTGACGTCATCGACATTCATGATTTTTTAAGACATGTCTTGGTATTGTTGCGGAGAACATGTGAACCAAATTTTATTACCATCGGACATGTATTGACGATTTTATAGGCGCTCAAAATATTCACGAAACTATTGCCATTTGACCGATACCACGTTTTTTTTCGACCTTAGGCGCTCGGGAAAACCATTGGTTGGATCGCCGTATATGATCCGGATGATCTACACGATGGTGTAAAGTTTGTGACGTCATCGACATTCATGATTAAGACATTAATGGAGTTATTCATCAGAAAAAGTTTGCAATTTGAATGATCTACACACGATGGGAGTTATTCGAGGTACTAGTTTTTCACTTATTTCAATGACCCTGACCTTAGTTTTGGGTCAAGGTCAAAACAAAACATCTCGGTTCTGCGCATTATTGACGCCTAACGATGGGTGAAAAAAAAAATTGGAAAATTTCAAAAATTGCGACCTGTATCGCGAAACAAAAAATTGTTTACAAACAAACACACACACAAACTTACAAACCGGGGTGATCGCCATAACTTGGCGTTATGACAACGCCAAGTTAATGAGTTTTATGAGCTTGAAATTGCATGCAGGAACCTTTCTCGCTGGTGACCGAGCTCATTCATTAATGGAGGGGACGTGGGAGATCGTGGTAACCGCTTTCGACCGTGAATGTGTCTAATAAGCATCGTCTCATTTTTCATTTCCGTTCTCTTTTTTCTCTTTGTTCCCTCCAGTTACGCTCACCATCGGTTTCACCTCCAGCCACCTCCCTTCGTTTTGTCTCACATGTGTATCTGTATCATTTTCTGCCTCTCTTAGACCACGCCTTCTATTTTGTTACCTTTCTGTCTTCCTCTCGATTATCACAATGTTGTCCTATTAGCCATTACATTTGTATCCTGTTGTGCTTGGGCTATATCTCTTCTCCTCTCACTCCCTGTCACGCCGCTGACGAACTTCCCCGTTTTAAGATGTGTTTATTTTTATTACTGATTTATCCTTGGTCTGGCCTCTGGCCTCTTCTTCATGGGGACCGCGAGCCGAATACCGGTAACGTAGATGTCACATTTTGTCGCGCTGTAACCAATTGAGTATAGGAATTAGCCAGAGTGAGTTATAAGCGTTCTGACTCTTCAGTCTCTCATAGTTGCTTATCAATTGGAATACCTATATTATCAAGTTAATATATGCATGAAGTATTTGTAGATATTACAAGCGTAGGTTGTACAATCCTCATCCATGGAAGTGGATGTTATGAAATGATAATAACAAGGCCGCCATTTAATTAAGTGACATTTACTGAATTGTCAAGAACATTAAATGATGGTTCATTTTGTTATTATGGTGGAGGATGGATATTACCGACATCATTGACCAAACTAAAAGGTTCACTAGAATAACTTAAATAACCTGAAGATGGTAATGATGCAGCACCTGCTACAGCCTGTTTTGGGGAACACACTGAGTAGCAGAGTCCCAAAGCGTCATCAGTACACCAGCTCAGACAAAGAGTAAAAAATGCCAATTTTGATTAGTGACGGCTGGTGACAGTGACTCCAGTCACCATGCCTATTATCAAATAATATGATATTGCTAAAAGGTGTCATAAACAGGGGTGATTACCATATTTTTAAAAAAATTTCGATGTAAATATGCAGCACTAACACACTCACAATGTATAACAACTTTGTGTAGCTCGTAAAATAGTGACATAAACAAGTATAAATACTGTTCGTATACTTTAAATTACGTGGTGACGTCGACTTAAATGTGTATTTGGTTATTCGGCTGACTAACGGGACCATAAATGGGATTGTATATTTGCACATAATGTGCAATGTTCGGTTGCAGGGTGAATTCAAGCAGTTGTTTTCATTGTAATTATCGTGATAACTATTCACATATTCCAATCAGATGTTTGGCAAAGCGATGTTATTTGGGAGAGTCATTTGTGGTTGCACCAGTTTATTGTTTTGATGGAAGTGCGCCTTATCCGAATCGAGATAAAACTATTGCTGTACTATGATTGTTCAGTGTAATTGAACGATTACGTCCTGACGACACAACCTGAATATTGCACTTGCGTAGTTGAATATAACTCATTGTTGTTTTCACCTTAAATTTTGCACCATACGTGCAATGTTTAGTATGTCGTTGCAACCTGGTGTATTTCACGACTACACTTGTCTACGACTGACAGAATAATTGTGCACATTATAAGCATCCTAAGCATTACACTATGTTACACCATGAGGTGCTGGAGTTTCGCACTTTAACCATTTCATTTACGTAACACAACTGACCTAATTGGTGAAACTGTATTAGTGACTTAAAACACACATAGGGTACGTCATCGTGATCTGCATACCTGGAACCAATTGCTTCCATAGTGCGTGATTAGAACGAGACATCATTTGACACAACAAATGGCTAATTGTCATAATATTTTGCCAACTAAATGTAGGAAACATAACTTAAGCACATTCTCTAAGGCTGCAGACTATTAGTCGGGGCGTAGCCAATTGCTAGCAGCTGAATGTAATTAGAAGGTGAGCGCTAATATAACGAACTGGACTCATAGCAAAGCTTTAGATAAACGATTGTTTAGCTATAAGGATCATACACATTGCAAATGCTGCGTACGTCAAGTTACAGGGGCAATTTACGGGTCAGATATATAACGATATGCGTAGCTTAGCACTAGAAGTTCGTTAAATCACTTTGCTGGGTGACTTAAGTACCATACCAAGTTGCTACGGACGATGCTGTAAGGCCTTTGTCATTGTGATCAAGCATCATATGGCAATATGGTACTGGTTATGAAGTGCGGCAGCCTATTTCATGGTAACTGTGATTAACATTCATGAAAGCAGGCACTCGAGTCGTCAGGACATTTATTTGATTTCTGTGGAACGCACATCCATCTTTGTTTGATACGTAAATCACATTAAAATAAATGACTATTTCGAATAGTATTACAACATTTCAAATGGAAAAGCGAGTATTCGAGACACACTTCGTCAGTGGTTTATGGAGCTGTGGGTATTAACCTTTCAGACGAGGAGTTTCGTCCATGTGAAATCAATGACATCCTGGAAGTATATGATAACGTTTCAGTCAAAACTCTCTACACCAGCTAAATTACTTGTCATCCGGGCCTTTATAGCTAATGTTTGCAAAAGGTAATGCAGGAATAAGTTATGGGAAGAAAAAACCAGGGACTGCACGTGTAAGTTCTTTGCAGTATTATATATAGACGATCATTATGATCATCCGTGAGCAGTAACCACGTCGCCGTGGGTTTAGTAAGCGGCATAAGCAATAAAGTATGGAATAATGCCACCACATGCCAGTCTGGTGGTCGGGAAGCTACATTTAGTTGTCAACTTGTTATTTATTAATAGAAAGGTATATTTGGAACTAAAAATCATAACGAGGGCTCTTGTTGTAATCCAAAGTAAATGGGAGGCCACATTGCGTCCGCAAAATAATGATAAATAATAAAGTTTCGATTACGCACAAACTTACAAATGCAAATTGGCTTAACGTTTTATACCAAGTAGCCAACGTGAAATTAACACACATGCAACACTTCTCATTCGGTTCCATCCGTACAGTGGTCTGCAATCACAATGTTGATCACAAGAAAAGCATCGGAATAATTTTAAGGCGATAAGTAAATTTCAATTTTAGCCCCATGCGTCTCCATAACACTGGTGACAACCTCCATATCAATCTACACAATCGGTGAGAGTTGATGATGTTAAGTCCAGCGCCACACATAACCTCTGCTAAAAGAGGTAGCACAATATCACATCGAATACTACTCCGTAATATGATGCTTAAAGATAACATGGCTTTAGATAGTTCGACAGTGTGGACTCTAATATCATCTCCTTATCGCACGTTAATGACAATTGTTAATGTACACGCATCAAACAATATCCTCTGTGAAAAGAGCTATTACAATATCACATCGGATACTACACCGTAATATGATGCTTAAAGATAACATAGTTCGACAGTGTGGACTGTAATATCATCTCCTCAGCGCACGTTAATGACAATGGTTTATGTACAACATGTTGACCAATGTGGGAAATACTTTATGCTTAGTTTAACAAATTTGCATTGCGTATAATTGCAAACCTATTTGTGGTTTATGTTTATGTAAAATGGTTTGATAAGCGACAGAAATGCAACCATCACTATATCGCTCCCTTAATGGCACATTCCCCAATGCAATGTGGCGCATTGAAGAACAGATAGTACCCGCCCATGTGCGAATTTTCAGCTCCATCTTATCAATAATATAAAGTCAAGCACAGTATTTCCAGTATTTCATGCTATTTTAAGTATTTGTTAGTATTTGTTTTGTATTATGGTGCTAGAAGCAATGCCTTCGTGCCCGTCAATGTATAGTTTTGAGGAATTGTATTAAGTCACGATTGCAAAACACTACAAAGAGAAATCAAAACAACAATCTATTTTCACTTGTATCTAAATGTCAGTTATTGTACATCAGCAGATATAACACTGGAACTCCAATATGACAGGCACGTTTGTCCGAATACAAAAAGCACGAGGAATCATTTGGAAGCATACTTCTCAATCATCACCAGTAAATTTGAATCAAAGGCAAGTACCGTCCTATAAATAAATGATACAGTCGAATCTATGTGAATCCGTTGAACTGTTAAATGAAAAAAAAATTGCACCAAGCCTTTCAGAATGGGAACAGCGAAGGGTTGTGTTTAATGACACAGGCAGTATTTCTCAGATATGTTGTCATTGAATATGGTAGAGTGTGTATATCAATCACGAACCTATGCTGTTGATCTTTTCTCATGTGCCGTCTCTAACAACCAACTCTCCAGGCTTGACTCCCAAGGCGTAAGACTAAATCAAACGAACAGATAGCGGGGGATTACGGAACACAATCACTTGAAAGCCTACATGTCTCGTAGGTGGAAATAACTCTCACCCATAAGGCAGAAGCACAATAGCTCTGTCGCCTAAGGATTACGTTGTGGCAGAAAGGATGAAAAGTGATTAGTGAGCCATCTCTCTATAGAGAACACAAACCGAACGCAACCTTGAGACGACTATTCTCAAACAAATGTGCCATTACCCTTTACACAAAGAATGGCACTGCGTTAATCACCACATTGAGCGCTCGCTTATGAATTAATTAGAACGGCAAAAAGATTCCACTGCTAGTATTGCGAATGTTAAAGCTTGACTTCTGCAAGATAAATTTATTGCCGGCAGCTATGACATCATATGAATCGAGTTCGCACAGGAATAAGTTGTATTAGTTAGACAATTAACACTATGTTACCTAATGTGAGCAATAGCATAGATTCTTTGAGGGAGGAGAACCCATTAATACAAATGAAGTAACAACGTTGTTAAGCACTAAATACTGAAATATTTGCTGATATTTGCAAAAGGCAACTGCCATTGGATCGACAGTTATGATGGTCTTGCTCACTTGTCTATACCCGTTCATGAGACTTAACCAGTCATGAGTTTTTAGGCAGAAACGATGTTGCCCGCTGACTGAAGAAAGATTAAGCAGAATATCAAAATTATAAGATAAGGCAAAGCACGTAGCTGGGTTAGGGGAGCGAGCTGAGATTGCGGTTGAGGGCGGGGTATTTAATAACAGCTTTTCAACCCCTCCCTTTAGTCTTTCACCGTGACAAAGGACCAAATTTACCCCCACGGGCACTATAACCACTTACAGAGACAAATCAATACACGAGTGCCTATTAATCAACGCCTGCTTACTAATGGTGATATTTACGTGTCAGACATGCATTGGTGCCGTCAAATGTGACATACTCATGTCTGATGAGGCTATTTTAATGTCTTGCTGCTAAAGACTCAATATGGACGCCCGCGCTGACTAAGTTGTGGGAAGAATGTGCAACGAATGGTGTATTGAAAACGATATTGTTTCTGAGTTAGTATTAAAGTCATACATCAGTCATTAATATTATTGCGACATGTCATGAAACTGTTGAAGGTATGATTGAAATAAGCCCGATTTATGAAAATGATTTTACCATAATCAATTAATGAATAATGGGAAAAGTATGCGTTCTCTTCGTCGGCTCCGACCATCTTGGCGTGCACATGTTGGTGACCTAAGAGGCTAAAGCCCTACACGAGATGATTTGTTGCTTACACCGCGCTTGCCGCTAGTGAATCAATTTGTCGTCGAAGTTTCATTGATTGCTGCTTTGGAATATGGCGCTATGTATTGCTTACGGGTGTTACCGCCAAAATAAACATTTAAAGCACACGCCGATTCGTCTGGTTGTCCGAGTTAATGAGACAAGACGGATAAAAAACACTGCCTACTGAATTAGGAACTACTGCTTCAGGTGTCCAACATGGACAGAAGTATCTATTGATACAAATCGTTTTGGCATATGGATAGGATAGCTCCATTCATGTACCTCCCGAAAGGCGAAACTTGTGGAGAGGATATTGCAAAGCCTGATATGCAACAAAACAGACATAGCATGACAGATAGCTGTTATTTTTCATGGTATAGCTATTACATATAGATTTGTTGTCTCTGAGTCGCTCGATTTAAGGCAAGATAGTTATTAGTGCCGGAATTATTTTGTAAGCAACATGCTATTAAGATATAACGGTTACATAGAAAGATAGAATGAAACAACGTATCCCGCTTGGGGCTAAAACTAGGGTGTGATTAATTACAATGTCAATACTTCCAGAGCCACAGCTGTTTTCAGATGATGTGGCCGTGTGACAATTATCATATATGAATAAATGCTGTTGATCATTCCCCATTCACCTGATATTAGCACCAGCTGTCTTTGTTTGACTCCCACGGTGTGCAGACAAAGCGATCAGATAGCACCGCGATTCTGAAACACAATCCATCTCCCGTGGATGGAAGTATCTCCGAGGCATTGTGTAGAAACATATTTCCTTCTTTTCTTCTGAGAATAGGTATCATAGTTTCATTTACTTTGATTGTATATAGTACATTAACCACTGAACACAAGTACTGGAAATGACACGCATTTCGTGGATTTGATTCCTCGTGACGTAAATTGTAAATGCAATTATGTAGATCCATACGGCCATGCTGTCTTAAGGGAATTCACCGCGAGGTCAAATCAGCAGTCTTTTGTATGAGAGCACTACTAAAGAGCATCCACGCGAGTTAGAATGTTTCTAACATAAGGGTTCGCGATGGCATACACTTTCAGCTGCCGGATCGCTGTGTTAGCTACTGACGTTCTAACCTCTAACCCCTACCCATTTGAAACTCACACAAGAATAAAATAACAAATTACATTGAATCATATCTCATTGAGAACGACCAGCCATATAGTTTAGGTGTAAGCTCAAAACGAGTACGACATCGGTCGTGCATCGCGTCAACAAAGCTTGGCTATACTAAGCCAATAAAACTGCTTAACTAGTGTTATGGCTAGACTGTTTTAGTTGATGAACATATCTTTGTTCTGAATGCCATCAGGCTGTGTGACATGGTCCTATACGTATGGCGGGGTCGGCCTCGTGGGGGGTAATGAGCTTTACCTGGCAGCTTCACATTTCCATGCTACTCGTTATTACGCTGGAAATCAACGCTTAAATGTGATCTAAGGTTGTAAAGCATTAGCGGCTATTGTCGCACCAGCCATGAGTAGTGATTTAGAAGACGTTGTGGCATGATCATAGCAAATGTGTACAAAAGGTTAGACACAAAAGCTAACACTCAATGATGCTAATTTTCAATGCTAGAAGTAGAAAATATTAACATTGTTAGCTATATGGATCACACACATTGCTAATGCAGCGTATGCCAAGTTACAACGGCACTTTACGGGTCGGATATATAAAGATATGCGTAGATTAGCATTCGTATTCGATTAAATCACTTTGCTGGGTGATAGGTACCATACCAAGTTGTTACTGACGATGCTATAAGGGCTTGGCATTGTGATCAAGCATCATATGGCAATACGGTACTGGTTACAAAGTGAACTGCCGATTTCATGGTAACTGTGATTAACATTCATGAAAGCAGGCACTCAAGTCGTCAGGAAATGTATTTGATTTCAGTTGAACGCACATCCATCTCTGTTTGATATGTAAATCACATTAAAATAAATGACTATTTCGAATTGTATTTCAACATTTCAAATGGAACAGCAATCATTTGAGATAGACTTCATCAGTGGTTTATACATATGTGGGTATTAACCTTTCATACGAAGAGTTGTGCAGTTTAGTCCATGTGAACTCAGACCTGGAAGCATATGAGAGAAGTTTCAGTCAAAAACCTCTACACCAGCTAACTTACTTGACATCCGAGTCTTCACAACTAATGTTTGTAATAGGTAATGCAGTAATAAGTGATGGGAAGAGAAAACCAGGGACTTTACGTGTCAGTTTTTTGGCGGTATAATATATAGACGATCAATATTGTCATCCATGAGCAGTAATCCCGCCGCCGTTGGTTTCATAAGCGGCATAAGCAATAACGCATGGAATATTGCCACTACATGCCAGTCCGGTGGTCGCGAAGCTACATTTAGTTGACAACTTGTTATTTATTAATAGAAAGGTATATTTGGAACAAAATCCATATCGAGTGCTCTTGTTGTAATCTGAAGCAAATTGGAGGCCACATTGCGTCTGCAATATCATGATAAATCATGAAGATTCGATCACGCACGAAGTTACAAATGCAAACTGAATTAACGTTTTATACAAAGTAGCCAACGTAAACTTAACAAACATACAACACTCCTCATTCGAGTCCATTCGTACAGGGAGCAGCAATCACAATGTTGATCACAAGAAAAGCAGCGGAATAATTTTAAGGCGATAGGTAAATTTCAAATTTAGCCCCATGCTTCTCCATAAAACTTGTGACAACTTCCATGTCAATATACACAATCGGTGAGTGTTGATGATGCGAAGTCCTACGCCCCACATATCAAAGAATAACCTCAGTGAAAAGAGCTAGTACAATATCACATCGAATACTACTCCGTAATATGATGCTTAAAGACAACAAGGTTATAGATAGTTCGACAGTGTGGACTCTAATATCATCTCCTCAGCGCATGTTAATGACAATTATTTATGTACAACATGTTGACCAATGTGGGAAATATTTAATGCTTGGTCTAACGAATTTCCGTTGGGTATTATTGCAAACCTTTATTAGTTGTTTATGTAAAAGGGTTTGATAAGCGACAGAAATGCCAAAAAGCGGATTTGAGTCAGGGATTCACCATTCTCTGAGATGCAATCATGATCGTGCATAGCCAGAAAGATCGCGATTCACACACATGCACGTACGCGATCACGTGCTCACAAATATACCCTTGATCAAAACTACTCATTCATGCACACATTTAAGCGCATACATATAAATACGTTTAGATGGGATAAACCAGTACAGCGTATTAGTACTAAACACTGTATATAACCATTAGTGCAATCATGTGCTATAATCATTAATGTATATAACCTATATGTGCTATAATCATTAAATCTGCATGAAACGTCAGAAGGCAAGCATCCTTTTGAGCATCAGTGCAAATTTTATGAGGGACACTGTTAAGAGCTGTCAGTGTGGCTATGGACTTGAGAGGGTGTCTACAAAATGGCATTATGTATAATGCAATGAGAAGGTACCGCTTTAATCTCGCTCTGCAACAACCCACTGCAGTAGAGTGCGACACAACGCACGCCGAAAACACTTGCTAGGAGTTAAGTGACTCGTTCCAATGAATCACCACAAATATACCCATGTATCTGTTCCTGCTGGTTTGCCATCGGCGTGATAACCACTTTGTGAATACTATACTGTTCCGGTTTGTAGTGAATAACAAACACTACTTCACTATTTGATAACTTTCTGTGCGCCAGTTGTTACAAAGGCAAAGAATGTAATAATGATGGAAAACGTGTATAGACACTTCAATGTGATATCGTCTAAACTGCACCGGAAACTGTTAACTTAAGTTGTTACTGTGTTACCCTTATTCTTAGAAACCCTTTTCAATAAGAATGGAGGTCGATGTAATACAAATATTATTGCTTTAAACTTCGAATTGTTTGACATTGTATTATAAATATTTGCGCAGCACTTGTTATGTCACCCATTTTAAGCACGGAAGCGCCATCATTCTTTGCCTTAGACATTGTCTCCTGCCATCCCATTACATATAGTATTTCCAAGTGGCATTACTTGAGTTTCTTAAATTGAAGTATCGGGAGGGTACGCTATGTACTTAATCGATCGTAGCCATATGGCTACAGTTGCCATGCATGCTGTCTAATAATTGCTTTAACTATGCTTCGTCGCGTAATGATAACGTTTAACTCGCCATCCTGCAAATGCGTATAATCCCTCTATTGGGAAAAGGCGCGACTTCAGGTAGGTGGAAAGTAGTTTCTTCTGTATAATTCACACAACTATTTTCCATATTTTAGATATTTTCAATGAAGGGCGTCATTTTAGATTCACATTGATGATGTATTTATCTCAGTGACATTGTGTTTTTAAGAGTTGATTCCGCCCATACACTATATCAATACACTGTCATTCGTAACGGAAATCGTTCTATAGTATAACGTGGCCTGATAACCAATTTGTAAGGCAACCATTATCAGTGTGGCCACGTGACTAACCCATCCAATAATCCACCAAAATTACAAGTGGTAATAAATGGACACGAGCATACAAAAGTTACCATGTACGCCGCTGTGATGTCAAAATATGACACCAGAAATATCGCACAGGTCTCTGCAAGAGCACTGCTCACAAGTGCCGCTGGCAATATCTACAGCCTTGACACAATGCGAGTGCTTACATAAATGAGTTTGTGTCAGTCGTTGTACATTGGCCAATACCATGCTAAGCATCGAATAATCTCGCGTCGCACCCCTTCTTATTTATCTCTCTATGCACTGTGAAAGCTCTTCATATTCTGCAATGCTCAAGCATTTATAAACGCTGGCTTATTGAATATACATATAAATAAGAGCATTTTCAATTCACGGCTCATTTTCGAAACACCAAGGTAACGATTGTCAATATTACACTTGCTAACCTTGCTTGTGTATGATTGTGAGTTGCGGTCCATCGAGGAGCTATAATAGATTGTCGTTGGAGATCAAGGATCGAACTGTTGCCTTGTATGGCAAAACTGATATCCAAGAAAAATCAGCACATCCATTGTAGTTTTGTTCTAGATTGATTGATAGTTGGTCACCCCAGGTGATCAACATTACCAGTGCGCATGTGTTGGGTTAGGTAATCATTCATTATATCATTTTTTGTCGCGACTTGTGATGGAATTCTATTGACTGAAGTATTGATCAATCGTTATGGTAGATGCACGGAGAACAAAAACCACTAGTGGGTTGTCACACATTGATTCCCATTTGCATGTCTGCCATCAATTCCAATGACAGTGTAGTAACTACAAGTAGGAATGCAATTGTGGGCCTTTATATTAATTACTACTGCTATTATGGGTACATAAATATTCAACAAATCCCCTTCCTGTCCATGACTCCCCAGTATAAACCCCAATAATGATTGCATTAATAAGCGTTTGCAAATGGCAACTTTTCCGGGCTATAATTTTGGGTTTGTAAAGATATGGCATGAAAAAACCCATACGATGCGAGTGTGAGCAGAAGACGTTATCAGCGCAAATCGATCTTAGAGTCATTTGTGTAATGTGCTTAACCCCCACATTGGTAGATGAATTAGTCAATTGCTAATTCCATGTTAATCGCACACATATTCTACTAGAGTTTGTTAGCAAGGGTTTCTACATCTAATGAGAGCCTGAAAATACACCAGTATTGCTATGCCATACGAGTGAAGGTACACATCCGTGATATGTTCATAGAAGGCGTGCCAAAGGGGGCTGATTACATATGCTTCGAGTGTATCCTAAGCCGTTCTATGTTTTATTCAGCCCGCGACTGAGCATTTCCAACAAATGACTGCGCTGGTGATCGATGCGATGTTATCCCCTCCTCCCGCTTTACCCGAGATCAGCATGATGTAGCGCAGGGGTTTTTCGTGGTCACGTGATGTAACAGTCACACGATGTGTTGAGAACGACATGTCATGATACAGATGCTAAGACATCGAAGTAATTGCTCATATATAAAATAATTGCCAGTTGCCACACTGATCGGCCTAAAATGAAACATTAGTAGTAATTATTCATGCCTAGTGTTTAAATGAGATCCGCTCTACGTTGAACGATGCAGCGCGTGTCCCGTCTCTGATGCTTTCCTCCTAGTGCTTGATCAATGGACCTCTCTACAGCTATACCTGCTGTAACCACACGATATGTCATTCCAGAGCTTTTAAAACCGCTTAAGTCGCAAATGTGATATATGTGGTGGAAATGGGCCGGAATTGGCGACGTGTTCGCAGGTTCGAGATTTTTTTTCTCTCAGCAACATATAGCGATGCGTTTTTGAGCTGTAAGATGACGTCCACGTGGTCACTTGTAGTTTAACTGTCCACAAGTTAACTCAGCATGAACATAGCTCTCACAAGAGCCTAATATGAAGGTTCAACGCCAAGATTGTAAATATACATTCTTGAATAAGCCTAACGGTTCTGGCCATTTATGAATGATCAATGTTTTAGGCATTACAGTAGACCAAACCAATTAAAAGGTAATGTCGGATGCCGACCATGCATGGATTATTTATGTCAATATTTTAGATTTGGGGCATTCACGGAGTGAGCCAAAATAGGTGGGTGCTAAATTACTGATACGACCTTCGCTCTTCATTGTCTTTCTACTGCTGGAGGTGACCCCCGACTTTTATAGGGGAAACAAATACTGTTTTCCGAATTTTGACTTCACATAATTTGAACTAGACATATTTGTATTTCCCGATAAATGTGTTTTGCACCACTTGTTGAGTGTTTGCATCGCTCAGATGGCGAACTCACCTATACAAAATTCGTTATAGGTCAATTACCAGAAGTAGCATTTCGTAAATGGAGACATCCGTTATATACCCAAAGCGGATACAATCTGTGAAATGATAAGACATCAAAGAACGGGACATTGTCTCCTTAACGACACGTATATGAAGACATAATGCCACAGTTCGCTGGTTCTGTCATGGTTTGTTATTTAGTCATTTGGTCCAGGATCAAACCATTCTAACAAATTGACGGCTTTTTGGGGTCGACTTGATCGAACCCATGCGAAGTGACCTTGTCCTTTCCGCCTAAGGTTATACATAAACATCCTTGCTGAGTTTTAGGCGAGGAGAAAGTGAACGCAGGATGCCCACAAAATGAAAATGCCTTGTCATGAACAGGAAGTTTAGATAATCGTCGGTAAATCATTACATTATTGCGCATAAACTTGTTGCCAACCGATGCAGCTAACGTTTTATGACGTAATTATGGCTGATTTGGTAGTTGATGTATATCATCATCTGTCATTTTAAACGGGGTTGTTAAAGAGAATATATGATTGGAATAGAGGCATTATAGCTGGTGAGTTAGATTTATTGTGCCAAACATCCCGTTTTTATCTGAGAATCATGCAGACTATGCAGAAAAGTGATTGATTGTCCACAGTATTGGCGTGCGTTTAATGACTGATGCAGTGTTAAGACCTTTTTGGCTTGCCCATGCTTGCGGATGAAGATAACAAATACGCAACATTCAGAAAGTGACGGCCATCCATCATTGCCATTCAGGATTACCCCGGCAGTTCACATGGTTAATTTTGTATTGCAATACCTGTAATACCTTACAGTTAATCTACACCGCATCTGTGACAAAATGTGCTAACATCAAAGGCACATAATTCATTACCTCGATCATTGGTATCAGTGATTCTTTGGAATGGTTTCAAGCGAGTCTAATACATTATGGTATAGAACAGGATTTGGAGCATTTCAGAAATTTTACACTTTGTGGATTAACGTCGTTAACATACCACTACACCCCCCTCGTTTGAACAATGTGCTGCAAAACGCTTAGAAATCATAAAACGTAGCACTTTCAATATTGAAATGTGTGTGGCATATGAATTATTTCTCGATAAGTTCACTTATGCCGATTAGATAGTCATATAGATGGCCTAGTATTGCAAAAGAAATGTAATGGAAAATAGTGACGTAGTTACCTACATCTGTACGAAACAGTAGCGTTGATGTAATGCTGTACTGCATGCAATATGACATATGAGCGGTACAAATAGATAAGGCTCAAGCGCCCTGGAGCATAATCCTTTCATAGGCCGGTTCACCAGTCTTCTATTGTTTCAATGCTTTTGACTGATATTTAAATTATTAATTCAGTGCATATTGGTGATCGATACACAGGTTGGGAAATGTGTGAAAAATCTAAAAGGGGAAAGGGGATGGTTGCACTACAGGGGGTACTATATATCTGCATTGACGTTGATACAGATTAGATTCTTGGGTAAGAGTTACGAAATGACTCATGTGTGAGTTGTTGAAGCAGAAGGTGATGATGATACGTGTTTGCATACTGTACCAGATAAGCCCGGCGTGAGAGGCCTCAGCTTGGATTCACTCTGCAATGATTCACCTAAGCTAATTACAACATTACCGACCCATAAGTTAATCATGCCAATTATCTCAGCCAATAAATAAACAGACAGGCCTAGAAACCCCACACCATCCCTAACCAGTTTGTGCAGTACCATCACGTGTTACGAACTTACATGACTGTTCCGTAATTGGATCATTGCACTTACTTGTGTTCATGTGCTTTAAAGATCTCGCCCCCTTGGCACTACGCATCCACTCTTTGAAATGATGATTTCTACATCATGGCGGCCCCTACCAGTTACTTATGGCAGCAAGTGCAACTTGTTTTAAGCTTCGTCGAAGATGAAAACTCTTTAAGCAAAAGGTAACTCATCATCTCTCGGAATCAATATAAACTAATTTGAGATTATTGATAACGGTAAAACAGCCGTTGAATGTGACTGTGATTTGCAGCTCGATTCTTCTGATGGCAATTAAGTTGTCAACATAATTGATTGGTTACACCCTCATGGGTACAATGCATCATTTGTCACGATAATGTTTTATGACACTCCTTTGTTGCAAGGTTATTTACCATCGTGTGCCTGTGAAATGGGGGTATTTTTGCCTGTCGTGAAACAAAGTTGAAGGTCCTTAAAGGGATACATTTATTTGCATTGGGCCCATACGTCTCAATTACGTGAAACCAAAACAAACATGCAACAAACTTGTTTCTAGAGGTGTCAGCCTTCACCAAATGTCACATTTGTTCGTAAGAAAAAAACAGACAAGCAGTGACGAGCTCCTACTTCTCTGATTTTAGGGACTTGTATACATTGACGCCCAGATCCGCTAGGATCTCCAGTGTCTAAGATATGTAAGACATCATTTGTTTGGTTGGGATGCATGCTAGAAAATATTCAATAATTTCCCGCACATGGTCAGTTGTCGGGGACTTTTCAGTCCTCAGGGGACCGTTGCAATATTAGTAACAGTGATATTTCTCAAGATATTTATGCAGAAACTGTTGAAAAAAATAACATTGTTAGCTATATGGATCACACACATTGCTAATGCAGCGTATGCCAAGTTACAACGGCACTTTACGGGTCGGATATATAAAGATATGCGTAGATTAGCATTCGGATTCGATTAAATCACTTTGCTGGGTGATAGGTACCATACCAAGTTGTTACTGACGATGCTATAAGGGCTTGGCATTGTGATCAAGCATCATATGGTAATACGGTACTGGTTACAAAGTGAACTGCCGATTTCATGGTAACTGTGATTAACATTCATGAAGGCAGGCACTCGAGTCGTCAGGAAATGTATTTGATTTCAGTTGAACGCACATCCATCTCTGTTTGATATGTAAATCACATTAAAATAAATGACTATTTCGAATTGTATTTCAACATTTCAAATGGAACAGCAATCATTTGAGATAGACTTCATCAGTGGTTTATACATATGTGGGTATTAACCTTTCATACGAAGAGTTGTGCAGCTTAGTCCATGTGAACTCAGACCTGGAAGTATATGAGAGAAGTTTCAGTCAAAAACCTCTACACCAGCTAACTTACTTGACATCCGAGTCTTCACAACTAATGTTTGTAATAGGTAATGCAGTAATAAGTGATGGGAAGAGAAAACCAGGGACTTTACGTGTCAGTTTTTTGGCGGTATAATATATAGACGATCAATATTGTCATCCATGAGCAGTAATCACGTCGCCATGGGTTTCATAAGCGGCATAGCAATAAAGTATGGAATATTGCCACTACATGCCAGTCCGGTGGTCGGGAAGCTACATTTAATTGACAACTTGTTATTTATTAATAGAAAGGTAAATTTGGAACAAAATCCATATCGAGTGCTCTTGTTGTAATCTGAAGCAAATGGGAGGCCACATTGCGTCCGCAATATCATGATAAATCATGAAGATTCGATCACGCACGAAGTTACAAATGCAAACTGAATTAACGTTTTATACGAAGTAGCCAACGTAAACTTAACAAACATACAACACTCCTCATTCGAGTCCATTCGTACAGGGAGCAGCAATCACAATGTTGATCACAAGAAAAGCAGCGGAATAATTTTAAGGCGATAGGTAAATTTCAAATTTAGCCCCATGCTTCTCCATAAAACTTGTGACAACTTCCATGTCAATATACACAATCGGTGAGTGTTGATGATGCGAAGTCCTACGCCCCACATACCAAAGAATAACCTCAGTGAAAAGAGCTAGTACAATATCACATCGAATACTACTCCGTAATATGGTGCTTAAAGACAACAAGGTTATAGATAGTTCGACAGCGTGGACTCTAATATCATCTCCTCAGCGCATGTTAATGTTCAACATGTTGACCCATGTGGGAAATATTTAATGCTTGGTTTAACGAATTTCCGTTGGGTATTATTGCAAACCTTTATTTAGTTGTTTATGTAAAAGGGTTTGATAAGCGACAGAAATGCAAAAAAGCGGATTTGAGTCAGGGATTCACCATTCTCTGAGATACAATCATGATCGTGCATAGCCAGAAAGATCGCGATTCACACACATGCACGTACGTGATCACGTGCTCACAAATATACCCTTGATCAAAACTACTCATTCATGCACACATTTACGCGCATACATATAAATACGTTTAGATGGGGTAAACCAGTACAGCGTATTAGTTATAAACACTGTATATAACGATTAGTGCAATCATGTGCTATAATCATTAAATCTGCATGAAACGTCAGAAGGCAAGCATCCCTTTGAGCATCAGTGCAAATTTTATGAGGGACACTGTTAAGAGCTGTCAGTGTGGCTATGGACTTGAGAGGGTGTCTACAAAATGGCATTATGTATAATGCAATGAGAAGGTACCGCTTTAATCTCGCTCTGCAACAACCCACTGCAGTAGAGTGCGACACAACGCACGCCGAAAACACTTGCTAGGAGTTAAGTGAATCGTTCCAATGAATCACCACAAATATACCCATGTATCTGTTCCTGCTGGTTTGCCATCGGCGTGATAACCACTTTGTGAATACTATACTGTTCCGGTTTGTAGTGAATAACAAACACTACTTCACTATTTGATAACTTTCTGTGCGCCAGTTGTTACAAAGGCAAAGAATGTAATAATGATGGAAAACGTGTATAGACACTTCAATGTGATATCGTCTAAACTGCACCGGAAACTGTTAAATTAAGTTGTTACTGTGTTACCCTTATTCTTAGAAACCCTTTTCAATGAGAATGGAGGTCGATGTAATACAAATATGATTGCTTTAAACTTCGAATTGTTTGACATTGTATTATAAATATTTGCGCAGCACTTGTTATGTCACCCATTTTAAGCACGGAAGCGCCATCATTCTTTGCCTAAGACATTGTGTTCTGCCATCCCATTACATATAGTATTTCCAAGTGGCATTCCTTGAGTTTCTTAAATTGAAGTATCGGGAGGGTACGCTATGTACTTAATCGATCTCTCAGCACCATATGGCTACAGTTGCCATGCATGCTGTTTAATAATTGCTTTAACTATGCTTCGCCGCGTAATGATAACGTTTAATTCGCCATCCTGCAAATGCGTATAATCCTTCTATTGGGAAAAGGCGCGACTTCAGGTAGGTGGAAAGTAGTTTCTTCTGTATAATTCACACAACTATTTTCCATATTTTAGATATTTTCAATGAAGGGCGTCATTTTAGATCCACATTGATGATGTATTTATCTCAGTGACATTGTGTTTTTAAGAGTTGACTCCGCCCATACACTATATCAATACACTGTCATTCGTAACGGAAATCGTTCTATAGTATAACGTGGCCTGATAACCAATTTGTAAGGCAACCATTATCAGTGTGGCCACGTGACTAACCCATCCAATAATCCACCAAAATTACAAGTGGTAATAAATGGACACGAGCATACAAAAGTTACCATGTACGCCGCTGTGATGTCAAAATATGACACCAGAAATATCGCACAGGTCTCTGCAAGAGCACTGCTCACAAGTGCCGCTGGCAAAATCTACAGCCTTGACACAATGCGAGAGCTTACATGAAAGAGTTGGTGTCAGTCGTTGTACATTGGCCAATACCATGCTAAGCATCGAATAATCTCGCGTCGCAACCCTTTTTATTTATTTCTCTATGCACTGTGAAAGCTCTTCATATTCTGCAATGCTCAAGCATTTATAAACACTGGCTTATTGAATATACATATAAATAAGAGCATTTTCAATTCACGGCTCATTTTCGAAACACCAAGGTAACGATTGTCAATATTACACTTACTAACCTTGCTTGTGTATGATTGTGAGTTGCGATCCATCGAGGAGCTATAATAGATTGTCGTTGGAGATCAAGGATCGAAGTGTTGCCTTGTATGGCAAAGCTGATATCCAAGAAAAATCAGCACATCCATTGTAGTTTTGTTCTAGATTGATTGATAGCTGGTCACCCCAGGTGATCAACATTACCAGTGCGCATGTGTTGGGTTAGGTAATCATTCATTATATCATGTTTTGTCGCGACTGGTGATGGAAGTCCATTGACTGAAGTATTGATCAATCGTTATGGTAGATGCACGGAGAACAAAAACCACTAGTGGGTTGTCACACATTGATTCCCATTTGCATGTCTGCCATCAATTCCAATGACAGTGTAGTGACTACAAGTAGGAATGCAATTGTGGGCCTTTATATTGATTACTACTGCTATTATGGGTACAGACATATTGAACAAATCCCCTTCCTCTCCATGACTCCCCAGTTCAACCCCATTGATGATAGCATTAGTAAGCGTTTGCAAATGGCGACTTTTCCTGGCTATAATTTTGGGTTTGTAAAGATATGGCATGAAAAAAACCCATACGATGCGAGTGTGAGCAGAAGACGTTATCAGCGCAAATCGATCTTAGAGTCATTTGTGTAATGTGCTTAACCCCCACATTGGTAGATGAATTAGTCAATTGTTAATTCCATGTTAATCGCACACATATTCTACTAGAGTTTGTTAACAAGGGTTTCTACATCTAATGAGAGCCTGAAAATACACCAGTATTGCTATGCCATACGAGTGAAGGTACACATCCGTGATATGTTCATAGAAGGCGTGCCAAAGGGGGCTGATTACATATGCTTCGAGTGTATCCTAAGCCGTTCTATGTTTTATTCAGCCCGCGACTGAGCATTTCCAACAAATGACTGCGGCTGGTGATCGATGCGATGTTATCCCCTCCTCCCGCTTTACCCGAGATCAGCATGATGTAGCGCAGGGGTTTTTCGTGGTCACGTGATGTAACAGTCACACGATGTGTTGAGAACGACATGTCATGATAAAGATGCTAAGACATCGAAGTAAGTGCTCATATATAAAATAATTGCCAGTTGCCACACTGATCGGCCTAAAATGAAACATTAGTAGTAATTATTCATGCCTAGTGTTTAAATGAGAGCCGCTCTACGTTGAACGATGCAGCGCATGTCCCGTCTCTGATGCTTTCCTCCTAGTGCTTGATCAATGGACCTCTCTACAGCTATACCTGCTGTAACCACACTATATGTCTACCAGAGCCCCTAAAACCGCTTAAGTCAAAAATGTGATATATGTGGTGGAAATGGGCCGGAATTGGCGACGTGTTCGCAGGTTCGGGATTTTTTTTCTCTCAGCAACATATAGCGATGCGTTTTTGAGCTGTAAGATGACGTCCACGTGGTCACTTGTAGTCTAACTGTCCACAAGTTAACTCAGCATGAACATAGCTCTCACAAGAGCCTAATATGAAGGTTCAACGCCAAGATTGTAAATATACATTCTTGAATAAGCCTAACGGTTCTGGCCATTTATGAATGATCAATGTTTTAGGCATTACCGTAGACCAAACCAATTAAAAGGTAATGTCGGATGCCGACCATGCATGGATTATTTATGTCAATATTTTAGATTTGGGGCATTCACGGAGTGAGCCAACATAGGTGGGTGCTAAATTACTGATACGACCTTCGCTCTTCATTGTCTTTCTACTGCTGGAGGTGACCCCCGACTTTTATAGGGGAAACAAATACTGTTTTCCGAATTTTGACTTCACATAATTTGAACTAGACATATTTGTATTTCCCGATAAATGTGTTTTGCACCACTTGTTGAGTGTTTGCATCGCTCAGATGGCGAACTCACCTATACAAAATTCGTTATAGGTCAATTACCAGAAGTAGCATTTCGTAAATGGAGACATCCGTTATATACCCAAAGCGGATACAATCTGTGAAATGATAAGACATCAAAGAACGGGACATTGTCTCCTTAACGACACGTATATGAAGACATAATGCCACAGTTCGCTGGTTCTGTCATGGTTTGTTATTTAGTCATTTGGTCCAGGATCAAACCATTCCAACAAATTGACGGCTTTTTGGGGTCGACTTGATCGAACCCATGCGAAGTGACCTTGTCCTTTCCGCCTAAGGTTATACATAAACATCCTTTTAGGCGAGGAGAAAGTGAACGCAGGATGCCCACAAAATGAAAATGCCTTGTCATGAACAGGAAGTTTAGATAATCGTCGGTAAATCATTACATTATTGCGCGTACACTTGTTGCCAACCGATGCAGCTAACGTTTTATGACGTAATTATGGCTGATTTGGTAGTTGATGTATATCATCATCTGTCATATTAAACGGGGTTGTTAAAGCGAATATATGATTGGAACCGAGGCATTATAGCTGGTGAGTTAGATTTATTGTACAGCCATTGCCAATTGTTAAACATTACCCGTGTGCAAAGCAGGAAATGCAGTGGAAACCAAGTGCACAATTGTTTTTTGTGCGAACATCATGTACTTACTAGGAACCGATAGTTGTAGCGGCAGTCTTTCACTTACAGTTCTCCTTGCGGTGCTCCGTTGTTGAAAGCATTAAAACCAGCGTGCACCTTCACCGGAGAGTTATTTTTGACCCAACATGTACTCGCAAAGCAAACAGTTGATTGCCAAACATCCCGTTTTTATCTGAGAATCATGCAGACTATGCAGAAAAGTGATTGATTGTCCACAGTATTGGCGTGCGTTTAATGACTGAAGCAGTGTTAAGACCTTTTTGGCTTGCCCATGCTTGCGGATGAAGATAACAAATACGCAACATTCAGAAAGTGACGGCCATCCATCATTGCCATTCAGGATTACCCCGGCAGTTCACATGGTTAATTTTGTATTGCAATACCTGTAATACCTTACAGTTAATCTACACCGCATCTGTGACAAAATGTGCTAACATCAAAGGCACATAATTCATTACCTCGATCATTGGTATCAGTGATTCTTTGGAATGGTTTCAAGCGAGTCTAATACCTTATGGTATAGAACAGGATTTGGAGCATTTCAGATATTTTACACTTTGTGGAATAACTTCGTTAACTTACCACTACACCCCCCTCGTTTGAACAATGTGCTGCAAAACACTTAGCAATCATAAAACGTAGCACCTTCAATATTAAAATGTGTGTGGCATATGAATTATTTTTCTATAAGTTATGCTTATGCCGATTAGATAGTCATATAGATGGCCTCGTATTGCATAATAAATGTAATGGAAAATAGTGACGGTAGTTACCTACATCTGTACGAAACAGTAGCGTTGATGTAATGCTGTACTGCATGCAATATGACATATGAGCGGTACAAATAGATAAGGCTCATGCGCCCTGGAGCATTATTCCAGAGCATAATCCTTTCATAGGCTGGTTCACCAGTCTTCTATTGTTTCAATGTTTTCCACTGATATTTAAATTATTCATTCAGTGCATATTGGTGATCGATACACAGGTTGAGAAATGTGGGAAGAAGCTATAAGGGGAAAAGGGATGACTGCGCTACGGGTGGTATGATATTTCTGCATTGACGTTGATACAGATTAGATTCTTGGGTCAAAGTTACGAAATGACTCATATGTGAGTTGTTGAAGCAGAAGGTGATGATGATACGTGTTTGTATAGTGTACCAGATAAGCCCGGCGTGAGAGGCCTCAGCTTGGATTCACTCTGCAATGATTCACCTAAGCTGATTACAACATTACCGACCCATAAGTAAATCATGCCAATTATCTCAGCCAATAAATAAACAGACAGGCCTAGAAACCCCACACCATCCCTACCAGTTTGTGCAGTACCATCACGTGTTACGAACTTACATGACTGTTCCGTAATTGGATCATTGCACTTACTTGTGTTCATGTGCTTTAAAGATCTCGCCCCCTTGGCACTACGCATCCACTCTTTGAAATGATGATTTCTACATCATGGCGGCCCCTACCAGTTACTTATGGCAGCAAGTACAACTTGTTTTAAGCTTCGTCGAAGATGAAACTCTTTAAGCAAAAGGTAACTCATCATCTCTCGGAATCAATATAAACTAATTTGAGATTATTGATAACGGTAAAACAGCCGTTGAATGTGACTGTGATTTGCAGCTCGATTCTTCTGAAGGCAATTAAGTTGTCAACATAATTGATCGGTTACACCCTCATGGGTACAATGCATCATTTGTCACGATAATGTTTTATGACACTCCTTTGTTGCAAGGTTATTCACCATCGTGTGCCTGTGAAATGGGGGTATTTTTGGCTGTCGTGAAACAAAGTTGAAGGTCCTTAAAGGGATGCATTCATTATATGCATTGGCGCCCATACGTCTCATTAACGTGAAACCAAAACAAACATGCAACAAACTTGTTTCTTGAGGTGTCAGCCTTCACCAAATGTCACATTTGTTCGTAAGAAAAAAACAGACAAGCAGTGACGAGCTTCGTAGCCCGCCCTTGAACCATTTTTGATATATCATCGACGGCATACATACATGGATTGTATATTCTAAATTGGCCCTTGTAAGTGATTGATAATCTCAATACTTTTGCCCCTACTTCTCTGATTTTAGGGACTTGTATACATTGACGCCAAGATCCGCTAGGATCTTTAGTGTCTAAGATATGTAAGACATCATTTGTTTGGTTGGGATGCGTGCCGGAAAATATTCAATAATTTCCCGCACATGGTCAGTTGTCGGGTACTTTTCTATCCCAGGGGACCGTTGCAATATTAGTAACAGTGATATTTCTCCAGCTATTTATGCAGAAACTGTTGATTGAGCAGTCTTCATGGCATGTTGACGTGGAATATCATATAGCATTTCATAGAGTACTTCGTTCTTTGACAGTAAAAGGTTTAAGGTCCGTAGCAAATCTTGCACTTAACTTGTTCCACAGGATGTGTTTCTGTTGGACAACATTCTTGACTTTACAAGCGAGCAATCAAGATTTGTTTTAAAGTTAAGTATGTCACGGTCGCATACGCAATTGTTTATGTGTATATTGTGTCGAGATGATTTCAAAGCCTAGTGAATTTACGTCGATCTAACCTTCTACAGACTGCTCAGGCTGCACACATAGTCCACCTAAGCTAATAGACATGTTCAATCTACGCTAACGGCCACAAAAAAAGACCATTGACGTGGGCAATAAATGATTGTAGTATCGGTGTGCCACCATTCGGGTTACGGTCTGAGTGGAAAATGCAAAAAATAGTTTGTCACAATAAAGCAATGAGGCAGTGATTAATTTGTAATTAATCGTATCTGATTGCATGGCAGTATCTGTTATGTTGTATGAACAGAGCGCAGATTACAAAGAGGGAGCGAGCCAGCACCATTCAATCATTAACTGACCGAGAGCACTTCTGTGTGGTCAGGAAATGTTACATCTCTGTGGCATGTAGCGATGATAAAGCGACATTTCCTTCATAAATATCGCTCAATCGTTGTTAATGCTTGCTATCTTCGTGTCCATGATGACCGATATTGCATTTAGGTATGTTCATTGCATATTGAACGACTTTGTCAAATCCATTTGTATATACCCAATTATGTTTGAAGTATCCCAAAGTAGCATGGATTATTGAATGGGCACCTACTAAAGTCTTCACGGTAACCGGGGTGGTGGCACACAATTCGATTAACTTGACGTAACAGCTGATTGCCTTTTCCGATTGACGTGCGGAACTGTCATAAATTTATTTAGTATACCTAAAATCATCTCACATAACTCATATTGATAATGATTCTGTAAAATAAACGACACAACGAATGGGTTGATTGATCGGGTTAGACATCAGGGAGAGTGACGCTTATCTTGTGATGTAGATTAACTATTGAGTATTACAGGTATTGCAATACAAAATTAACCATGTTGACTGCATGGATAATCCTGAATGGCAATGATGTATGCTTTCAGACAGCTACTGAACGTTGTGTAATTGTATGGTGTTATCAACATTTACGCGCATGGCCAAACGGGGAAAGGTCTTAACACTGCATCAGTCATTCAACACACGTATATACTATGTCAAATCAACCACTTTTCGCATAGTCCGTGTGAGTCTCTGGTTGAAATGGGATTCTAACGCATGGAACGCTATATGTCTGCCCTGCAACTTTGCAAATTACATATAGAGGCCATGTACTCTGCGCTAAATGCTTTCAACGAAGAAGCGGTATTGCAACGGTTCACTGTTAGTGAATACTACTGTTATAGTTGTCGGTTCGAACATGATGTTGACAAAAACATTGAACTAATATGCTGCTACTTTGTACGCGAAAAATGTATACCGATTAGTAATTAAAATTTATCTCACCAGCTTCAATGTATTACGAACTTACATGACTGTTCCGTAATTGGATCATTGCACTTACTTGTGTTCATGTGCTTTAAAGATCTCGCCCCCTTGGCACTACGCATCCACTCTTTGAAATGATGATTTCTACATCATGGCGGCCCCTACCTGTTACTTATGGCAGCAAGTACAACTTGTTTTAAGCTTCGTCGAAGATGAAACTCTTTAAGCAAAAGGTCACTCATCATCTCTCGGAATCAATATAAACTAATTTGAGATTATTGATAACGGTAAAACAACTGTTGAATGTGACTGTGATTTGCAGCTCGATTCTTCTGATGGCAATTAAGTTGTCAACATAATTGATCGGTTACACCCTCATGGGTACAATGCATCTTTTGTCACGATAATGTTTTATGACACTCCTTTGTTGCAAGGTTATTCACCATCGTGTGCCTGTGAAATTGGGGTATTTTTGGCTGTCGTGAAACAAAGTTGAAGGTCCTTAAAGGGATGCATTTATTATATGCATTGGCGCCCATACGTCTCATTAACGTGAAACCAAAACAAACATGCAACAAACTTGTTTCTTGAGGTGTCAGCCTTCACCAAATGTCACATTTGTTCGTAAGAAAAAAACAGACAAGCAGTGACGAGCTTCGTAGCCCGCCCTTGAACCATTTTTGATATATCATCGACGGCATTCATACATGGATTGTATATTCTAAATTGGCCCTTGTAAGTGATTGATAATCTCAATACTTTTGCCCCTACTTCTCTGATTTTAGGGACTTGTATACATTGACGCTAGGATCTCCAGTGTCTAAGATATGTAAGACATCATTTGTTTGGTTGGGATGCGTGCCGGAAAATATTCAATAATTTCCCGCACATAGTCAGTTGTCGGGTATTTTTCAATCCCAGGGGACCGTTGCAATATTAGTAACAGTGATATTTCTCCAGCTATTTATGCAGAAACTGTTGATTGAGCAGTCTTCATGGCATGTTGACGTGGAATATCATATAGCATTTCATATAGTACTTCGTTCTTTGACAGTAAAAAGCTTTAAGGTCTGTAGCAAATCTTGCACTTAACTTGTTCCACAGGATGTGTTTCTGTTCGACAGCATTCTTGACTTTACAAGCGAGCAATCAAGATTTGTTTTAAAGTTAAGTATGTCACGGTCGCATACGCAATTGTGTATGTGTATATTGTGTCGAGATGATTTCAAAGCCTAGTGAATTTACGTCGATCTAACCTTCTACAGACTGCTCAGGCTGCACACATAGTCCACCTAAGCTAATAGACATGTTCAATCTACGCTAACGGCCACAAAAAAAGACCATTGACGTGGGCAATAAATGATTGTAGTATCGGTGTGCCACCATTCGGTTTACGGTCTGAGTGGAAAATGCAAAAAATAGTTTGTCACAATAAAGCAATGAGGCAGTGATTAATTTGTAATTAATCGTATCTGATTGCATGGCAGTATCTGTTATGTTGTATGAACAGAGCGCAGATTACAAAGAGGGAGCGAGCCAGCACCATTCAATCATTAACTGACCGAGAGCACTTCTGTGTGATCAGGAAATGTTACATCTCTGTTGCATGTAGCGATGATAAAGCGACATTTCCTTCATAAATATCGCTCAATCGTTGTTAATGCTTGCTATCTTCGTGTCCATGATGACCGATATTGCATTTAGGTATGTTCATTGCATATTGAACGACTTTGTCAAATCCATTTGTATATACCCAATTATGTTTGAAGTTTCCCAAAGTAGCATGGATTATTGAATGGGCACCTACTAAAGTCTTCACGGTAACCGGGGTGGTGGCACACAATTCGATTAACTTGACGTAACAGCTGATTGCCTTTTCCGATTGACGTGCGGAACTGTCATAAATTTATTTAGTATACCTAAAATCATCTCACATAACTCATATTGATAATGATTCTGTAAAATAAACGACACAACGAATGGGTTGATTGATCGGGTTAGACATCAGGGAGAGTGACGCTTATCTTGTGATGTAGATTAACTATTGAGTATTACAGGTATTGCAATACTAAATTAACCATGTTGACTGCATGGATAATCCTGAATGGCAATGATGTATGCTTTCAGACAGCTACTGAACGTTGTGTAATTGTATGGTGTTATCAACATTTACGCGCATGGCCAAACAGGGAAAGGTCTTAACACTGCATCAGTCATTCAACACACGTATATACTATGTCAAATCAACCACTTTTCGCATAGTCCGTGTGAGTCTCTGGTTGAAATGGGATTCTAACGCATGGAACGCTATATGTCTGCCCTGCAACTTTGCAAATTACATATAGAGGCCATGTACTCTGCGCTAAATGCTTTCAACGAAGAAGCGGTATTGCAACGGTTCACTGTTAGTGAATACTACTGTTATAGTTGTCGGTTCGAACATGATGTTGACAAAAACATTGAACTAATATGCTGCTACTTTGTACGCGAAAAATGTATACCGATTAGTAATTAAAAATTTATCTCACCAGCTTCAATGTATTACGAACTTACATGACTGTTCCGTAATTGGATCATTGCACTTACTTGTGTTCATGTGCTTTAAAGATCTCGCCCCCTTGGCACTACGCATCCACTCTTTGAAATGATGATTTCTACATCATGGCGGCCCCTACCTGTTACTTATGGCAGCAAGTACAACTTGTTTTAAGCTTCGTCGAAGATGAAACTCTTTAAGCAAAAGGTCACTCATCATCTCTCGAAATCAATATAAACTAATTTGAGATTATTGATAACGGTAAAGCAACTGTTGAATGTGACTGTGATTTGCAGCTCGATTCTTCTGATGGCAATTAAGTTGTCAACATAATTGATCGGTTACACCCTCATGGGTACAATGCATCATTTGTCACGATAATGTTTTATGACACTCCTTTGTTGCAAGGTTATTTACCATCGTGTGCCTGTGAAATTGGGGTATTTTTGGCTGTCGTGAAACAAAGTTGAAGGTCCTTAAAGGGATGCATTTATTATATGCATTGGGCCCATACGTCTCATTAACGTGCAACCAAAACAAACATGCAACAAACTTGTTTCTTGAGGTGTCAGCCTTCACCAAATGTCACATTTGTTCGTAAGAAAAAAACAGACAAGCAGTGACGAGCTTCGTAGCCCGCCCTTGAACCATTTTTGATATATCATCGACGGCATACATACATGGATTGTATATTCTAAATTGGCCCTTGTAAGTGATTGATAATCTCAATACTTTTGCCCCTACTTCTCTGATTTTAGGGACTTGTATACATTGACGCTAGGATCTAGGATCCAGTGTCTAAGATATGTAAGACATCATTTGTTTGGTTGGGATGCGTGCCGGAAAATATTCAATAATTTCCCGCACATGGTCAGTTGTCGGGTACTTTTCAATCCCAGGGGTCCGTTGCAATATTAGTAACAGTGATATTTCTCCAGCTATTTATGCAGAAACTGTTGATTGAGCAGTCTTCATGGCATGTTGACGTGGTATATCATGTAGCATTTCATATAGTACTTCGTTCTTTGACAGTAAAAAGCTTTAAGGTCTGTAGCAAATCTTGCACTTAACTTGTTCCAAAGGATGTGTTTCTGTTCGACAGCATTCTTGACTTTACAAGCGAGCAATCAAGATTTATTTGAAAGTTAAGTATGTCCCGGTCGCATACGCAATTGTTTATGTGTATATTGTGTCGAGATGATTTCAAAGCCTAGTGAATTTACGTCGATCTAACCTTCTACAGACTGCTCAGGCTGCACACATAGTCCATCTAAGCTAATAGACATGTTCAATCTACGCTAACGGCCACAAAAAAAGACCATTGACGTGGGCAATAAATGATTGTAGTATCGGTGTGCCACCATTCGGGTTACGGTCTGAGTGGAAAATGCAAAAAATTATTTGTCACAAGAAAGCAATGAGGCAGTGGTTAATTTGTAATTAATCGTATCTGATTGCATGGCAGTATCTGTTATGTTGTATGAACAGAGCGCAGATTACAAAGAGGGAGCGAGCCAGCACCATTCAATCATTAACTGACCGAGAGCACTTCTGTGTGATCAGGAAATGTTACATCTCTGTGGCATGTAGCGATGATAAAGCGACATTTCCTTCCTTCATATCGCTCAATCGTTGTTAATGCTTGCTATCTTCGTGTCCATGATGACCGATATTGCATTTAGGTATGTTCATTGCATATTGAACGACTTTGTCAAATCCATTTGTATATCCCCAGTTATGTTTGAAGTTTCCCAAAGTAGCATGGATTATTGAATGGGCACCTACTAAAGTCTTCACGGTAACCGGGGTGGTGGCACACAATTCGATTAACTTGGCGTAACAGCTGATTGCCTTTTCCAGTTGACGTGCGGCACTGTCATTAATTTATTTAGTATACCTAAAATCATCTCACATAACTCATATTGATAATGATTCTGTAAAATAAACGACACAACGAATGGGTTGATTGATCGGGTTAGACATCAGGGAGAGTGGCGCTTATCTTGTGATGTAAATTAACTATTGTGTATTACAGGTATTGCAATACTAAATTAACCATGTTGACTGCATGGATAATCCTGAATGGCAATGATGTATGCTTTCAGACAGCTACTGAACGTTGTGTAATTGTATGGTGTTATCAACATTTACGCGCATGGCCAAACAGGAAAAGGTCTTAACACTGCATCAGTCAGTCAACACACGTATATACTATGTCAAATCAACCACTTTTCGCATAGTCCGTGTGAGTCTCTGGTTGAAATGGGATTCTAACGCATGGAACGCTATATGTCTGCCCTGCAACTTTGCAAATTACATATAGAGGCCATGAACTCTGCGCTAAATGCTTTCAACGAAGAAGCGGTATTGCAACGGTTCACTGTTAGTGAATACTACTGTTATAGTTGTCGGTTCGAACATGATGTTGACAAAAACATTGAACTAATATGCTGCTACTTTGTACGCGAAAGATGCATACCGATTAGTAACGGTTATAAAATTTAGCTCATCAGCTTCAATGCTCCGGCTCCGAACATATTCGCTATAACAAACCCGTTTAATGTGGCAGATAATAAACTTTATCATTGTAAAGTGTTTCTCTAAAAGAAAACATTTTGCAATCTCAACAAGTAAGTCATAAATGCATCGGTTGGCATTCAGTTTATATGCAATAATTTTCAGATTTAGAAACGAATGTCTTGCTATCTTGTTCATGAAACGGCATTTTCATTTTGTCGGCATCCTGCGTCTACTTTGTCCTTGCCTAAAATCCAACAGGGCCTTTTATGTATAACCTGAGGCAGATGGGTCAAGGTCACGTTGCATGTCGATCCCCAAAGGCCGTCAATTTGTTAGAATGGTTTGATCCCGGACCAAATGACTAAATAACAAACCATAGCAAACAAACCTAGCGCCCTGGAACATTAAATCTTCATATCGGTATCATTAAGGTGTATTTAGGCAATGGTTCCATAGCGCCATAACATTTGACTGATTACCTTAGTAACTGTCGCGTTGGGTATTTACAGAACGTTTCCATTCAGGAAATAATGCTGTTTGCAATTGACCTGTCACAAGTTTTGCATTAATAAGTACCCCTTTGAAGACCAATCTGAGCGATGCAAACATACAATGAGTGGTGTCGACCAGAGACCTTAGTTTCAATAACATCTGTACGCATCCACACACCGGAATGTTTGAAACATCAGTTACGATGCATATGAAATACACCGTAAAATTGTCAAATTGTATTACAGCATTATTCTTCTCCAGTTGTCCCATGACCATGGAGAGCTATGGTTAAATACGTTACTACGCTCAGCACCTCTTGAGAAAATATTAACGCCGTGAGAGCTCCAATTCTTAAATATCGACATGAAACATCCGCATGCAGCCCGAAACTGGTTTGAACAATAGCGATGCAGAGTGAATAGTTAATAGAACAATTTTGTCAACTAATGCATGTTTGATGACATATTTTCACTTTAGAATTCACAAGGGTTTGTAACGGGGTCAGAAATTCCAATAACGTCATTCTAAGTTCAACTATGGACGTATTGGTTAAAAACTTTCCCAGGCGGGGAGAGCGGCTATCATCCAAAAACGACTCATAGATATTCTGTACTAGAACGTATAAGCTAAGATGATTATCCCGCAACATTAAACGAGTTCCGTGTGAGGTGCATTAAAATTAGTCAAAAAATGGGGTGCACTGAATAGCAAAGGTTTGGATAGTTCAGGACCAATGCAATCAGCTGTTCAAATGTTTGACATGCATATCAATTATATATCGTCTATTTCCGTCGGTCACTAAGTGTGCACCAACACTTGATCATTGTGAAACATCACACTTTCAATATGAATACGGGGCTGAGGGTTTTGAATTTGATAATATTATCTGAAGATTTCGGAGCATTAATTTATTTTGGTCTTTATTGTTCAATTACCGGTGTAGATTTGGTGAATGCCATCAATCTGTGAATCAATTATTCATAATGCATAATCATGTATAGGATTGTACGCAAATTTTCATCCATCCATTTTTAAAATCATGCATTCGTCATATTACAGACATTGGGTACTGAAACTAGTTGGCATAAATTACAGCCATAACAACTACAAAGAGGCACGCCCCGGTACTAGATATCTGTGTCATGCATTGTTGATGGAAGAAAATGTGTGGCCTTGCTTTGTATTGAGTCTTAGTATTGTTTTTCACTTTCGATGAATTCACAGTCAAGCCTTTTCTATGCGAATGCCTTGCAGCTGTCGATTTGTGCATCTATTGGCAACGCTTTTCATGAAACCACGCACCTACGGTTATTACTGTATACTCCCATTTCTCATAAGCAATTTATTAGTCTATTACGCATATATGCTTTTCTGAGATCAATAAAACCATGAATTACGTCACCTCGGTTTATCTATTTTATATGCTGTCAACTAATGTACCTGATAATTTACTTTTCCTCCATTGCTTACAATATGATGATGTGTTATTTGTCGCCGGACATATGACTAATGCATCTGCCAATATTTCATGGTATACCCAATTCAACCCTTGTAGGAACAAAATCTAGTTAATTAGGCTCAACGTAGGTAGGCATTCTTTCTTATTGATTCATTCGGTGCTACCTTTCTTCGATCCTCGCATTTTCTTGAGGACACACAATTAAAACCGGAAACGAGCTTACTGAGCTGTTTCAAGAACGAATTGACTTAATAACACGTTTATGTTGTGATATCTACAGGATGTGTTGTTCTACGACATACAGATGCATGTATTCTATATATTGCACTGGGAACTTCTGCATAGCACTGAAGCTCATTACTGTTACTTTTGCAATAGATGTGGCCGTTAAATTGCCCCTCAGCACAAATGTATTTCAAAAGAGTACATTCCTGCTTTCCCACCCAGTCCCATTATATGAACGCATACATATTGCGGTAGCTCTTGCAAAGGTGTCACACCCCACTGATGGGAGTAATTTATCAGTAACAGAAACGTAACTCTACCCAGCAGTGCCATGCTATAATACGAACCCCTGTTCCTTGATATTGGATAATTGCAATAAATCATATTTACGCCACTAACTGGTTTCCTTCTGTACCATATCTTACCATATCCAATCGTATGAGAATGTATATTGTACATTGATATGCAGAGTTTTGCTGCAGCACCTAATATCCTTATGCGCGCTGTAACTGACGCAGTCATCACATCTCATAGCATGTCGTCACAAAGAAAAGCACGTAATAGCTGCATATATTTCATTCAATTTTATACCCTGTCTAATACACGATTGCTGACTACTAACAAACGACATATTCGCCTCGTTTTTTTGTCCAAACTATTCTTATTTGAAATACAAGCTTCGGGCTAATAACTGACAGATATCAGCTGCTCATTGGCCCATTGTTGATTAATGGATTGGCGCAATTGCTCAGTATCTTGTTTACTTAAATCCAAATATAATGAGTTTACATTGAAACATATATTTCAGTGATAACCAATCAACTGTTAAACTGCATTGAGTGCGAAACCAGTCAAGGTCCTGTACACATTTATCTTTCGTGACATAGTTCAGCATACAAAAAGAAGTCAGGTAACGCTAAAGGTCACCTTAATGGTGTTGTGCATTATCTCTGTGCATTATCTCTTGTCCCAGCTACCACTGTTGGTCAGTTGACATTATTTTCGGGGATTCAACATACACAGAGTTTACCAAACTTGCCATCAGTTGACCACTGCCTTATTTGCTATCAACATGTGCAGCGCTATATCTGTATCATTGACATCAAGCTTTGACTTACCTTGCATGCGCGTCAGACATGACACCACTTACCATCACAAGCACACACCTGCACACCTATGCACATACAGAAAACATTAATATGTACAAATGCAGACATCGTTGAAAAGTTCTTAAAAACGTTATACGCATTGAGCTGTGCCTAAAGTTCAGGAGTGGGCCACTCATACATACCCTGTACATGTCCAGTAAGCATTGCGATATGCATAGTGATTTGATAACTGCGCTGCTATTAAGGAATCTAATATCGCGGTTGGCAAATTAGTTCCTTTGCTATTTGCATATCACATTATGTCAAGTTGAATGCTAGTAACGTATTTACAGCTGCCATATATCTAGTGATTACCTATAACGTGGAGTATAAACGTCTGATGTTCTCTATATTGTGATAACCTTTGGTAAATGTCAGCTTTTATAATTGGAATTAGTAGAATATAACTGAACTGCTAATTTTAGACATTTCTATTATCTATAATTGGTTCCAGTTGCAGAATGTACAAACAGTGACAAACTAGAGGTGACAAGAACCCTGTCTTTGCTGGAGCAGCATATTATCTGTGTGAAAGGGGCAGGTTGCCCGTGGTGAAATGTCATCGAAGCCGGTTGCACTATTGCTAGTGTTAATTGGGCCTGAGTTGGTTAAGGTTCTGAAGAATATGTCACGATCAGGGTCCATATCAGGTTTCATACCCAATAGGGGATTTAATTTTATGAGATGAGATGCGGCTCGGGGTTAATCGGTTGCCGTACTGTGATATTATTCGCTTCCGGGGAGTCAAATGGCCGATGAGTCGTAAAATGACAAAGCTTTGAAGTTGGACAGGGTGCAAAATGAAAAAAATCTTGTTGATCTGCTGCAGGCACCAGTAATGTTTTAGTAACAAACGTAGATAATGTTAATAATCTATAACATATGTTTGGAAAGAGCATGCTAATATAGTTGTTGTTCGGCGGAGAATCAGACCATCCAGTTCGGGGCAACACGTTCTAATATAAATGCATTGTGAGAAAAATGGTAGAATTGTGCAGGCCAATCCTTTGTCGAGGTGTTTATTAACAGATTAACTCTCTTACAGGTTTTTACTATGGGAATAATCTGAAATAATTACGTGAAATCTAAACATCCTCAACCACCTTATTATTTGCGAATGCGTCTTCAGAGATGGGAGGAATGTAAGACAAAACGCGTCCATCCTGCTTCGTCGTGTATAAAACCATTGTGCGACTCCACAATCGCCAAACGCTCTAGTATTTTACTCTTTCATTGACTGACCTTTTCGTTTGCCAACTCCTGTACGATTTGACCTGGAATTGAGTTGCCTTAGTCGAACATAACTTTGGGCGAGTAACCTTGGGCGCGGAACCGAGATTGCGCGGGGTGTGAGTTAACGGAATGGTTTGCGTGTCGTGCGCGAGTGTGAAAAGCAATCACGTTCAGAATTGCTCTTGCAAGTTTATGGGCTGATGTGCCCGTTAAATTCTCCTTCTGCAATAATTCACTTCAGCTGATTCCTATGTTTCTAGCCCTCTGTCTATACTGGCCAATTATCTCAACAAATAAATATATTGGCAGGTCGAGAAACCACGAGGCATCGTAATTCAGAGAATCATCAATAACTCACGGAGTTGAAGCAACCACCGCCACCATATGATACGTAAACACACCTGTGTTCTTTCGCTTCACTGCTTGTTAAGACTCGTCTTGTCTATCGTGGTATGAGCTTCTGCTTAATTTCATTGCGGCATGTATAGGATATACTACAAGCAGTCAATGGTTATATTAAACCTGATAGAATAAGTTAACATCAATGTACATGCATTTATGCTTCGCCAGGTATTGATAAGACCACATTGACAACCTGAGTGACCACTGGCAATGCTTCATGACCATAGTTTTATCAGACATGAGACATGGATCTAAGTAAGATAACCTTCACCATGCTATAAGGATGATCCATCCTCGCATTTTTATCTTTATCCTCACTCGGTTCAGTGTTACTATGCATAGATTGACCCGAGCGATAAAATACGTCTTGGAATTTTACAACTAGGTACTATATGTTTTTATATAGTACCATTGTTTTGAGTCTTGCACTTATTTTCAGCAATTAATCACATTATTGCTAAATATATAAAGGCCATGCAAATGACGAGATATTATAATTGAGTCTAATTTAGAGATATGGTAAGACAAATATCTGACTGAATCAACTGGGATGACAGGAGCAGGGCATATTTCGTCCTGTGTTTAAATATCTGAGGTGAATTACACTCTAGAATAGCGCTTTGATAACGAATCAACTGGTCACAAATGTCTGGTGCCTCCACAGGCAAGACAATTAGCACTGAAATTCGTCTGCATTTATATTCCCTGCCAATTAGTTCGGGGTCATGTACTGCCACGTTATCACAATGCAATGCCACAGCATGTAATATTCGGAACGCAATATTACAATGTAATCAGCACCGCGATGAATTAGACTGCATCCTTTTTACTTTGTTTGTTGCATATCAGCGATCTGATCCGGTAGTACGCTTCATCTTTTTTTCTCCTAGCACTTCGTACAAATATATAATTGCAAATAGCAAGCTCAGAACTATTTATATTAAATTTCTTACATTCATGTCTATGCATGAAACTGTTTTGATTATCGGCTCAGAACATAATCTACTTAATCATTTATAATCAACAATTATAGTTGCTGCCTGAATTAAAGTAATAGAAATGTCTGTTGTTGCATTGCCTAGCGTAAGGCTGTTAGAAGCCAAACAACAAGTGATCTGCTGCAGGCAGCACTAATGTTTTAATAACAAACGTACATAATATTATATCAATTTGCAAGTCATCATGTTACTACGCACGCTCACGTGCTCTATAACACGTACTATCAAAAACATCTCCGCACTTAGCCACACTGAATGTGAGGCAGTCGAGCACGTTCCATCCATTCATTAGCAATTTTCTTTGCCACTAAAATATATTCATTATGACAGAGAACAGGCATGTCGTTTCAACTAGAGTAATACACGATGGTCTGCAGGTTATCCTTGTTTACGAGATAACGTATAAGTTTTTCCAGGGAGCTTCCTCATATTGTTTACGACCGAGATTATACAGGCGTACATAAATCAATTTTTTTAGCATTAGTAATTGTGAGATTAAGCCATAAATTGAATCCCGATGGTCCGTGTGTAATGTAGGAAGAGCTCCCTAATGGCAATACTTCACTTTGACGACAAGACCCAGCATAGAAATAAGAGGCCGAGGGAGGGCCGTTGGATATTGATTTACGCCTCTGGTTGAGAAGAACAATACTCAGCGTTACGTTAACCTGGTTTGTGTATTCGGTAAAAATTTGGCAAAACCAATTCTTTATGTTCGACCCTTTGATGACAAATACGTACACTTTTCAAATCTTGTTTCAGAAACTGCCAACACCATGCAGGTGATAACTTGTGAATTATACAACCATACAGAAAAATTGCATCACCGAGGCAATAAGAATAATAGTAATAACAAGCAGTCCTTGGAGTATGTCGATAAGGGGTTATTTGGGTATTGTTTTCATACAGGGGCCATGGGTCAATATCCTGTGCGATGCTTTTGACAAAGAATGTATGAACTGTTTTGGCACAAAGTTTCCAGGTGCAAGTACCTTGTTAGTAAGGTGGGTACAATCACACACATCAATTACTTAACAAAGGAAAAGGGATGTTTTATTTGTTGACATCGGTGCTGATCGAGTTTGAAAGTTTACCCTAGTACAACAGGTCTTAGGAATGATTATTTGACAGCTTACGTTTTCCCACTGAGACGTGTTCTGGGTCTGTCTGTTGAGCAGATTTTGTGTGCCGTGGGTGAATCTTCAGAAAAATCAGTTTCAATATTACCATTAATAAGTAACGGACTAATCCACCCACTAAATTCTCCATCTTCAATGATTCGCATCAACCTACTACGATATTACTACCCCTTTTGCCCCAGCAGGCCCATTATGTCAGCACATAAATAAAGCAGCAGCTTTAGTAACCCCGATTGCTCCCAATGCTTGGAGTAATTTATCAATAATAGAAACGTATCTGCAGGCGACAGGGCCATTGTACATTTTGTAGCCATGTCCCTGTTCCTTGATTGGATTCAGTCCCCCTGATGGCCTTGTTCCTCCTCACCGCAGAGTTTGATTTATACCTAATGGCAACCCCTACACATTGTTTCAGACACGCACATAGTTCATTGAGATTCGACATTGATTGTATATTCGTGATGGATATTATATATTCATTGACTGGTTCTCCTTCATACTCAGTATTTCACAATACACTCTAGCCGATGCACATGTTTGATGCTATCCATATTTATTGCTATCATTTATCGATGATTAACAATGTAGCTATTTTATTTGAAAAACCTGCGCAAGCTTCAAATCGTATATAGAGTGTACATAACGTATGTCTTACCAAATACCGTCTGGGCAAATATCGAAAAGATAGAATGCCTGACATAATAAATCCTCACATAAATTCCTTATTAGGTTATGGTGCATAATGTATACTATTGCGGAAGGTTATCCTGCATGGTACGTATTGGTACATTGGTGATCAGCTTACCATGGATACTTGTCTCAACTGAGCCATTTAAAAAAAATCTACTTAATTGGTTGATGTGCCGTGTTTGTTGGTATGACATGCAACATTGAACAGCGTCATCAGTAAACTACTTTACACATAGCATTATGCTTCATTGCCATACGCTCGACATTTCTCCCTGTTAGGGAGTTACTTATGCCTATTCGTAACAGGCATGGACAAGTTATGAGAAATGTTCATCCTCTGGCTAAATTACTTGTTTCACAAACTTTACTAGCCAGCACACTAACATTCCAAAAAGATAAAGCAGGAACATAAATTAGATAATGAGGTAAGGCAGCATTCTCATTGTAACCCTGCATCCGCCTTTAGACAACCGTCGCAATATTTATGCTGACTCGACGCTTCTGAAGGCTATTAAGTTGTCAACGTAATTAATTAATTATGTCAACGGGAGTACAAGGCATCATTTGTCATGATTAGTTTCCACGATGCAGCATTGCTGCGATGTTATTCACCATAGACAGATATTTGAGAACGTTGCGATCAGTTGCATTATGTGAAATGGGGGTCTTTCGCTGAGCTAATGCTGAATACTAAGGATTTGCCCTTTACATCGAGGCGCAGCTTGATGTCATTATTTGCCCATCAGCGCATAGCAGACTTGGAGAGAACGGCATACTAAATGTTGTTATTCCAGGACCGTCATTGAATCTAAGATTCGAACACCGACCACAGCTCTGGTTAAGAAGACACCAATCTGCATAACATCCAAGAGCAGTTCAAACTTGGTCTACAATGACCATACAAATTTTTCAATGTAAAATGATGTAAGAGCTACTTTTCATAACTGTGTGGTATAATCTTACCTGCAAAGTCAATGAGTCACTTTGCGTTGCGTACCCTTTTTGGTCTATGTTTCTGATTAACTTAGCTACATATAAATAAACGAATAAAGTTAAACAGTGCATTCTTATTGATTACCGATAGTCGCCGCCATTATAGTCCGCAGTTGCATTTGCGCCAAGGATCGTCCCTAAAATATGATTGCACTCGAACTATGTAATATTTTGTGCACGATTGGGTTGCAAATACGCTAGTCAGTCAGAGCCACGTTTGCATAATGGGCTGATGGAGCCACATATTGTTGTGATTTAAGAATGATGTACGAGAGTACAGCGTGGTCCCTTATTTCTCACCGATACCCCTATTCAACGTGACGTCGCTTTTCCCTCCTGCGATCATTTTGCTTTATTGCAGAGCCGGCTGAGTAAGTTGTATACATATCTGTTTTTCTTTATTGCTCGTTTCTCATCTCGACTGATGTACTTTCCTGGAGGGGTACCAGCTGATGATGAAGATAGATAGGTTACAATTAGACATCTCCTGAATGCCTAGACACGGACATCGCACAACAAATCGACAGAAATTTTCTAAAGAGGGCTTTTTGAGCAAAAAAGTAAGGTTGATAATGCCATGACATACGGCGATTCTGGTAGATGGGGTCATGCAACAAATCGTGTAGTCATTTATTTGGGTGTTTTTATGTACATGTGCCCCTAGAAATACATTATATAATCATAGTAAATATGCTACGTTTTGGGTAAGACAATAACAAGTACTTGCCTTATATGGTGGACCAGGTTTCACTGCCTTTGAAATAATGATTATACTTTGTTTCTCAGTATCCTAGCTATAACTAATTAAGTCAAGCCATCATACCGTAATATGTAGACCAATGTTGTATTTATATCACAAGAGGAATATTCTATTATGCTTTGACACGAGACAAGCAGCGACTCAAATGATGTTGGTGCCTCATTGTAATGTTTGACATATGACGCCGTTTGATAATGCCTAGAGATATTTTTATCAAAATAATCCACAATTAATCTCTAATTTCCGCACAAAAAAACACAAATTTAGGTCAATATGGAATTGCAAATGCAAATCATACAGATGCTCCTTTCTATTGCAGTAAACCAAACGCATAGTAAACATTTGACTCTTACGTTAACTTCGCTTTCAAGATAGATTTATAGAATAACACTCTGATAGTTAGGATCATGTACATACACATCATCACCCATTTATCCCATATGGCTGAACAAATGATGCCACTAAAGACATATTGTTTGTATGCTAAATAATATTGGCCCGTATCAATTATGCATCAACAATACTTCTGTGATATTTGTCCCTCTGCAGAATCATACTATTGCATAATCACCAGCCCAGGTGTGGATAATTCACCTTCACACGAACATAATATTGTTGACCTTAATTGTGGTTTATAGTTAAAGCCAATAGCTCTGTATCTTTTTCTCTGTCTACCAGCAGTGAGATGAGGCGAAGAAAGCCGTTTCGGCAACGAGTAAACGTGACCCAAGCATGGCAATGACTGCAAAAAAGCATTGTTTTTGTATTATCTTATGCTCTGCCTGCTGCACTTCCTGTGGGAAAATTCATGCCATCAAGTTCTTTAATCTCAGATGATAGTAAACCATGCATCTGCCCACGGATACCTTCTCAGAACGTCCGCGGATCCGTGCCTTGGGGGTGATTGTCGGGTACGCCCATAGACCATCCCCGAAGTTAACTTTTGATATTATATTGTGTCTTTTTGAAGACTAACCTTAGCGAAGAAGGCACTGCCTCTGACTTAACCGCTGGAACAGCGACCTCAGCAGCTGCTTTAGGTTGCTCTCCTGTTCCAGAGCGTAGATCGTCTTCCAACAAATGGGACATGGAGGCTTTACACCAGTTCGTTTGGGTGCTAGAGCTTGTGCGCCTTCACTGTGGTTGGTTATGATTTACCATACAGATTATAATCTCTAAATGAAAAAGACCATGCCGTTATACTCGTAGCAGCAGTTACTCCGGCACCGCCTTCTTAGCCCAATAGCGCAATCGGTGGTTCTTCCTATCGTACTCACAGGCCATACATAGACACAGGGTGTTTATTACCCCAATGCCATAAGATTTACAGTTATAGTTCTCTTTGCCTCGGCCCAGCTTGTAGGCGTGTAACTTGCAATAGTAAGTTGTAGATGTAGCACAATTGCTGCAAAGTGTAGTCTTTCCGACTGGGGTCCATGCGCATTGCCTCTTTGTTGTCATTTTGATAATGCAGCATAATCCTCTTATAGAGTTACTATTATTTGCTCTATAGGATCTATTTGAGGTACACCCCACGCTTGTGGGGTAGCATGTGGATACAGTATCCTGAAGGAGATAGCTGCTAAAGTCGCGTCAGAGGTCGAGTGAGCAAAATGCTCTATAGTACCCTGTTATAGATCCCAGACGTACACTGTATTGATACCTGTAGAAGCTAAAAAGTGGAAATAGTAGCTTCCAGAGGTCGGTTGCGCAATGTATCCCAGAACTGCCATTTACTATGCTACTGCCTCAATGTCCATCACCCGACAATAAGCATATGAAAACATTTGTTGTTTACACTATAAGCATCAGTCATTATGCACAGTAGTAGTTTTATAGGTTAGCTGGCGTGGGCGCATACTTCACGGACAGGGAAATATTTTATATTACGTATTGCATGCAACAACACCAATTGTAGGCTTCCGCAGAGATATTAGTTGCATCTGATGTTTTGGTCTGCTTTTATGAAAAATATGCAATAGCTATTTTTTGACTGTTGACTTATGTTCAGGTTGATAACGCAATTGGTACTATGAAGTGCCCTCCCGATACCATGACAAAACATTTGCGACGACGTCACAATTGTGAAGATGAAGCCAATATATCATCCCATCAACTCATCAGTAAAATAGGGTGTCGTGCTTAGGGAGTGTTGCATGACCAGAAGCAAGGGTTGATCATCTCTCTGTCATGATGCATGTTATATTAGCAATTCGTAATTGCTAAAGAGTTTTGTCGGATATCACTTCTAGAGATGCGTCATGCTGGTTATGTTATTAGTATGACCACGTGGCTGATTGATATCCACATCTGACATTCAGTCACCCTTAAATAGCCACAGCGAGAAACAGGACAAAACCGATTTCAGCTGCGATTACCGGATACAACGCACACACACACAAACTGGGTTAAAATGAATGACAAATATGTTTTAACAATATGATTGTTTTTTGCAGCTTCACAGCTTCTCATATCGACGGTCAATATATTTCACTAAGATATTTCAGGTAATCAGTGTGTAATACCTGTTCTGATGCTAAATTGAGATGTCGCAAATTATCCATTACTGATACAAACACATAGTCTACTTCTGACTAAAGAAGAGCCATCGTTTACTCAATTCACAAGCGGATGAATGTAGCTTAATTGCTATCTTAGACCCAGCAATAGTGGATATCTTTTTCTTGCACGCAGAGACAGGAGAGTGGAAAGTCATGGATGGGTCATCGTCGCAGCTACGGACAGCATTAATAGAAGTAATACTCCAGTCCAGACTTACTAATCCCACTGCAGTAACTAAACAGCGGCAGGGTAATCAACGGCCAATTATCTTAGCCATGAAAAGATACCTGAGTAATGACCAAGGCATTGTTTTCAGGTACTCCAGTAAGGAGGACACCAACTGCTAGAAAGTCCTGCTATGGTAATATGTGAATCATGATGAACTGAATTCGCTACCATTTCACCGACGCACTCATTTCGTCGACATTATTCTTTGTTAAGCAAAATGAAGTAGTCGACAGGAGGTCCTCAAAAGATGCGAACAGCTACAAAGGTATACCCAGTACGGATATGATACTACCCCCAGCCATGGGTTTAGATCCCTAATAAGTCACCAAGCTGCTACAGAACTTGGATCCACACGAAGCAAAGGGACAAGGCATTATTCCATCCTAATTCCCGTGAAGAGTGGCCACAGATACAGTCCCAGCTGTCACAGTGATGTTTTCAAATCCACCATCGCTTATAAAAAAAATGATTGGAGACATACGCTTGTCATACCTACCTTGAATGAAATGGAACGAATAGCTGCAGATAACCACAGGTCCAACTCTCTCACTTCCACCTGGTGCACAATACCTGTGCCTATAATTCACAGCCAGAACGAGAAACATCTTGACAAACCACAAATCGTGCCTGAGCAACAAGATGAATAAAACATATGAATAGCATATGAGAGGCAACTGTCTCGACTGGCAGGTGTCTCGATTCCACGTTAGAATTCGCCGCTTTTAACCTTTTGTTGTCTTTAGATTGCATCGCCTGCGCATTGCAAATACATGTTAATGGCATACACTGCGACAATGCTTTACGATAGGTCCTGTCCCTCACTTGGGAAATGAATGTACCAAGAGTTGTGACGTCATGATAGAGTGCAATTCACTCTTCAGTGCACGTTTTCGCTCCCACGCCGCAGTCACTTCCACGGGCTGGTGGGGCCGTTCGATTTATTATGTTTGTAACAAGTTATTAGAATGTAAGATGTTATCCCCATCCGTGAACTCTGACGCTATCAATGTGACATTAGGTTACTAGTGTGTTTAACGAGTCTATAACTATTTTGCGTTAGCGTTAGCGGCGCTGTTGTCCGAGAGTTATCCAGCCCAAATGGTCAAAAAAAAACCACAGCCTTCGATGTTATCACAGACTTACCGACTGAAAATCTATCAAATACAGCCCTAACAATTCAGCGATGTTCTCCAGGTGACATATTGCCACTCGTAAACGTATCAAAGCCGTTGTCAGTTCCATAAAAAGACAGCGAACTCATCAGCTGGCATATTTTCACATCCAAACAAATACTGTATGCTTCGGAACACGCAAAAGGGGAACTTCGCCCCCATCGCCATCCCAATCCTGACTGTGCCAGATGGATGTTCTTGTACGTTTCCTCTTCGGACAAGAGTGGAATAATTGAGGTACATTTCATATATAGCCGCCAAAGGAAAAATTCGTGCTCGTGAACCGTACATACTTTCGTCGATGTCTCGCATTGGAGCCTCTCGTGGTATCTCGTCGATAACATGCAGACGAGAGCGCTAGCTTCAAGTCCAGCCGCCCGGCCATGTTTGATCTGAGATGAGCGCTACCTCGAATGATTACTGGAGTAGTACAAATTCAATACACTATATTATTAGTTACATTACGTGGTCCATTGGATCGCTCTGTTGTTCACGACCATACATTTCAGACGATGCTGTTTATGAGACTAATAACCTATAATAAGACTTCCCTCGAGCAATTATTCACTAATATTTGTAATATTGCCAGAAGCGGTTATTTGAGAGAACGTCCGAGCACATTAACAACGGCTATAAACAAGACAGATACGCTGCAAAGAGGGCGCTATCTCTGTGTGGGTAGCACTAAATCACTACAAAGAGCTATATCCATTGTACAAAAGGCAATAGGACAACAGCATCAAGACTAATCAAGTGTGCCCTCATCACAACTACCCATAACGATGAAATATTTGACAATACGTAACGCATAAGCTAGAATGAATTACCTGTGTTTATAAAACTCAACATTGTAATTTGGAAATTAAGAAAGGTTCCGTTCCCCGGCCTCGTTTCGCGTGCAATATGAAAGTTCAATTTTTAACGTAGATCAGCGTTTTTCAAGATGAGTACAATTCGGTTGCGAGTCATTTCGCCCCCGGGACGGCTCGCCCCCGGGTCAGTTCGCCCCCGGTGGGACAGTTCGCCTCGGGTCAGTTCGCCCTCGCTGGGACAGTTCGCCCCCGGGTCAGTTCGTCCCCGCAATGCTACGCCCATGTTTTACAGAAAGGAATATATTGAATGCTATATATTTCATTTAATAAAGGAACAGTATTAATGAATTTATTTATTAATGTATTTATTATCTTGATATGATTTAAAATTTAAAGCCTAATGTCTGCCGGTCATCGTCCCTGGATAGAGTGCTGTAAGGGCATTTGGACTCGACGGCCAGGGCATTTGGCCGGGCCGTCCGCTCGGGACGATATGCCCCTTGATCAAAACGCGTACAGATACAGAAACCGAGCACCAGAAGAATGTGTGGTATATTTTATTTATGGCAGTAGCATATGTTATAATTGATCTCAAGAATACAAAGTAAATAGAGGAATACGAACTTAAAGCGCACATAAAAATACTTATAACTCAATACGACACGGGATCTTTATTCAACATTCATAAAACATACATGAAAACAAACCCGTGAAATAAAACAAGAATACGAAATAAATAGAGGAATATTAACTAAAAACGCACACATGCATGCATAACTCAGGCTCTTTATTCAATATTAATAAAACATACATGACAAGAATATAAGAATAGAGGAATAGGAACTAAAAGCGCACACATGTATTTATATAAACCAATACAACCTAGGCTCTTTATTCAACGTTCATAAAACATACATCAAAACAAACATGATACAAGTCGGACTCTACATTCATACAATAACGCAATTGCATTTTGAAAGATGAGCACGTTGGTACGATCAAAGTGCTCTGTGCGTTTTTAGTTAATATTCCTCTATTTATTTCGTATTCTTTGTGTGCAAATAGAATACGTACATAATGAGAACATTTCTTTTACCCAGCTTGGTCCATTTCGGCCTCGTGTATAGTTTTGCTCACATCAAATATGGTGTCAACAACCCTCAAGTATTTCTGGTGCTCACCAGCTGCCGCTTTTTGAACAGGAACAACCTGTGCATCTCTTACGCCTAAGGCTGGCAAATCCATCAAATCAAATTGCTTGGATTTAAGTAATGTCGAAAATGTGGGTTGTCTTCTTCAGCTGGGTTTTGAAGATGATGCACAATGCCTTAATATTTCCCGCCAGTGATCATTGGTGTTCGTTTACTCTCAAGAAACTTCTAAACGTGCTCATCCAAGATGATACGCCGCGTTCTCCGTCAGCCATTTGTTTTCTTTTTGCGTTCTCAGTGGTCAGTTTGAAAGCGAAAGATAATTTGTATTGACAGCGCTTATATCCAGAGTCTCCAGGCGAGCTGGGGCAGGGGAGCGTTCGTGACATGCGATTGCATTGTTTTGTTTTTCTATAACATTCAAGTCATTTCTAGGAATTATCACATATATTCTCCGCTGAATACATGACACTGCATAAACGGAAGCGGAGTCACGACGTCTCCAAGACGCCTTCTCGTCTATCTAGTTTATCTGTGGTACAATCGACCAATAACAACATTGTGCATTCGGATATATGTAACGGAGTCAAGATCACGATTAAGTACATTCAGGTAAAATTATATGGCTATTCACAACAAAAGCGAGCGTCATGCGGTACTTTGCACACTATGATTGGAATTTCCTGAAACTGAAGATGGGCCGTTTTAAGTCCATCAAGAGGTGCGAAGATAGGTCGTCAATCTGCAGATAGGCGACCCCTCTGCAGATGGCTAATGGTTCTTTACACACACACAATGGCTACACACACACACACACACACACACACACACACACACACACACACACACACACACACACATATATATATATATATATATATAGAATGATATACACACATATATATATATATATATATACACATTTGTATATATATATATATATATATATATATATATATAATATATATATATATATATATATATATATATATATATATATATATTCGTATATATATATATATATATATATATATATATATAGTCCTCTTATACAGTTTTGCTATATATATATATATATATATATATATATATATATATATATATATATATATGTATGTTTATATGGATCGTTGTGTTGCGCTCATTAGGTTTAGTAGGCTGTCTGTGTCCATGCTGATTGCGCCATCATAGACAGCAGATTGATTGGCTATCATTTAGTTCTGTAGAGCTAGTGTGCAAAAAATAAATAGCGATTACAACATGTTCCTCCGCCGTGTGGTGCTTTTACAAGAAGTTATATAAGATTCCAAGTTGGAACAAGAATATATATGATAAATTATCGAATGGAACATATATAAGGCATTATCGAGCTACATTTGCTGACTTGTTCGATGGCTAGTTGAATTTGGTTGCGTTTCTATACTTGTGGTGTGTAACGAGTCATTCTAATGACCTCGCTATCTTATCCATGATGTTATTGCGCCTTCGGCCCAAAAACCGCCATGTTTTGTATATCATTAGCGAGCCTCAACAATAATGCTACCGTTCATTTCTCTCTCTACAATAACTCAATTGAGCTGCTAGCTAGCCCCTTGTGCATCCTGGCCAATAACCTCAAACTATAAATAAGCCAGCGGTGTGAGGAGTTATGAGTCCTCCCACTGCCAAACGATTTGTCTATATCCCTTAAGCATTTGTGGCACCTACCGCCGAGGTATGTAACGTTTACCGTTTTTATTGATCAGATTATTGCCTTAATTTGTCCTCTGTGCTTGCCATTACTGGTCATATCTCCAGAAATACGAGCTTTGTTGTAAATCAGGGCGGCACCTTGAGTTTGTTATTGTCGCTAAGATGGACAGTCCGCATTATACGTCAATTATTTGGTTCATTAGTTAGCTAAGTATTACATGCCAAATTATGATGATGGCTTTAACAACAAACAGTTGCCATTTATTCTAACATAAATGAAATTCGTACGCATGAGTGAATCCATGGCTGGAATACAATGATGCGATTTGAGGAGAAACACAAGTGAATCACTATTGACATCGTGCCGCGTTTGCGCTTATTAATGTAGACCATGATATATAGATTGTAATGAAACTAACGTAAGTGAGTTGTACAAGCATGTTTAGGGGTCATTGTGAAATTACCATATGTTATATAAGATCTCAGTTACTTTATGATTGAAAGTTTGGGTTTAAATAACCGCACCCTGTGTATCACAAACAGCTTCCGTAAACCCATAGAATGTAATCACAATTGCAATATACCGTTGGGCAACTTATAATCAAAATAAATTATTATACATGCAGCGAAAGAGGATCTCGGTCTGGTACCCATATAATGGTATTTTTGCAATGATCCTGCTTTATTCTTACAGCCTTGCTCGGCAATTTGAACGCAAGCGACACAGTTATTGCATAGACAATGATACATAGAGGCGTTTGGCCTCAAACTGAGTAAAACAATGATTGTAGGCCAAGGAAACATACACCACCCCAGAGAAGTGACAGTCGTATATCATTAAAGAATACACAGACCCCGATGCCCAGTCTTCAGAGTCATTGTAAGTAGGAAATGAATACATCCGATCAATTATCACATCTGCTGTTGTACCAACAACAAGATGATAATGATAACAATTTAATTAGGTCCACAGGAGACACATATCATAGAGTGTAATACATTAAATCATTTATATAGGAAAGACCAAGGACATTACCTGACCACTAGGTGCTCTAATCTATTCGCCCGGTCACGCCCCAAGGCATAGTGAACATGTGATATGAATATCATACAAAACTGAAATTGTGAGTTGAAAAATGAAGCAAAATGAAGTAAAAAATAGTTGATATAAATAGATAAATAAGAAATTAAACCGGTTCATTAAAGGGAGGTTTATTTCTTTAGTTTGTACCTTTCGTATATAGATTTCAGTGAAAATTTATGCATACTGTTTCAGGTCACTTAATTTTGGATATTGTTAGGCAGTGTTTTCAGAAGTTGTAAACAAATGAGAATTTTACTAATATATATGTCTATGAGTTTCAGCACTGCTGATGTTTTATAGTGGGGATTAGTATGGGCATAACAGTCTGCTTTATTTATCATTCTATGTGCCATAGAACCAGTCCATAATTTAGGCAAGGATAAATCATTGAATAAGATCAAACTTTTAAATAATGTTTTGGAATTTGATGTTGTTCACTTTTTATTATCTTTTAATGTAGTTAACATGTTAGCACCATTGAAGCTGTTGGTCAAACATTTGAGATAAATAGTTTGTGTCAGTTGTACATTATCAATGCGTATACCAGAGATAAAGTTAGATAATTTCTTGGTAAAGACTATGTATTATGACTTCTTTATATTAAGAGCTGATTTATTTTTATTAAGCCACATCATTAGGTGTTTAAGGTTTTTATTTACCAGGTATAGTTGTTGTACCCTTAAATAGTAAAGTTGTGTTGTCGGCATATAATACTGATCGACAGTTTTCAAGGCAGTTCGGGAGGTCGTTAATGTACACGATAAATATAAGAGGACCGAGAACAGATCCTTAGAGTACCCCACAATTGACGGTACTAAGTTGTGAGAAGGCACTATTCCAGGTTGTGTATTGTGTTCTATTTGTTAAGTAGCAGTCATCCAATTTAAGATAGGTCTCCTGATACCGTAATGATACATCTTGGTTTTTAAGATATTGTGATTTTGTGCGTCAAATGCCTTTAAAAGAACACAGTATATTCCAAGAGAGTCATAACTTTCAGAATAATATTTGCTATACTTTGAACAAGTTCTAAAATTGCATCAATAGTTGAATGTTTCGGCCAGAATCCATATTGGCTTGTGTAGAAGAAATTGTTCCCATCAAGATAGCTGTACAAACGTTGCAAACATTATTTTTCATACATTTTTGAGGTGGCTTGTAATAAGCCGATCCTTATTAATATGATAAAGTGTCATTTGATTTGTGTACTGGTATTATGTTAGCTATCTTCAGATGTTGTGGGACTTCCCCATCCATCATCGATTCATTTATATCATTTGTTAGAGGGTCTGCTATGGATATTTTAAGTTGTTTTACTTGTTTCATCGATACTCCATCATGCCCTTCTGAAGTATTGTTTTTGAATCGACTTATTATTTCAATTATAACCTCTAGGTCTTTGGGAGATATAAACTGAGATAGATATTGGGTTGCTTTTGGGGGTTAGTGAAGTACATCTTTGCTCATTCGAGGGATATATGAAGACAATACTTGTCCTATTGTTGAACAAAAATTGTTAAATTCATCAGGTTTTTAATGGTGCTTTTATATTTAAGCGATCATTTTTTGCTGCTCTTATAATTGTATGTAACTTAATTCTATACATTTTGTAGATTCTATATGTTCACGGTGATGATTTATTTGTTTTAGGTATACTCTATCGAGAGTAGCTGCAGCTTACAATATGCTTTTTAATTATCCAAGGCTCGTTTTGTATTTAGTTTTACATGCACTATTAAAGCATGCGTTTCATACACTGTATGCATCCGATGCAGACACGTTTGTTAAAGTTTCCCAATGAGTCTTATTGTAGAGTTTTGTTTATCTTTTGTATATTTGCTTCGGTAAATTTCTAATAATCATATTGTTGTGAAATTGTAGCTGAAGGTTTTTGATGACCAGCAAGCACAAAAAATACATGTATATGTACACACATACACACACACACACACACACACACACATATATATATATATATATATATATATATATATATATATATATATATATATATATATATATATATATATATATATATATATATATATATATATATATATATATATATATATATATATATATATATATATATATATATATATATATATATATATATATATATATATACTCTATATAGCAGCTGCATATATAGCTACTGTATATGATTAAAGCAGCTGAACAGCTACTGGAATGCAATGATGCTGCTTGCAAACGCCAGTAAACTTGTGATACAGTGTCGGCTGTTGCACACTACACAAAACCTCACTCTCGTACCATTACCGGTTGGTATCATGTAATCGCTTACTTTGGTTTATATTGAAAATTGGCACTATGCAAACCCAACTACTTATTTGCGATGTGTCCATACCCGCAAAATAAGCAATAATTCTGCTGCATCACTATTTCGATATGCCCATCGGCAATTTCAATACAATCCTAAATGCAATATCGGTCATTAAAGCGCACAAATAACCCCAACTAGGTACGATCGAGCTTTATGAATAACAGAATTGTCCCCGTGACATCGCTGTGGCATGTAGCCAATGAATTGTGCTTCGTGATCTGTACTCTGAAAATACAGAATAACAGAAAGTGTCATGCGATTGCATTGTATTTAATCACTGCACAAGCTTGTAGAAGGTGCGATAGACTTCAACACAATGGGGTTCGAAATCCCCTGGCCACTACATTCACAGAAATAGTTGCGGATGCCACCAAGACATAACTTTTAAGCAAATCTAGATGGCTCAATAGTAAATTCAAGAATATTGCCTATCAGAAATACCCATGGAAAAGTTCAGTACACCAAGATTTACTTATTTGCTATTTTGTAGTGTTGGAATATTACAGCAATTAATCGTGACAAATGATGCACTTTATCGATGAGAGCGTAACAAATCAATTATGTTGACAACTTAATTACCATCAGAAACATCGAGCCGCAAATCACAGTCAGCTTTTTTGTGTATCCCTGTGGTTGTCTAAGAACGGGTCCATGGGATACATGGAGATTAATGCGTTAGATCTCTAAGTAGTTGTCAATGATTCCGAGCGTTTCCTCTCCAATGAAGCTTAAAAGCCCGAAGCATTGTCAATATCGACATTAAGGGGAGGTAATCCAACCAAAGGAAGAGCATTCCCACGACCCGTCAGCTCAAGCAAGATTAAAGAAATAAGAATGACATGAATGTCAATGATTTATGGGGCTATACAGCACTAGTTGGGAACCTGTTAATGCGCATATCATAAACCATATCATAATAAAAGATGCTTGGTAACATTTTAGGGCATCATTACAATTGAGTGCAATGTTCCAATCGCGGTACAGTGAATACGGAACACGTGATGACATTACCCACACTATTCTATTATTGAAGAATTACCACGAGGTGCAACATAACACATTGTGGTTCTGAGTCATACAGAGTGTACATGCAAATCAAAGCTTGGATATTTCGCCCCACACGGATGTGATGATACTCCACGAAACAAACATGCTGCAGCGCCTTCAACCTCTCATAATTTTTGATTATTTTATTATACAGCGGCTGCTTTATATTTTCAGCATATCCAGCAAATATGCCTGAGGATTTCGGAAGGTACTACTCCTTTTGCGATCAAATCAGTTTTGTTATACCAGTCATCATGCCAGGGTATCTCCCTCTAGATACTGGCACTTACAAACTGGCTATTTTTGTATCTGAGAAATTTAGAGTCCATAATAAACCAAAGCCAAACCTACTATGGTTATTCGCTAACAAGTGAGATATCAATGTCTAGAACATCTCTTAATGACAATTAAATGGAGATTAAAAGCAAGAGCACAGTCATAAGCAGGCGAATAGTTGTACTCACATTCAAGCAATCAACCATTTGCCTATTTTACTACCACTACCTTCGAGCTAAAGCATCTCCTCGCTTGAAATATTGCATGATGCAACAGCACCCGGGAATTTCCGCACATGAATTGAAACATTGGTTACAAAAAGAACACGAGCATACACACACACACACATATACATTTACATATATAAATATATAAATATATATATATATATATAGAAAAGATAATATATATATAGATAAATATATAAATATATATCTATAATATATACATATATACAATATATATATATATATATATATATACATATATAAATGTATATATGTATATACATATACATATGAATATACCTATATATACATATATACGTATAAACATATATATATATTTACCTATATATATATACCTATATATTCATACATATATACATTTATATATCAACATATATATATAGTTATACATATATATAAATAAATACATATTTGTATATATATACATATATATATATATATATATATATATATCATATGTATGCATGTATGTACGTATATATATATATCTGCGTAAGTAGATATGTTGATATGCCGATATGTAGATATATATATGTAAATATGTAGATAAATATATATATATAGATAAATATATATAGATATATATATATATATATATATATATATAACATATATCATATATATACATATATATATATATATGTATATATATATATATATATATAATAATATACATATATATATATATATATATATAAATATATATATATATATATATATATATATATTTCATATAAATATATACATATATAAATATACATATATATACATATATATATGAATCATATATAGTATATAAAGATATGCGTATATATACATATACATATATATATACATCAACATATACACATATATATATGATATATATATACATATCCACAGATATGCATATATATACATATATTTATGTATACATATATGTATATATATATATAAATGTATATTTATATATATATATATACAATATATATTCATATAAATATATACACATATATACGGTATATTTGTATATATACATATGTATATGAGACATAATTATATATACATATATATATACATATATATTTTTGCATATAAATATACATATATATATTTTTATATACATATATATATATATACATATATATACTTATATATATAAATATATATATATACATATAAATATATATATATATATATATATATATATATATATATATATATATATATATATATATATATATATATATATATATATATATATATATATATATATATATATATATATATATATATACATAGCAAGAAGGCAATACTGTTGTAATGGGTTGATATTAGCTGATGTAGAGTTTAACGCACGCATGAGGCCATTGCTAATAAATGGCAATACTCAACGTTATTGTTCAATCATCCCCTTTGTTCAGATCATTGTACTCGTAGTATGGCTTTTAGATATCTATCTGTGTTAGGTTTGCATTGTTATATTTTTTTCCATTTGACGCATATTGTTACAAGAGCATGACTTTACATATCACACTAGCTATGTCGAAGGACGCAAGAGCCCCTATATATGCTTGAAGGTTATACTTTTATTTTTGGTATACCATTACATTCTCGATCAAGGCCATTCAAGTAGTTTCAGTATACAGGATAGTACTTGGTACTAAACTGATAACGAATAATAATGATTTTACAACAATATTAATATGAAAAGTTAGAATATACTCTGGGTTAAATTATTCTTCCCTGCTAGGTGATTATTAACATAAACAACCTATGGTGTCACCATGTTGTTTCACAAGAGCTAGTTTTAAGGAACATCGTTTAATTCTGTGCGATTGTGATGGCACAAATAGCAAGGGTATAGGAATCAGCCCTTGTGTACAAATGCTTCACAGAACGTTTTCTCCGATCCAATTTTTGGTCCAGGGATAAACTCATAACACGATTATCAAATTACAATATGCAATGTTACTGCCATATGTACTCAGATGGATTGCCTAGGAGTAGAAGTTTTGCAATGCATGTTGTTCCAAGTCGTACTTCCAGTTGTCTCCTATTCGGCAAAGCATGGACTTAACGACATTAGTCATTAGGAAGAATATCTTTATCTCATAATACCCAGGGTTTTGTCCTTTAGAAAAAACAACAATGTGAAATTAAATCAGGGGACTTTTATAGAGGCGTTTTAGGGGATAGCTCATGTTACATAGAGCGATATCAGTAAGGCGATATTAGCATGCCTTCATTAAAGTACCACACTTTCGCACGTAAGCTTACCAGACCTGGCGTTTAGGATTTATGTGTTTTTACTAAGAACCGCGACATCAATACACAGCAACTATCGCTAGATTGCTACCATGCTGTCATGTGATTTACTGATTAAAAAGTGTGCTGTATTTATATGCGGCGCTAATTGCATCACAACATAGCATTTCCAGCGATGATATTCCATTATTCCGTGTTGTCGACTAAGCTGAACACAAGAGTACAGGTGATCAAATATCGAATGAAAAACCTGTACTAATTGCATTGATGGCTGTGCATCGAGCTACCATGTCTTATTGGTATACGACGGTCATTACTCGGAGGTGATATAATCCTCGTTGCCAACTTATATTTGGCCATAGTCCATGTGTATTCATTCACGTTAATCATTATATACATTATACTGTATGATGTCGCTTGCGTCAGGTTATAGGTAACTGCATCAAAATGGCCGAGCAAGGCTGCAAGAATAAAAATTCGCAACATTGCAACGGTATATACACAGTACACGCTAAGCACGTTGTAGTTGAGTGCATGAAGTGAGGCTCCTTGTGATGCACAAGGTGTGGTAATTCAATCCCAGACGTCAATCGCTTATCGTGAGATCTTATATGTCATTTGCTAATTTCAAAACGCGCATTGACCGGTTCATCATTCTCTAGCCGCATGATATACACTCAAAGCACGCACACTGCGCGGTGTTGATATAGATTCATTAACGTTTCTGCGCGCATTTGCTTCTTTCGGTGTGTGGTCATGAAACGTCGTTAACTGTGGGTTGCTCCATAATGGACACCTTAGCGTTTGTCATGTACAGCGTACCTTTTGATAGCACGCAGTGGGCAGCAGTCCACAATACGGCTTTGAGTTAACACTTGTTATAGTTAATTCCCGAGAACTAACAACATCCATAACCCTATTTGCTAAGACACAATCGGCAAATGTATTTCAGCCACGCATTTGTTACCCATGAATTATGTTTCATGCGTACGTATTACATTTGTCTGACAATAAACGGCAACCGTTCATTTATAATCTAACATCATGATTTATTATGCAACATTAAGCTAATCCTATGAATCGACCTACAATCAAGATTTAAAAAACTGGCGTCTGAAACAAACTGAAGATGCCGTCCTGAATTTTACCGAGGCTCGTATCTCAGTAGATAGGGCGGAAATAGAGGAGCATATGCAAATATAGTTCAGCGGCGGTAGGTGCCACAGATGCTTACAAGGTATAAATGGACCGTTTGGCAGTGGGAGGACTCGTAGCTCCTCACATCGCTGGCTTTTTTATGGTTTGAGGTAATTGGCATGGTTTTGGCAAGGGGCTAGTTATGTCGTAATCAGCTCTATTGAATTATTGCAGATGGAGAAATGAACCGGCGCATTAACCCAGAACCCAGGGTCGAACCTTGTTGTTTTTCAGACTCGCTCAAGACAACGAAATCATACTGGCACCATAGGCGATATTATATAACGGAGGAAATTAGAATTACATATTATTTAAAGCGATTATATAACACTCTCTCATCACAGTTCTAACGACCTGAGGCTGGATTTGCAGAAGTACAAATCGGTTTATATGTTCCCACTTGAAATCTTATATAATCTCTTGTACGAGCAGCACCTGCATATTCGTACTTATTGACTTAATTACCCAAAGGAGCGCCACATCCCGATAAATCAAAGTCAACTCCTAGGTACATTATTCTGATATTAATATCCAAGTATATATGATGTCTTGATGATTAATGAACATGATAGTGTTCTAGTTGGTCCGAATGTATGGACAAAAATCGTTTTTACGATATGCATTAGCATCTAGCGGAGCGCTTGTGTCTGTGTGTACGATGCTGGCAGTACTTAATGTACCTTAGTCGACGGTTGGCTTCTCTGCTATGTTGCGATTAAATTTGTATCCCTTCCACCATGACAAATTGAACTAGTCTGGTAGACCAATACAGTACTAATGTGGCATTCTCAATATACGCGTTGCTATAATAACAGCCAATGCAATATATGTATCGGGTTGACAAAGCGCACTATTTCATAGTTTGTATCAATCCCAATAAAGTATGAGTGCAAAACAATCGAAGCATTGGTGTACATCAACAAATGCGCTGCAAAATGCATCAGATTCGAATGTGTGCCGGATCGAATTCCAAGACTTGCTATCAGCACCGATACAGTCGCTACGTTTGGTGTCAGATGCGCACTCTCCTGCTGTTTAAACGTTAGGCAATGAAACAGCGCGTATTGAAGTACTTTGGGGTCAGTTGATCTCAAATTGTATGTCCCTTAATTTTATCCAGAGGTGAACGGCTACTATTTATGTGAAAGAATACCAACGGGTGATTGATTAAGGAAATAGCTTTGACTTTTATCAGGTTGGCTCATAGAGAACATTATAATGACGAGAGATAGACTGCCCGTAATCGGGCTAAGGACGGAATCGATGACGGATGACCGGCAATCCAATGGCGACGGCCTGGCCATATTGTATTAGTTATTTAAGAATTTCCAGAACGTCATGAGCGCCATAGGGTCAACCGATACGACTGAAACGGTTATGCCATATTTATCATTTCCTTCCTTAAATCAGTGGCTGCACAAACATCATATAATTCAATTCAGAGTTCTAAAATATGCCCATGACGAATATCCTTATCATTTAACTACAGCTATATATCAAGTATCCAATCAATGAATAAGCCAATGTAATACCCCCCAAAGCGACACTGCACAGCAACAAATCAATGTCAACACCTGACAGATGCACATTTGTAGTGATCCGTGATGAACATGCTCCTGTCCATAAATCACAATCTAAATTCTGATGACTCAATACAAAGATGGGGTCGGGGAGTTCTTCTGTGGCACGCGCTGTGCATTTAATAGATACGTTCTGATATATGTTGATTAATTGGGTATCTTTTGCAACCAGCACAGATTGGTGTTTTTTTTACCATCGGTCTTATTTTTCATGTTGCCCATTTGTAGTGACGCAATGATAACGATTGAACATAGGTTTGCATTCATTGTCTCGATCAAATCAATTAATTATGCAGTAATCATTTGATAAATCCGAATGTATGTTCGATCACACGAAGCAAGCAGGAGGATAAAAAGAGGCAACTTTAGAATATAAAGGTAAACACAAATTTCAAAGTTCAGATCATATTGCCATACAATTTGTCCCCTACAGCAAGGGAGCTATATGCGCATGTTGAGTTCACTTGTCAATTGTAGCAGTTGATAAAGGGATAACAGTAATAAGGCCAAAATGCCCTGGATACAAACAATCACACAGGTAGCTGGTCCTCTAAAGCTGTCACCTTTGTGTTATACCAAGGAAGTAAATATGGCCGTTGCCTAAATACCATAATAATAGATCATTAGACGAGAATTATCAAATATCTCTCTGTGTGTGAGCATGGGGCGGGGTTGGGGAATAGCTTTTAGGTGCCTTATTTTAATTGATGCAATTATTCAGTTAAGGACTATGATAGTTACGCATCAGATAATGCCATAACCGGCATCAAAAACTTTTCCATACACTCTATTTATACGCTGCCTTGTTAACGCAATGGGGTGGTAGCTAATCTAGTGATCCCTTGAAGTGAATTATAACTAGCGGTTTATTTAATCAGCAAATGTTTGCACAAATCAAGCAGCATTAAGCATGATTGCATAGGACTTGTTATCAAGACCACTCGTACATGAGGCAACTCATACAAAGGTAAACTATTATGCTGGATTGAGAATATATAGCAAGCACATTCAGTGCGCGAATCATGTGATTGTATAATAGTGAGCTCGTCAGGGTTATGATCCACCCCATGGCAGGCAGATAGAGCAGACTGTATTCCTAACTTACTCTTTGTCTCCCCCAATAGTGGAAATGGATCATATAGCCAGGATGTCGCAATCGATACATTCCTTTCGGTATTGCATGAATGATCTAACGCAAAGGATGCTTTACATAGATCTCCCGCAAACGAATCCCATTGTATTGTTAATCTAAGATAAATTTGGGTCGATAAATTAGTCATGCGCTGATCGTTGCAGATAAATGGTCTGTAAAGGAAGAAAAACGTGCTTAAGTTTACATTCCATAATCCGGGTATACAACAAAACGGATGTTCACAAAATGGTGGACAATAGATAAGAAGAATGCATACTTTACCATACCGACTTTATGAGGTACAATTCTTTCCTCAATAAACATGAGCCATTTAATTATGTATTATTATAACTATCAATATTCACGATTTCTAAACATGACATCGTTAATCAGGCTTGAAGCAGATGCGTCACAAGGTGAATGGCAACCTCGCCACTGGCGATTTCGGGGTGTTTAAACAGTTAATTACTTTAGTTACTTCCGTAAGAGCGCACATAATGTGAGAGTCACTACAAACATTCCACGTACATAGAATTACATAGGAATCTGTTATACGAGGGCGACCTAATAAGGTATCATTGATGATGTGCCTTACTCGACTCTAACTTAGCACATTAGCCTCGTGTTATCCAACTCTAAGCTTTGAGTCCGTACGGGATACAATTGTCATTTTTACCAACCGCTGCGGCTGCATATCATGTACCCAATCCATCTATTATATAGTGCAATATACATTATTCAATACAGTATGTAACTGACGCGTTTTTGGCTAATCCATCCAAAAGTAAACGACAATTTCATCATACAGAAAAACAAGAATTGTCAATGCATCACTCCAGACATTTATGCTGACTCGCGATATTTAAAAATGTTCACAATTTACATGCCTAGAGCACACACGTTTTCTCATTGGGGGAATGGGTGAGATGTACGGCGTATTAAGCGGCCATAGGATAACAAAATGGCTATGTGACCGGCTGTATCCAATGACTGATCACATGGCATGCATGAATCCGTGGTTATTAATATACAACACCATGCATCAACGCCTTAAGCTGACCCATGATACATTTCTAGTCAATCTTCTGTGCCAGCTTTTTCTTACATTACGATATTACGGCGCCTAAATCCATTTCGCTCCCACACATTTGATATTCGCAAATATACAATGCTTCAATCCGGGAATTTGAATATGGCTTCTTGTCATGTGATGGAAATGAAGATATGATATTTTTCAGATACAGTGCCACACGTCTTGTACGTCCCATAAGGCCCACAGCAGTTAGTTCTGTCGTGTTCATTGGCGGGAATTTATTTTACTCTTTAATCTCAATGCCAGTATCGATAATGGATGTCTGCAGCAGACGCCCGATATACACTTATACCGACGACGATAAATTGAAGTGGGGATTGATTCCGTCACAAGCCGTCGTGGTTAACACCGCCCAACAGCCATACATGTTGGATTTTCCAATAGATAAATAACCATCACTTACTTCCGGCGCGTTTCCATACACTGATACATTCTCGGTGTTAACTTTGTTATGCAGATAAGTAGTTTCTCTTTTATCATTAATGCGTAGCACAGCAGCTTACACAACCACTTAACGTAATGTTGACAACTGTGCTGTTTCAGTCATGGGAATACTACTCATCTGTTACTAGACAACAGAACAACTCCAGTTAGTTCCATATTGGTATGACATTTACATCAAGGGAACTGTGCCGAACTAAAAAGGGCCTGGGGATAGAACATATGTTTGAATGTATTTGGATGCGTGGATTGAGTTGATGATGACGGCACTCGTCCTTGACATTTACTTATGTAGTTTCTTCCATTACACAGAAAGCCTAATCACCACTTTCTCATCCGCCATTTTCGTCATTCCTCTTGTAGATAATCAGCCGTGTTTCATTTATATCATACTGTTCATCTCATGGCTGTGGTACCTGGTCGCGAGGAATACCCTTGTCATGTCCGTTATCGGCGGCGTTCAATAAAACCACATATGGATTTGTTCGAGAATATAAACCCCGTCCCAGCCGTACCTTCGAGTAACCAATCACCGTCAGCATCCGGGCATTGTAATATCGCCAGAGGCGACATCAAATGTAAAGCAAATAATTACCCGATTCGCTTGTAGGCTAAGTAGGTTAGGTTTATTACAATGCTTACTCACTATATGACCAGCATAGCAGCAAAGTTTACAAAATTTTCACCAATGAGGAACATGATTGCGACTTAATAAACGAAACAATTTAATGAATTAGCCTTCATAAATATTGGAATGTTTAATATAAATATCATTCATTACAAAAATGCGCAAATCTCACATAGCAACTTCCCTATACGCGTGGACAACTATTGTCTTTAAACGATGGCGGTTACAAATCCTTTGAAAGAGTTGCTATGAGAAAGTGAGTGATTTTCGCAGATAACAAGTAAACGTGACCATTCACGGTATGACTGCCGAGCTCAAACAGGTTGTTATCACTGGATAATATATTTGTTGATAGCGTAGAGGATATTCCGTTAGATTATTCGGCCCAACGAAATAGAAACTTACGTGTAAATTACATTTGTACTGCAACTGGCTGTAGGTGTACCATACACAATATGGTTTGGTGCCATTTCTAATTATTTCATAACACTCCATTATCTTCCAGATTCTCACATTATTACCAAGAGTTAAGCAAGTACAGTAAATATAAAATAAGAAAATATTCACTACCGATACAGCTCAATAACGAATTAAACGCTGAATCGACAGCCATGTTCCTCTTGCAGTATGCACCAAAGTAGCACGAAGTATGCATATGTGGTAGCATCTATTAGTACAAATTGCTTGGTGGTCTTGCGTCATAAAGCTAATCGAAGTCGATCACATTGGATGCTGATAAAATCTTTAGGAAACCTTCCAGTTACAAAACATGGCAGTTGTGTTCTGATGGGCAGTGATTGTATCTTGCCATGTGCATAATTATGAAGGATCGAGCAGTACTTTATGAGCTGTTTAATGGATAACAAGGTCTTAATGTTAATTGCCTGTACTGTGAAATAAATGTAGACCACCAGCACAGTTGTGGAGGAGATTGGATCAGGCAATTTTGTCGGTAAAGTACGTTTCATGGTGACTCTGCATGGCAACAAAAGAACACGTCACAGTCGGAGATGAGCCACTACCACCGCAGGCAAGCACATACTACTGTCCCACGTCTGACATATTTATGGTTGTAGATAATTAGTCAGGACGCCAACTGGACTCTCAGGGTGATGTAAGCTGATGTAGATAATGGACGAGTGGAGTGCATAAATCGTCTAGCGATCGTCTGATTACCAAAGGCAGTTGTGGTTTTTCCAACCTTGCAACACGTTATTATCCAGAGCTTACACAGCAATGCATATTTCACCTCAGAATAAATTCAACTGGTAAAACGGGATCAAAGCATTGACTTCCCGGTTTGTGCCATACCGTGAAATAGTGCTTGGTTCCTTTGCTGGCATATGCAAATGATAGGTTAGCCCACGCACGCCGGTACAGGCAGATATATAGGAATAAGAACACAAATCAGCTGCAAGAGCCATTAAGATGAATAGCGTATTCGGAAATCCATGATGTGTTAAATAAAACAGATGCGATGATTTGCCAAATGGAAAGCCATTGTTGATGAAATCTGCAACATTGTCCGGTGCAATTGGCGTTATAATAACGAATTATAATGGTCATGGTATATACAAGGTGCCTTCCACATAGATATGCTGCAATTATGGTTCATAGAGTCGCAAATGATTCAATGACGCTGCACATGCATACATTATTCAGCAATACCATGACAGCAGCTTAACCTAACATTATCTGTGTATAACAGAGGCACGCATGTCTGTTAGGGCCTATATATATATATATATATATATATATATATATATATATATATAGAGAGATAGATATATATATAGATATAGATATAGAGAGATATATAGATATATAGATATATATATATAGATATAGATATATATATAGAGGAGAAGAGAGATAGAGAGATATAGAGATATATATATATAGATATATAGATATATATAGATATATATATATATATATATATATATATATATATATATATATATATATATATATCTCTATATATATATATATATATATATATATATCTATATATCTATATATATATATATATATGGCCTCGTTATGCTGTCGCCGTTTATCAGCCAAACCCAACAGGTTACAATTCTCGCTGGGCTGTATGTGTGGCTCATAAAAGAATTAGGTTGAACGCAATTTCAGATGCCTGTAACTATCAGCGAAAGGACCGATTCCCCTGGGTCGTATATCTACGAAAGGCCTGGAAACTGCGGTCCCGGCTTATTGGCATCCCGAATATTCTGACATGCAGCGTTATCACATCTGTGAAATTGTAACATAATTAACATTATGCTTAGTTTGTTAATGCTACTTAGTTATCACATGATTTTATTCGGGAATTACGTTTATGATCGTAGAGCTGTTATGGTAACGTGCAGTTTTGATTGAATGCATTGCGATATACTAAGCATTATCACATAGACGCGATAGAAATCCTTTCTGGAGCTCGATGTTTGCTACTTTGCACCGTAAGTGAATGTGCACTCTCGGTATTTCGTTGTGTTATATTATCGTGACGACGCATCGCACCTGAGCTCACCAGTCTCGTTGTGCCCTATGGTAATATCACCTGGATTACAATACTCAATGGAAGTGGGAGCGTTAGTATGCCTCGACACGATTTATGTAAGTTAGTGTCTACTAATATCCATCGGGAGAGGCGTTGTTTAGCTAACAAGACTCCATTGTAGGCTATGATATGAGGTCACTGTAATATATACATGGGCAGCGGCTCAATACTAAATGGGGGCCTCTGGTTCTCTTATCATAATGCAGTCTCAAATATTGACCTAGCCTGTAATGAAACAAGGGTTAGATAATCATGTTTTCGCATTCCATATAAGACTCCCGAGCCGGTATTGAACGAGGGGTGTATTGACTTATTACACATCTCATTTCAATACTGCAACAGACCTCACTACCACCGCTGGCATTCTAAAGTCCTTTTTTGCCGACAACAAAACTTTGCGCTGCCGCCAATTCAGCATAACTCAAACTCAACACAAGAATTAAATGCTCTATTGAGACCTTTTTCATTATTCTCTGTTTAACGGAAATATAGCAAGTACTACTTCATAACCGACTAATACATGGCACAACAGCGCGCCATAACCACTCAGGGTGCGTTCACTCATTACAGCCGAACCCATACACACACAGCATACAAGAGATGAAAGCAATATGTGAAATATAATGTTAAAATACATGAACCACCACTGCCTGGCGCGGCTTCAGAGTGCATGGCGCCATAAGCGTAGGTATGAACCATGCCTCATCATGGTTATCTTACTCTTCATACATTTCCCTTGCTTGATATCAGTACGGTTCAACATATGTAGACGCAAACGCCACTGTACTCACGTACTGATGTATTGAGGCGTTTGCCTACACACTTGTACAAATCCTAGTGATGAACCAGTTCCAGCGCAGGGAAGCTCACGTCTGTCTCACTTCCGAGTTAATGATAACAGATTACTGACATAAAGCTTATTGCTCAGACATGCAACATTTAATACACAGAAAGGGCGTAGTGATTGACCAATTGCTATTCAGCTGGACGTATTCAAATCTCACAGTGAAAGTCATTCAATTTGCAGAGCATGACATAAATCTCATAGACTAATTGCAAAATGAATTAGTACCATGTTCTTCCGTGTTTATGTCGCGGCAGAGCTTAATGCTCCATGTCAAGCAAACACATATCGGAAGTTACCATCTCTCGATGTGAACAGGGAAGACATAAAATCTCTTAATGACCGTGAAAATATATTACTCTGCCCACGCACAGCGCTCAATGTTTGCCAGGAAGTGCATAGAAAAACTGATCATAAATCAGATAAATTGACCATATAGATGGACAACTTCGTCCATTACAGCCATTGGCATGTTGTATAAAATATAACTAATGTGTCACGATGTAGACAAAGATGTTTGATACATAGATGAAAAGGATCACATTCACTGGCAAAATGGATGATATAATGGTATGGGTGTATTGCTGAAGTCTAACTATAGTTTAAGACGTTACAACCTTGGTCGAACCCTTTTCTAATTGTTATATTGGTATGCTGAGGAAAATCACTTATAACTACATTGATATACAATTGGCATTTAGTATATAAAGCCGTTATTATGTGCGATTCATTGAGTACGTGTACGTTACTACTTACATTTAACCAAATGAACCGCACATGAACGCACTTTGCATGAGCTTCGGGGTCGGTCGCAGCTCTTTGCCATCAACAACAATCCAATCGACAAGCTCGTTACACAAGTGGTAAGCTAATATCCATAGCGAGTTCCTATTCTATACAATACCTGTCAAGACGTGGTTGTACTGAATATATTTTCAGCAAACAAAGCAGACATTCCATATTAATGTGTAGAGAGGGCTAAAACATAGGAAGGACCAAATAGAGGCATGGGTCCATTTATGTCATGATTTCATCGTTATATATCTATCTCCGCGATGAGCTTCCATCCATGATAAATGACACTTGCTTGAGCAACTTCTCTAGTATCGTTTCGTTACTTGCTCTCACGATAGCAAGATTTGGTTGCTTAGATAAAGTATTTAATTGACACGTCGATGAGTCGTGCTTGTGATAAGAATGTGAGATTATTCAGCGCCTTGCCAAAAACATATATATATATATAAGATCGGAGAGAGGAAATAGACATTGCGTTCCTGGGGATATATATATATATAAAGGTAGAGCCAGATCCATACATATCGTCAACATCCGCCAGTATGACTATGGCTATTGGCTGTCAGATATATATTTTCACAATGAATATAATCAAGGTAGCTGATATATAGCATGTCCTTTGCCAATACATTTGTATGGCTAGTATATATATATATAGCCCATAATATAAAGGGCATCAAACATAATATGCAAGCATACCCATGGGAAGGCAGATGATACCCCGATTATATGCGATCTCGCAATATAACATATATATTATAGATATATATAGATATATATAGATAGAGATATATATATATATATATATATATATATATATATATATATATATATATATATATATATATATATATATATATATATATATATATATATATATATATATATATATATATATATATATATATATATATATATATATATATATATATATATATAAATATGATGTAGCCCGCTAACTGAAGAAAGATTAAACAGAATATCAAAATTATGAGATAAGGCAAAGCACGTAGTTGGATAGTTGGGGGGGGGGGGGGGGGGGTGTGTGCTGAGAATGAGGTAGGGGGCGGGGTATTCTAAAAGGGTCGCTGAGGTGTATGCGTATTCACAGCCCTCATTTAACCGCAGTTTGATTCAAAACGCGCACTTACACTTATAACATCTTTTCAAACTGTCCCTCCGGTCTTTCAAATGACCAAATTGACGCCCAAGGGCACTATAACCACTTACAGAGACAAATCAATACACGAGGGCCTAATAATCAAAGCCAGTGTACTAATGGTGATCTTAACGTGTCAGACATGCATTGGTGCCGTCAAACCGACATACTCATGTCTGATGAAGCCATTGTGATGTCGTGCTGCTAAAGGCTAAATATGGACGCGCCGCGCTGACATATATATTGGTCATGAGATTCGAAAGATATTTGTTAGCCTTAAGGTGATTGTAGATGGATACGATACACAGGCAACTTCCTTTGCAGTTTGGGACGTTGGTCATGCATTGCAAAGGCGCTAGTTAAGTTGCTCTCAATTAAATGACTCTTTGTACATAAAATATTGTCACAATTAACAATGTTATGAAGAATGAAGAATGTGCAACGAAAGGTGTATTGAAAACGAATGTGTTTGTGATTTAGTATTAAAGTGATACTATTAATATTATTGCGACATATCATAAAACTATTGAAGATATGATTGAAATAAGCCCGATTTATGAAAATGATTTTACCATAATCAATTAATGAATATTGGGAAAAGTATGCGTTCTCTTCGTCGGGTCCGGCCATCTTGGTGTGCACATGTTGGTGACCTAAGAGGCTAAAGCCCTACACGAGATGATTTGTTGCTTACACTGCGCTTGCTGCTAGTGAGTGAATTTGTCGTCAAAGTTTCACTGATTGCTGCTTTGGGATATGTCGCTCTGTATCAGGTATCCAACATTGACAGAAGCTGTCCCGCCCTACAATGGATTGACACAACCACACTTAACCCGGTGCATGGATAAAGGGTCAGTCTCATTTACTTTCCGGCCTCATGTGTAGTATCTGTTGGTGGCAGGTTTAGAAATAGTCATCTATGTACATATGTGGTGGTTTTCATTGACTTGGTTATTGGGCATAAAGTTTATTCTTATCCTCTATAAGATGTCTTGTATCTACTTGGTAGACAGCTCATATATACAATTGGCAAACAAAGACAACCAGGGTGTGATGAGGCTGCAGAATACATGTATCAGCGTCTGTGGCTGATCTACACTGCTGATATTCAATTATTTCAATGGCAACGAGTTTACTCGCATAGTTGGATTGTACATTTTCAGTCGGATTGATACAAAAGTTAAATACCGGATAAAAGCCTCGATGGTAACAATAATTTGCTCACCCTCGAAGCTCCCGGCTCTCGTTTGTCTTGTAAAAGCTTCAGTTTTGTGGTTTTGCTGAAAGTATTGAACATATGCCATTTATTACACAATTTCAATGGAATAGACAATGTAGATGACCGACAGCATACATAACAACGAATTAATTTCTGCCAAACAGAAGAACGTGTAAATATCACTTTACCCATAATCGATACTCATAATTGTCTTTGTATTGTCTCGAAGTATCTAAAGCGCTGAAGTTCCATGCTCGTGTGAACAACAAGAGATCAGAGAATGCCTGGGATGCTAACATATAATCATCATTAGAGATTAATGGGAACTAGAGGAGTATGTAATCACACGACTGAATGATAGTATATGACCTACGTCAAGCCAATAAACTGCTTGCATTGTAAATATTTGGAATGCAAATTTGTGCAAACTGCGGAAGGTTTTCAAAGTGTCTGCGCAGATACATGTTTTCCATGGCATGGTGCCTCTGTTATATCTATTAATACAAATCGTTTTGGCATATGGAGAGGAGAGCTCCATTCATGTACCTCCCGAAAGGTGAAACTTGGGGAGAGGATATTTCAAAGCCTGATATGCAACACAACAGACATAGCATGACAGATAGCTGCTATCTATCATGGCAAAGCTATTGCATATAAATTTGTTGTCTCTGAGTCGCTCGATTTAAGGCAAGATTGTTATTAGTGCTGGGATATCTGTGTAGGCAACATGCCATTAACATCTAACGGTTACATAAAAAGACAAAGAAACAACGGATCCCGCTTGTGGCTAAAACTGGGGTGTGATTAATTACAATGGCAATACTTCCAGAGCCATAACTGTTTTCAGTCAATGTGGCCGTGTGGCTATTTTCATGTATGAATAAATGCTGTTGATCATTCCCCATTTACCTTATATTAGCACCAGCTGGCTTTGTTTGACTCCCACAGTATACAGACTAAGCGATCAGATTGCACCGCGATTTTGAAACAAAATCCATCTCCCGTGGGTGGAAGTATCTCCGAGGCATTGTGTAGAAGCATAATAACACCTGAGAATTACCTTGTGGTGGGAGGATGAAAATAGATTCGTGAGACAAAGCCCGTATAGACAACCGCGCCCAAAGCGACTTAACCAAAATCAAGTAAATACTGTATTCACCACTTTTAGTAATTGGCCAATTTTAAACTATCGACAGAGCGTATAATATCTCCTAAGGTGCGTGCTGCAAAAAGGTAATCTTGACTTAAACATTCAAATTAGTGGCTTTTAGTATCAAATTTGCGCCGTAATTATCTGCGTAAATACGATTTAAGTAGAAAAAGGAGATTATATACCTGTGTGAATAAATACCTGATTGATGATGAGCAAGATGGTCTCTTGCTAAGTGAGACTTTCTTAGTCGATAATGTAAATCCGCATCGTGTGCTACCACATCAACTCATCAATGCAGGGGACGTACATTCATTGTTAACCAACGCTGACAGTGCCTCATCGGTACGTGTGTTCTCAACGTTTCAATACCTTACATCCACTGACATGGCTGCATTATAACAGCGCCGCAAGCCCTATTTCCTCAAAAGGTATCTGCTCCGTACCTTTGTGTGTAATGATGGGGGTGGCACTCATATTGCTCAATACTAAACTAACCATATGTTTTAGTGCAAAATACGGCGGATATCAACGGCTTTCATTAATATTTCTATGCAATATGGTTTCTCATTGCCGTTTACTCAAATCAACATTTACATGTTCGGCATGATTTGCATTATACACATAATGAGACTCAATTAAGCATTCCTCAAGGGCTCTGAAATGATACAAGGGGGTTACCCATCAAACCCATTCAACCATCAAAGCAATTCATCACCAAGCAGCCTGGAATGTTCTGACATATTGTGGTTAGGTTGAACCACATGGAGTATGATATGTTGCCTCGAGCGTCATGTTAACGTGCAACATTCATATTCAATGACATCTCATATATCAGAATTTCATTTACTTTGATTGCATATAGTATATTAACCAATGAACACCAGTTCTGGAAATGATACGTATTTCGTGGATTTGTTTCTAATGACGTTAATTGTAAATGCAATTATGCATATTAATACGTCCACGCTGCCTTAAGGGAATTTACCATGAGGTCAAATCAGTAGTCTTTTGTATGAGAGCACTACTAAAGAGCATTCACGCAAGTTAGAATGTTTCTAACATAAAGGTTTTTCGATGACATGCATTTGATTTCTTTCATCTGCCGGATCTCTGTGTTAGTCCTAACCTCTAACCCATAACTCTAACCAGTTGAAACTAACGCAAGAATAAAATAAAAAATTAAACGGAACCATATCTCATTGAGAACGATCATCCATATAGTTTAGGTGTAAGCTCAAAACGAGTGCCAGTGGGACACAAATTAACCAGGTTGGCCGTGCGTGCAATGTCCTCCGATATCTCGCCTGTCGAGGAAAATCGCAATCGAATGCTTCTAGGTTAAATCACTTTGCTGGGTGACATAAGTACCATACCAAGTTGCTACTGACGATGCTATTAGGACTTTGTCATTCTGATCAAGCATCATGTGGCAATATGGTATTTGTAATAAAGTGCAGCTGCCTATTTCATGATATCTGTGATTAACATTCATAAAAGCAGCCACTCGAGTCGTCAAGACATGTATTTGGTTTCTGTGGAACCCACATCTATCTCTGTTTAATAAGTAAATAACATTAAAATAAATGACTATTTCGACCAGTATTTTAACATTTCAAATGGAAAAATAATCATTTGAGACACGCTTCGACACTAGTATATACAGCTGTGGGTAATAACCATTCAGACGAAGAGTTTTAAAGTTTAGTCTATGTGAATTCAGTGACATCCCGGAAGTATATGCTGACATATCATTTGAAAACCTCTACATTAGCTACCTTACTGGACATCCGGGCCTTTATAACTTATGTTAGTAATAGGTAATGCAGGAATAAGTGATATGAAGAGAAAACAAGGGTCTGCACGTGTCAGTTCTTTGCAGTATTGTATTAAGGCGATCAATAGGGTCATCCATGAGCAGTAATCACGCCAGCGTGGGTTTAATAAGAGGCAAGAGGAATAACGCGTGGAATATTGCCACTGCATGCCTGTGAGCTGGTCGAGAAGCTACATTTAATTGACAACTTGCATTTTATTGATAGAAAAGTTAATTTGGGAAAGAATCCATAACGAGGTCCCTAGTTGTAATCCGAAGTAAATGGGAGGCCACATTGCGTCCGCAATATCATGATAAATCATAAAGTTTTGATTACGCACAAACTTAAAAATGTAAATTGAATCATCGTTTTAAACAAAGTAGCCAACGTGAACATAACAAACATGCAACACTTCCCATTGAGTACCACCCGTACAGTGATCCGCAGTCACAATGTTGATCACAACAAAAACATCGGAATAATTTTAAGTTGATAAGTAAATTTCAAATGTAGCCCCATGCTTCTCCATAACACTGTTGACAACATCCATATCAATATGCACAATCGGTGAGTGCTGATGATGCGAAGTCCTACGCCACACATATCAAAGAATAACCTCAGTGAAAAGGGCTAGCACAATATCACATCGAATACTACTCCGTAATATGATACTTAAAGACAACATCTCCCTAGCGCACGTTAATGACAATGTTTTATGAAGCGAGTGTTGGGAGAATAATGTTTAATATAGGATAAGCTTATGTCAGATTGAAATACGTTTGATATGACTTAAGCCAATCATGCGAGTACAAGCGGGAAATATATATGGCTAATGGTTTGAGTACGTGAAATGGATGATAGTTCATTCGTCTGGGTATATCTCAACATGTCAGCAAATTAGATATTATAGATTACAACAACGTGAGCATACATGGTCAAATCGGGGATGGATTTAGATCATCACGATGGGAATCAAGGTGATTGCTTCAAAATATTCATGGATGAATGCGGGCGCAACAAATCCCCAATTATGATATCAAATGAATAACAAAGCCTACCTAAGAGAGAAACACGCTGTCCAGTTCAACTACATCAGTGGGCCAGCATCACCAACGCCCAAGCCGCACCATTAAATATGAAATTTAGATATTACCCTCATGAAACATTGTTACAAGCCTTTTTGATAATCCAACCCATCTGGCGATAAAGTCTTGACATAGACATCAGAATACTTGACAAAAATGTCGACGATTCGTTGATCCCAGTTGACCGGCTCTCATTAGATTTAGAAACCCTTGTCCACATAACTCTAGTAAAATATGTGTATGATTAACATGGAATTAACATGCCATATCTTTACAAACCCAAAATTGTTGAATATTTATGTACCCATAATCGCAGTAGTAATCAAAATAAAGGCCCACAATTGCATTCCTACTTGTAGTTACTACACTGTCATTGGAATTGATGGCAGACATGCAAATGTTAGTCAATGTGTGACAACCCACTAGTAATCTTTGTTCTCCATGCATCTACCATAACGACTGATCAAACTTCAGTCAATAGACTTCCATCACCAGTCGCGACAAAACATTATATAATGAATAATTACCTAACCCAACACGTGCGCAATAGTAATCCATCTTTGCCATGCAATCGTCAATCTTAAATATTTGTATGCCATGAACCACATCGTGTGGGGCATAACAGCGAAAGTGATGCTGATCACCTGGGGTGACCAGCTATCAATCAATCAAAAACAAAACTACAATTGGATGTGCTGATTTTTCTTGGAGATCAGTTTTGCCAAACAAGGCAACAGTTCGACACTTGATCTCTAACGTCAATCTATTATTGCTACTAGATGAATCGCAACTCACAATCATACACAAGCAACACTTGGTGTTTCAAAAATGACCCGTGAATTGAAAATGCTCTTATTTATATGTATATTCAATATGCCAGTCTGTGTTTATAAATGCTTGAGCATTGCAGAATATTAAGAGCTTTCGCAGTGCATAGAGAGATCAATCAGAAGGGGTGCGACGCGAGATTATTCGATGCTTAGCATGGTATTGGCAAATGTACAATGACTGACACCAACTCATTCATGTAAGCACTCGCATTGTGTCAAGGCTGTAGATATTGCCAGCGGCACTTGTGAGCAGTGCTTTTGCGGAAACCTGTGCGATATTTCTGGTGTCATATATTGAGCTTGTTCTTCAGTGACATCACAGCGGCGTGGTATCTTTTGTAAGCTCGTGTTCATTTTCCACTTTTTTTTTGGTGGATTATTTGATGGGTTCGTCACGTGGCCACACTGATAATGGTTGTCTTACTTTTTATTATATAACGATTTCCGTTACGAATGACAGTGTATTGATATAGCGGATGCACTGTTTAGTGTAAGGGCGTTGTCAACTCTTAAAAACACAATGTCACTGACATCATCAATGTCGATCTAAAAAGACGCCCTTTGTTGAAAATATCTAAAATATGGAAAATGGTTGCATGAATTATACAAAAGAAACTCCTTTCCACCTACCTGAAGTCGCGCCTTCTCCAACAGAAGGATTATACGCATTTGCAGGATGGCGAATTAAACGTTATCATTACGTGAAGCATAGTTAAAGCAATTATTGAACAGCATGCATGGCAATTGTAGCCATATGGTGATCGTTTAATAACATAGCGTAACCTCCCGATGCTTCAGTTTAAGAAACTCAGGGAATGCCACTTGGCAAATACTTTATGTAATGGGATGGAAGGGGACAATGTCTTAGGCAAAGAATGATGGCACTTCCGCGTGGTTGACATAACAAGTGCTGAGCAAATATTTATAAAACAATTGCCAAACAATTCGAAGTTTAAAGCAATAATATTTGTATTACATCGACCTCCATTCTCATTGAAAGGGGTTTCTATGAATAAAGGCAACACAGTAACAACTTAATTTAACAGTTTCCGGTGCAGTTTAGACGATATCACATTGAAGTGTCTATACACGTTTTCCATCATTATTACATTCTTTGCCTTTGTAACAGGTGGCGCACAGGAAGTTATCAAATAGTGAAGTAGTGTTTGTTATTCACTACAAACCGGAACAGTATAGTATTCACAAAGTGGTTATCACGCCGATGGCAAACCAGCAGGAACAGATACATGGGTACATTTGTGGTGATTCATTGGAACGATTCACTTAACTCCTAGCAAGTGTTTTCGGCGTGCGTTGTGTCGCACACTACTGCAGTGGGTTGCTGCAGAGCGAGATTAAAGCGGTACCTTCTCATTGCACCCTCTCAAGTCCATAGCCACACTGACAGCCCTTAACAGTGTCCCTCCTAAAATTTGCACTGATGCTCAAAAGGATGCTTGCCTTCTGACGTTTCATGCAGATTTAATGATTATAGCACATATAGGTTATATACATTAATGATTATTGCACTAATGGTTATATACAGTGTTTATTACTAATCAGCTGTACTGGTTTACCCTATCTAAACGTATTTATATGTATGCGCTTAAATGTGTGCATGAATGAGTAGTTTTGATCAAGGGTATATTTGTGAGCTCGTGATCGCGTACGTGCATGTGTGTGAATCGCGATCTTTCTGGCTATGCACGATCATGATTGTAGCTCAGAGAATGGTGAATCCCTGAATCAAATCGCACATGTCGTAGGCCGCAAGGTCGAAATGTATCTACTACTCCCCCAATACCGCTCATAACATTTTCATGCGCTCCTCGAACAAGCCATTCGTATTAAATCCATAAGTAATCTAGGAGAGTGCTTGTCGTCTATCAATAATCTGGGGCAAAAACCAGTGCAACCGAGTAAATATAAAAAACGTTGGCATCGCAGCTACATATTATCACGATTACACATAATGCAAAACGGAAAGTTTCGGTAGCATTGATGTGGGGTAAATGGCAATTGTAGCTGCCCCTTTTATCGATATTTAACGGATAATAGTTGGCTGTGATCCGCCCGATAGATCCCAAATATCACTTTCTGCAGTTAACCATTTGATTATCTAGTCCTCGGATGATGTATACTGAATGTACTTAAACCAGAACACAGTACGAATTCGGTAGTGTAGTTTCAATTTGCTTGTATTGTTTGGCGTGTCCGTGACTTAGACTGATGAAATGTTCTCACGACATAAAACCCATCAGGGAGGGTTAAATGTAAGGTGTGTTTAGACTGACAGGATAGCAGATATCTCTGCTGTGTGTTTGCCATTAAATCTGTTCATCCTCTGGCAGTAAAGCATGGCTGCAGCTGCTTGTCTCCCATCGCGGTATCACGCGACACTCTCTGCTGTGTGCACAATGCCTTCATTTGTTATACTCCATAGACTTAAATAGCATGAAATACTGGACACTGTGCTTGACTTTATATTTTTGATAAGATTCAGCTTCGGTATAGTAATAGTTGCATTTCTGTCGCTTATCAAACTCTTTTACATAAACAACGACAAAAAGGTTTGGAATAATACCCAACGGAAATTCGTTAAACCAAGCATTAAATATTTCCCACATTGGTCAACGATGAGATATTGTGCTAACTCTTTTCACTGAGGTTTTTCTTTGATATGTGTGGCGTAGGACTTCGCATCATCAGCACTCACCGATTGTGTATATTGATATGGATGTTGTCACTAGTGTTATGGAGAAGCATAGGGCTTCACCATAAAATTATTCCGCTGCTTTTCTTGTGATCAACATTGTGACTGCTGCTCCTTGTACGGATGAAACCGAATGAGAAGTGCTGCATGTTCACGTTGGCTACTATGTATAAAGCGTTAATTCAGTTTGCATTTGTAAGTTTGTGCGTGATCGAGACCTTATTATTTATCATGATATTGCGGACGCAATGTGGCCTCCCATTTGCTTCAGATTACAACAAGAGCACTCGATATGGATTTAGTTCCAAATATACCTTTCTATTAATAAATAACAAGTTGTCAACTAAATGTAGCTTCGCGACCACCGGACTGGCATGTAGTGGCAATATTCCATACTTTATTGCTATGCCGCTTATGAAACCCACGGCAGCGTGATTACTGCTCATGGATGACAATATTGATCGTCTATATATTATACTGCCAAAAAACTGACACGTTAAGTCGCTGGTTTTCTCTTCCCATCACTTATTGCTGCATTACCTATTACAAACATTAGTTGTGAAGGCTCGGATGTCAAGTAAGTTAGCTGGTGTAGAGGTTTTTGACTGAAACGTTATCATATGCTTCCAGGTCTGAGTCACATGGACTAAACTGCACAACTCTTCGTCTTAAAGGTTAATACCCACATATGTATAAACCACTGATGAAGTCTATCTCAAATGATTGCTGTTCCATTTGAAATGTTGAAATACTATTCGAAATAGTCATTTATTTTAATCTGATTTACATATCAAACAGAGATGGATGTGCGTTCAACTGAAATCAAATACATGTCCTGACGACTCGAGTGCCTGCCTTCATGAATGTTAATCACAGTTACCATGAACTCGGCAGTTCACTTTGTAACCAGTACCGTATTAACATATGATGCTTGATCACAATGCCAAGCCCTTATAGCATCGTCAGTAACAACTTGGTATGGTACCTATCACCCAGCAAAGTGACTTAACCGAATTCGAATGCAAATCTACGCATATCTTTATATATCCGACCCGTAAAGTGACGTTGTAACTTGGCATACGCTGCATTTGCAATGTGTGTGATCCATATAGCTAACAATGTTAATATTTTCTACTTATAGCATTGAAAATTAGCATCATTGAGTGTTAGCTTTTGTGTCTAGCCTTTTGTACACATTTGCCAAGATCATGCCACAACGTCTTCTAAATCACTACTCATGGCTGGTGCGACAATAGCCGCTAATGCTTTACAACCTTAGATCGCATTTAAGCGTTGATTTCCAGCGTAATAACGAGTAGCATGGAAATGTGAAGCTGCCAGGTAAAGCTCATTACCCCCCACGAGGCCGACCCTGCCATACGTATAGGACCATGTCACACAGCCTGATGACATTCAGAACAAAGATATGTTCATCAACTAAAACAGTCTAGCCATAACACTAGTTAAGCAGTTTTATTGGCTTAGTATAGCCAAGCTTTGTTGACGCGATGCACGACCGATGTCGTACTCGTTTTGAGCTTACACCTAAACTATATGGCTGGTCGTTCTTAATGACATATGATTCAATGTAATTTGTTATTTTATTCTTGTGTGAGTTTCAAATGGTTGGGGGTTAGAGGTTAGGACTTGTGTAGCTAACACAGCGATCCGGCAGCTGAAAGTGTATACCATCGCGAACCCTTATGTTAGAAACATTCTAACTCGAGTGGATGCTCTTTAGTAGTGCTCTCATACAAAAGACTGCTGATTTGACCTCGCGGTGAATTCCCTCGAGACAGCATGGCCGCATGGATCTACATAATTGCATTTACAATTTACGTCACGAGGAATCAAATCCACGAAATGCGTGCCATTTCAAGTACTAGTGTTCAGTGGTTAATGTAATATATACAATCAAAGTAAATGAAACTCTGATACCTATTCTCAGAATAGAAAAGAAGGAAATATGATATTTCGTTTAATATGAATGTTACACATTAACATGGCGCTCGAGGCAATATTTCTTGCCCCACCAGGTTCAACCTAAACACAATATGTTAGGACATTCCAGGCTGCTTGGTGATGAATTGCTTTGATGGTTGAATGAGTTTGATCGGTAACCACGTTGTATCATTTCAAATCCCTTGAGGTATGATATATTGTATCTCATTATGTGTATAATGCAAATCATGTTTTACGATTACTTGCAGTACGACTGCAGCAATAAATAAACACAGCCATCGGCCTAACATGTAAAAATTGATTTGAGTAAACGGTGATGAGAAAATGTATTAAACAGAAATTGTAATGAAATCAGTTGATATCCGGCCGTATTTTTTACAAAAACATATGGTCAGTTCAGTATTGAACAACATGTGTACCACCCCCATCATTACACACAAAGTCACGGAACGATACCTTTAGACGACATCGGGCTTATGGCGCTGTTATAATGCAGCCATATCAATGTATGTAAGGTATTGTAACGTTGAAAACTCACGTACCGATGAGCCACTGTCAGAGTCGGTTAACAATGAATGTACGTCCCCTGCATTGATGAGTGGATATGGTACCACACGATGAGAATTTACATAATTGAGTAAGAAGGTCTCACTTAGCAGGACACCACCTTGCTCTTCCTCATCAAGGTATTTGCTCATTCAGGTATATAATCGCCTTTTCCTACTTAAATCTTATTTACGCAAATAATTACGGCGCAAATTTGAGCTCTATAATACTAAAAGCCACTAATTTGAATGTTAAAGTCAAGTTTACTGTTTTGCAGCACGTACTTTTGGAGATATTATACATTCTGTCTATAGTGTAGAATTGGCTAATTATTAAAAGAGTTGAGAACGGTATTTACTTGATTTGTGTAAAGGCTACTGGCACATTTGCTAGTATATTGCCCTCCTAAGTCGCTTTGGGTGCGGTTATCTATAAGGGCATTGTCTAACGAATCTATTGTCATCATCCCGCCACAAGGTAATTTTCAGGTGTTGAAGCTATTTTGCTTCTACACAATGCCTCGGAGATACTTCCACCCACGGGAGATGGATTGTGTTTCAAACTCGCGGTGCAATCTGATCGCTTAGTCTGTATACCGTGGGAGTCAAACAAAGCCAGCTGGTGCTAATATAAGGTAAATGGGGAATGATCAACAGCATTTATTCATACATGAAAATAGCCACACGGCCACATTAACTGAAAACAGTTATGGCTCTGGAAGTATTGCCATTGTAATAAATCACACCCTAGTTTTAGCCACAAGCGGGATCCGTTGTTTCTTTATGTCTTTTTATGTAACCATTAGATCTTAATAGCATGCTGCCTACACAGATATCCCAGCACTTATAACAATCTTGCTTTAAATCGAGCGACTCAGAGACAACTAATGCTTTGCCATGATAGATAGCAGCTATCTGTCATGCTAAGTCTGTTGTGTTGCATATCAGGCTTTGCAATATCCTCTCCACAAGTTCCGCCCTTCGGGAAAGGTACATGAATGGAACTATCCTATCCATATGCCAAAACGATTTGTATCAATAGATGTGTCAGAGGCACCATGTTATGGAAAACATGTATCTTCGCAGACACTTTAAAAACCTTCCGCAGCTTGCACAAATTAACATTCCAAATATTTACAATGCAAACACTTAAATGGCTTGACGTAGGTCAGATACTATCATTCAGTCGTGTGCTTGCATACTCCTCTAGTTCCAATCGATCTCTAATGATGATCAAATGTTAGCATCCCAGCCATTACTTGATATCTTGTTGTTCACACACGCTTGGAACTTCAGCACTTTAGATACTTCGAGACAATACAAAGGCATTTGTTAGTTTCGATGTTTGGGTAAAGTGATATTTGCACGTTCTTCTGTTTGGCAGAAATTAATTCGGTGTTATGTATGCTGTCGGTCATCTACATTGTCTATTCTATTGAAGTTCTGTAATAAATGCCATATGTTCACTACTTTCAGCAAAACCACAAAACCTGAAGCTTCTATAAACCAAACGGGAGCATGCAGCTTTATTGGTGAACTAACTATTATTGCCAACAAGGTTTTTATAGGGATCTGGTATTTAACTCCTATATCAGTCCGACTGCAATTTACAATGCAACTATGCATGTAAATTCGTCGTCATTGAAACCATTGCTTATCAGCAGACTAGATAAGCCACAGGCGTTAATACATGTATTCTGCAACCACACCACACCCTGTGCGTGGAGAAAGTACAATTTAGATAGTGATTAATGAACTGATACAATTTGCTCTCCGTTGATCACGTCTCGAGATGCTGACAGTTATGTGTAGTTTGCTGTTCGTGTGTTATGACATTTGCTGCGTAAATGAAAGAGCTATTTGATCGATATCTGTAGTTGAAGTATATGATTCAGAAATTCGCAAGAGGTCGCGTTGTTTATGGCCGTCTGTTGTCGATCAGTAAATCGTTTTGTGAGGGGGAAGAATTTGGCTTTGCATCGACTATTTGTATGCATTGTGTTGCGGTTTTAAAGTGGTCAACTTCTGCCTCAGGAACGCGAGCCAAAGAAGAAGACGTTCGATTCGGAAAAACGAATAGCAAAGGCGAATGGAAGAGGTTTTTTACGCGTAATGCCCCTAGGATGTAACATGCTTCAAAATGACCAGCAAGTGTGAATCTTTAAGTGGCAATTTTATATATGAGCTGTCCAACTAGTAGATACAATACATCTTATGGTCATTATGAAGATGAGAATCAAGCTTACGACCCTGATAGATGTTTTTTACTCTCTAGCTACTAGCCTTGTCGGTACAATAACACTGTCCAATCCAATGGAAACCACCACATATGTACATAGATGACTATTTTTAAATCTGCCACCCACAGATACTACACATGAGACCGGAAAGTAAATGAGACTGACCCTTTATCCATGCACCGGGTTAAGTGTGGTTGTGTCAATCCATTGTAGGGCGGGACAGCTTCTGTCCATGTTGGATACCTTAAGCACTAGTTCCCAATTCAGTAGGCAGCGTTTTCAACAGTCTTGTCTCTTTTACTCAGAAAATCAGATGAATCGGTGTGTGCTTGCCTGTGTAAATGTTTATTTTGGAGGTAACACCCGTAAGCAATACATAGCGCCATATTCCAAAGCAGCAATCAATGAAACTTCGACGACAAATTGATTCACTAGCAGCAAGCGCGGTGTAAGCAACAAATCATCTCGTGTAGGGCTTTAGCCTCTTATTTCAATTATACCTTCAATAGTTTTATAATATGTCATAATGATATTAATGACTAAAGAATCACTTTAAGAATAAATCAGAAACAATATCGTTTTCAACACACCGTTCGTTGCACATTCTTCATTCCTTATAACATTGTTAATTGTGGCAGTGTTTTATGGACAAAGGGGCATTTAAATGAGAGGAACTTAACCAGCGCATTTGTGATGCATGACCAACGTCCCAAACTGCAAAGGAAGTTGCCTCGGTATCGTATCCATCTACAATCACCTTAAGGCTAACAAATATCTTTCGATACTCATGACCCACATTTTTGTTAGCGCGGCGCGTCAATATTCAACCTTTAGCAGCACGACATCACAATGGCTTCATCAGACATGAGTATGTCGGTTTGACGGCACCAATGCATGTCTGACCCGCTAGGATCACCATTATTACGCTGGCTTTGATTAATAGGCACTTGTGTATTGATTTGTCTCTGTAAGTGGTTATAGTGCCCGGGGGGGAGGGTAAATTTGGTCATTTGTCACGATGAAAGACCGAAGGGACAGTTTGAAAAGATGTTATTAGTGTAAGTACCCGTTTTGAATCAAACTGCGGTGGAATGAGGGCTGTGAATACGCATACAACTCACCCACCCTTCTTGAATACCCCGCCTCCTACCTCACTCTCAGCACATTCCCCCCAACCCAAGTACGTATTTTGCCTTATCTCATAATTTAGATATTCTGTTTAATCTTACTTCAGTCAGTGGGCAACATCATATTTAGATATATATATATATATATATATATATATATATATATATAGATATATATATAGAGATATATATATAGAGAGAGAGAGAGAGAGAGATATAGATATATATATAGATATATATAGATATATATATCTATATATATTATATATATATCTATCTATAGAGAGAGAGAGATCTCTAGAGAGAGATATAGAGAGAGAGATCTCTATATATAGATCTATAGAGATAGACAGATATATATAGATATATATATATATAGAGATATATATATATCTCTCTATCTATATATATATATAGAGATATATATATCCTATAGATTCTATATCTATATCTCTCTATATATATATATCTAATATATATCTATATATATCTCCCTCTCCATATATATATATATATCTCCTATATCTCTCTATATATCTATATATATATATATATATATATATATATCTCTATATATATCTCTCTATATATATATATATCTATATATATATCTATATATCTATATATATCTATATATATATATCTATATGTATATATTATATGCAAGATCGCATATATTTATGCCGCTATGTGAATATTTATGCCCCTGTATGCGTGTGAATGATTCATTTTCAGCGAAAACTAAGTAAAAATTAGTGCACCGCAAATATTATAGCTATGTTACAAATTTGTTTATGATGTCTTCAGCTCCCATTATAGGTATGTTCCTTGCCGAATCCTTCAAGTGTATCAAGAATCAATTAACCCATGCAAGTCCTTCATTTGAGTACCACCAGGTATCATCCGCCTCCCCATGGGTGCAAGCCTGCTCATTTGGATTGATGCCCTTTGGCTCTTAGTTGGATATTAGCTTACCACTTGTGTAACGAGCTTGTCGATTGGATTGTTGTTGATGGCAAAGAGCTGCGCCCGACCCCGAAGATCATGCAAAGTGCGTTCATGTGCGGTTCATTTGGTTAAATGTAAGTAGTAACGTACACGTACTCAATGAATCGCACATAATAACGGCTTTATATACTAAATGCCAATTGTATATCAATGTAGTTATAAGTGATTATCCTCAGCATACCTATATAACAATAAGAAAAGGGTTCGACCAAGGTTGTAACGTCTAAAACTATAGTTAGACTTCAGCAATACACCCATACTACCTCGTCACTATACCATCCATTTTGCCAGTGAATGTGATCCTTTTCATCTATGCATCACACATCTTTGTCTACATCGTGACAAATTAGTTATATTTTATACAACATGCCAATGGCTGTAATTGACGAAGTTGTCCATCTATATGGTCAATTTATCTGATTTATGATCAGTTTTTCTATGCACTTCCTGGAAAACATTGAGCGCTGTGCGTGGGCAGAGTAATATAGTTCACGGTCATTAAGAGATTTTATGTCTTCCCTGTTCACATCGAGAGATGGTAACTTCCGATGTGTGTTTGCTTGACATCGAGTTATGCTCTGCCGTGACATTAACGAGGAAGAGCGTGGTACTAATTCATTTTGCAATTAGTCTATGAGCATTACGTCATGCTAAGCAAAATGCATGGATTTCACGGTGAGATTTGAATGCGTCCAATAGCAATTGGTCAATTACTACGCCCATTCTGTGTATTAAATGTTGCAAGTCTGAGCAATAAGCTTTATGTCAGTAATCTGTTATCATTAACACGGAAGTGAGACAGACGTGAGCTTCCCTGCGCTGGAAGTGGCTCATCACTATATAAAAAACCGTGTAGGCAAACGCCTCAATACATCAGTACGTGAGTTAAGTGGCGTTTGCGTCTACATATGTTGCACCGTACTGACATCAAGCATGTATAAAGTGTATAATAAGCATGATGAGGCATGGTTCATACCAACGCTTATGGCGCCATGCACTCTGAAGCTGCGCCAGGCAGTGGTTCATGTATGTATTTTAACATTATATTTCACATATTGCTTTCATCTCTTGTATGCTGTGTGTGTATGGGTTCGTATAATGAGTGAACGCACCCTGAGTGGTTATGCCGCCCTGTTGTGCCATGTATTAGTCGGTTATGAAGTAGTACTTGCCATATTTCCGTTAAACAGAGAATAATGAAAAAGGTCTCAATAGAGCATTTAATTCTTGTGTTGAGTTTAATTTATGCTGAATTGGCGGCAGCGCATCGGCAAAAAAGGACTTTAGAATGCCAGCGGTGGTAGTGAGGTCTGTTGCAGTATTGAAATGAGATGTGTAATAAGTCAATACACCCCTCGTTCAATACCGGCTCGGGAGTCCTATATGGAATGCGAAAACATGATTATCTAACCCTAGTTTCATTACAGGACTAGGTCAATATTTTAGACTGCATTATGATTGGAGAACCAGAAGCCACCTTTTAGCATTGAGCCGCTGCCCATGCATATATTAGAGTGACCTCATATCATAGCCTGAAATAGAGTTTTATTAGCTAAATTAAGGAAGGAAATGATAAATATGGCGCAACCGTTTCAGTCGTATCGGTTGACCCTATGGCGCTCATGACGTTCGGGAAATATGTCTAATACAATATGGCCAGGCCGTCACCATTGGATTGCGGTCATCCGTCATCGATCCAGTCCTTAGCCCGATTACGGGCAGTCTATCTCTCGCCATTATTAGGTTTTCGATGAACCTACCTGATTAAAGTCAAAGCTATTTCCTTAATAATTCACCCGTCGGTATTCTTTCACATAAACAGTAGCCGTTCACCTCTTGATCAAATTAAGGGACATACAATTTGAGATCAACTGACCCCAAAGTACTTCAATACGCGCTGTTTCATCGCCTAACGTTTAAACAGCATGAAAGTGCGCATCTCACACCAAACGTAGCGACTGTATCGGTGCTGATAGCAAGTCTTGGAATTCGATCCGGCACACATTCGAATCTGATGCATTTTGCAGCGCATTTGTTGATCTACACCAATGCTTCGATTGTTTTGCACTCATACATAACTGGGATTGATACAAACCATGAAATAGTGTGCTTTGTCAACCCGATACATATATTGCATTCGCTATTATTATAGCAACGCGTATATTGAGAATGCCACATTAGTACTGTATTGGTCTACCAGACTAGTTCAATTTGACATGGTGGAAGGGATACAAATTTAATCGCAACATAGCAGAATAGCCAACCGTCGACTAAGGTACATTAAGTACCGCCAGCATCGTACACACAGACATAAGCGCTCCGCTAGATGCTAATGCACATCGTAAAAACGATTTTTGTCCATACATTCGGACCAACTAGAACACTATCATGTCACCTTAATAATCAAGACATCATATTATACTTGAATATTAATATCAGAATATGTACCTTATCGGGGTGTGGCGCTCTTCTGGGTAATTGTGTCAATAAGTACGGATAAGCAGATGCTGTTCGTACAAGAGGTTATATAAGATTTCAAAAGGGAACACATAAACCGATTTGTACTTCGGAAAATCCAGCCTCAGGTCGTTAGAACTGTGATGAGAGAGTGTTATGTAATCGCTTTAAATAATATGTAATTCGAATGTCCTCCGTTATGTCATATCGCCTTTGGTGCCAGTATGATTTCGTTGTCTTGAGCGAGTCTGAAAAACAACCTGGTTCGACACTGGGTTCTAGGTTAATGCGCCGGTTCATTTCTCCATCTGCAATAATTCAATTGAGCTGATTACGACATAACTAGCCCCTTGCCAATCCTGGCCGATTACCTCAAACCATAAATGAGCCAGACGTGTGAGGAGCTACGAGTTCTCCCACTGCCAAACGATCCATTTATACCTTGTAAGCATCTGTGGTACCTACCGCCGCTGAACTCAGGTACTTTATGTTAGTGGTTTTTCTCGACAAGGCTAGTGCTATATTTGCATATGCTCCTCTATTTCCGCTCTATCTACTGAGATACGAGCCTCGGCGAAATTCAGGACGGCACCTCGAGTTTGTTTCAGACCCCAGTTTATTACATCTTGATTGTAGGTCAATTCATAGGATGCTTAGTTGGTCAATGTTGCATGATAAATCATTATGTTAGATTATAAATGAACAGTTGCTGTTTATTGTCAGACAAATGTAATTCGTACGCATGAAACATAAGTCATTGGTAACAAATACGTGGCTGAAATACATTTGCCGATTGTGAAAAAGCAAATATAGGGTTATGGATGCTGTTAGCTCTCGGGAATTAACTATAACAAGTGTTAACTCAAAGCCGTATTGTGGACTGCTGCCCACTGCGTGTTATCAATAGGTACGCCGTACCTGACAGATGCTAAGGTGTCCATTATGGAGCATCCCAGAGTTAACGACGTCGCATGACCACACACCGAAAGAAGCAAATGCGCGCAGAAGTGTAAATGAATCTAAATCAACACCGTTTCTTGTGAAACAACATGATGACACAATAGGTTGTTTATGTTATAATAATCACCTAGCAGGAAAGTATACTTTAACCCAGAGTATATTCTAACTTTTTCTTATTAATATTGTTGTAAAATCATTATTATTCGTTATCAGTTTAGTGCAAAGTGCTATCCTGTGTATTGAAACTACGTGAATTGTATTGATCGAGAATGTAATGGTATACCAAAATTAAAAGTATAACCTTCAAGCATATATAGCGGCTATTGCGTCCTTCGGCATTAAACTCTACATCTGCTAATATCAACCGATTACAACATTATTGCCCTCTTCCTATCTCGGGACCATTGTCTCAACGCATAAAATAATGCAGCGCTATTAGCAAGTCCTCTGTCGACCCCTTCGGGAACTCATCAGTATCATAAACGTAGCAATCCGAGCCATTATAAAAGCATATCCATATTTTCGTACATATATATATATATATATATATATATATATATATATATATATATATATATATATATATATATATATATAGATATATATATATATATATATATATAGAGAGATATAGAGATATATATATATATATATATATCTATATATATATATATATATATATATATATATATATATATATATATATATATGCATATATATATATATATATATATATATATATATATATATATATATATTATATATATATATATATATATATTTATATGCATATATATATATATATATATTTATGTACATATGAATATGCCTATATATACATAAGTATATATACAAAAATATATATGTGTACATATATATCAATATATATTGTTGTATATATATATATATATATATATATATATATATATATGCATATATATATGGATATGTGTATATATGCATATATATATGTATATATATACATATGTGCATATGTTGATGTATATATATGTATATGTATACATATGTATGTGTATATGCATGCAATCTTTATAATATATATGTATATCTATATATATGATTATTAAAAATATCTATATCTATATTTATATATGTATTATATATATATATATTTAACATATATATGCATATATATATATATATATATATATATATATATATATATTTATATATATATATATATATGATATATATATATATATACATATACATATATATGCATATATTATATAATATATATAGATAGGTACATATATATATATATATAATGTACGTATGTATATATATAGGTATATTCATATGTATATGTGTATACATATATACATTTATTTATTTATGCATATATATGTATATATATATATATATGTATATATGTATATAATATATATATATATATATATATAAATATATTTATATATTTATATATGTAAATGTGCGCGCGTGTGTGTGTGTGCATGCTTGTGCTCTTTTGTTACCAATGTTTAAATTCATGCGCGGAAATTCCCCGCAGCTGTTGCATCGTGCAATATTTCAAGCGAGGAGATGCTTTTGCTCGAAGGGAGCGGTAGCAAAATAGGCAATTTGTTGATTGCTGGAATGTGAGTACAACTATTCGCCTGCACATGACTGTGCTCTTGCTTGTAATATCCATTTAATTGTCGCTAAGAGATGTTCTAGACATTGATATCTCACTTGTTTTCGAATAACCATATTAGGTTTCGCTTTGGTTTTCGCCAATTTTCTCAGATACAAATCAGCCAGTTTGTAAATGCAAGTATCTAGTCGGAGATACACTGGCATAATGACTATTATAACGGAACAGATTTGATCTCAAAATGAGTAGAACCTTCTGGAATCCTCGGCATATTTGCTGGATACGCTGTTAATATTTAGCAGCCGCTGTATAATAAAATAATCAAAAAGCATGAGAGGTTGAAGGCGCTGCAGCATGTTTTGCTTCGTGGAGTATCATCGCATCCGTGTGGGGCGAAATGCCCGAGCTTTGACTTGCATGTACACTCTGTATGACTCAACAGAACCACAATGTGCTATGTTGCCATTTAATGGTCTGATGTTCCCGTTAAATAAGCTCCCTGCAGTGATTCACCTGAACTGATTACGACATTACTGCCCCATTGCTTTATCAGGCCCATTTTCGCAGCCAATAAAAGAGCGATAGCCATAGCAAACCTGCGCCATCCCACTCCTCGTGGTAATTCATCAATAATATAATAGTGTGGGTAATGTCATCACGTGTTCCGTACTCACATCACTGTACCGCGATTGCAACATTGCACTCAATCGTAATGATGCCCTACAATGATACCAAAAATAATTTATAATGATATGATTTATGAAATCCGCATTAACAGGTTCCCAGCTAGTGCTGTATAGCCCCATAAATCATTGTCATTCATGTCATTCTTATTTCTTTAATCTTGCATGAGCTGACGGGTCGTGGGAATGCTCTTTCTTTGGTTGGATTACCTCCCCTTAATGTCGATATTGACAATGCATCGGGCTTATAAGCTTCATTGAATAGGAAACGCTCGGAATCATTGACAACTACTTAGAGATCTAACGCATTAATCTCCATGTATCCCATGGACCCGTTCTTCGACAACCACAGGGATACACAAAAAAGCTGACTGTGATTTGCGGCTCGATGTTTCTGATGGTAATTGAGTTGTCAACATAATTGATTTGTTACGCTCTCATCGATAAAGTGCATCATTTGTCACGATTAATTGCTGTAATATTCCAAAGCTACAAAATAGCAAATAAGTAAATCTTGGTGTACTGATAGGCAATATTCTTGAATTTATTATTGAGCCATCTAGATTTGTTTAAAAGTTGTGCCCTGGTGGCATCCGAAACTATTTCGATGAATGTAGTGGCCAGGGGATTTCGAACCCTAGTGTGTTGACGTCAATCCAACATTCAACAAGCTTGTGCAGTGATTAAATTCAATGCAATCGCATGGCACTTTCTGTTATTCTGTATTTTCAGAGTACAGATTACGAAGCACAATTCATTGGCCACGTGCCACAGCGATGTCACGGGGACAATTCTGTTATTCATAAAGCTCGATCGTACCTAGTTGGGGTTATTTGTGCGCTTTAATGGCCGATATTGCATTTAGGATTGTATTGAAATTGCCGATGGGCATATCGAAATAGTAATGCAGCAGAATTATTGCTTATTTCGCCGGTACGGACACATCGCAAATAACTGGGTTTGCATAGTGCCAATTTAGTAAGATTTTCAATATATACCAAAGTAAGAGACTACATGACATCAACCAGTAACGGTACGGGAGTGAGGTTTTGTGTAGTGTTCAACAGCCGACACTGTATCACAAGTTTACTGGCGTTTGCAAGCAGCACCATTGCATTCCAGTAGCTGTTCAGCTGCTTTAAGCTATATATATTATATATATATATATATATATATATATATATATATATATATATATATATATATATATATATATATATATATATATATATATATATATATATATATATATATATATATATATATATATATATATATATATATATGTGTGTGTATGTGTGTGTATATATCACCTGTATTTTTTGTGCTTGTGTGATTATTGAAATTTGTACAAAAGATAAACAAAACTCTATAAGACTCTGCAGTGTTTGCATCTGCATCGTATGAAACGAGCTTTATAGTGCATGTAAAACTAAATACAAAACAAATCAGCTGCAGCTACTCTCGTGATACCTAAAACAAATGAATCATCACCGTGAACATATAGAATCTACAAAAAAGAATTAAGTTACATACATTAAAAACCTGATGAATTTAACAATTTTTGTTCAACAATAGGACAAGTATTGTCTTCATATATCCCTCAAATGAGCAAAGATGTACTTCACTTACCCCCAAAAGCAACCCAATATCTATCTCAGTTTATATCTCCCAAAGACCTACAGGAAATAATTGAAATAACAAGTCGATTTTAAAAAAATACTTCAGAAGGGCATGATGGAGTATCCGATGAAACAAGTAAAACAACTTAAAATATGCAAAGGAGACCCTCTAATAAATGATGTTAATGAATCGATGATGGATGGGAAAGTCCCACAACATCTGAAGATAGCTAACATAAATATCCAGTACACAAATCGAATGACACTTTATCATAATACTAATTATCGGTTTATTACAAGCCACCTCAAAAATGTACGAAAAATAATTTTTGTAACGTTTGTACAGCTATCTTGATGTGAACAATTTCCACATCTACACAATATACGCTAATATGGATTCTGGCCGAAACATTCAACTATTGATGCAATTTTAGAGCTTGTTCAAAGTATAGCAAATATTATTCTGAAAGCTATGACTCTCTTGGAATATACTTAGTTCTTTTAAAGGCATTTGACGCACTAAATCACAATATCTTAAAAACCAAGATGTATCATTACGGTATCAGGAGACCTATTTTAAATTGGATGACTGCTACTTAACAAATAGAACACAATACACAACATGGAACAGTGTCAATTGTGGGGTACTCTGAGGATCTGTTCTCGGTCCTCTATTTATCGTGTACATTAACGACCTCCCGAACTGCCTTGAAAACTGCCGATCAATATTATATGCCGATAACACAACTTTACTATTTAAGGGTACAACAACTATACCTGGTAAATAAAAACCTGAAACACCTAATGATGTGGCTTAATACAAATAAATCAGCAGCAATATCTTTCATCTCATAGTCTTTACAAAGAAATAACAACTTTATCTCTGTGCTAATTGATAATGTAACTACAAACTCTTTATATCAAATTCTTGACCAACATCTTAAATGGTGCTAAAGTGTTAACTACATTAAAAGATAATAAAAAGTGGACAACATCAAATTCCAAAACATAATTTAAAAGATTTATCTTATTCAATGATTTATTCATGCCTAAATTATGGACTGGTTCTGTGGCACAACGATGATCTTAAATATCTACAATATGTAATAACTCAACAGAATAAAACCAAAGGAATGATAAATAAAGCAGACTGTTATGCCCATACTAATCCCCGCTATAAAGCATCAGCAGTGCTGAAACTCATAGACATATATAATAGTCAAATTCTCATTTGTTAACAACATCTGAAAACACTGCCTAACAATATCCAAAATTAAGTGACATTTAAAGTATGAATAAAACAGTTAAATAGCTATCATATAAGTTTTACTGAAAGTGTATGCATAAATTTTCACTGAAATCTATATACGAAAGGAACAAACTAAAGAAATAAACCTCCCTTTAATGAACCGGTTTATTTTCTTATTTATCTATTTATATTATCTATTTTTACCTCATTTTGCTTTGTAACTTGTTCATTTCAACTCACTATTTCAGTTTTGTATGATATTCATATCATATGTTCACTATGCCTTGGGGCGTGACCGGGCAATAGATTAGAGCACCTAGTGGTCAGGTAAAGTTCTTGGTCCTACCTATATAAATGATTTGATGTACTACACTTTGTGACATGTGTCTGCTGTGGACCTAATTAAATTGTTATCATTATCATCTTGATGTTGGGACAGAAGCAGATTTGATAATTGATCGGATGTATTCATTTCCTACTTACAATGACTCTGAAGACTGGGCATCGAGTCTGTGTGCCTTAATGATGTACGACTGTCACTTCTCTGGGGTGGTGTATGTTTCCTTGGCCTACAATCATTGTTTTACTCAGTTTGAGGTCAAACGCCTCTATGTATCATTGTATATGCAATAACTGTGTCGCTTGCGTCAAGGTATAGGTAGTAGCTTTCAAATTGCCGAGCAAGGCTCTAAGAATAAAACAGAATCAGTGCAAAAATACCATTATATGGGTACCAGACCGAGATCCTCGTTCGCCGCATGTATAATAATTTATTTTTGAATATAAGTTGTGCAAACGGTATATTGCAACTGTGATTACATGCTGCCACGTAGCACGCTGTAGTTGGGTTTACGATAGGAAGCTGTTTGTGATGCACAGGTTGCGGTTATTTAAACCCAAACTTTCAATCATAAAGTAACTGAGATCTTATATAACATATGGTAATTTCACAACGACCCCTAAACATGCTTGGACAACTCACTTACGGCACTAACTTTGCTTGGACAACTCACTTACGTTAGTTTCATTACAATCTATATATCATGATCTACATTAATAAGCGCAAACGCGGCACGATGTCAATAGTGATTCACTTGTGTTTCTCCTCAAATCGCATCATTGTATTCCAGCCATGGATTCACTCATGCGTGCGAATTTCATTTATTTTAGAATAAATGGCAACTGTTTGTTGTTAAAGCCATCATCATAATTTGGCATGTAATACTTAGCTAACTAATGAACCAAATAATCGACGTATAATGCGGACTGTCCAACTCAGCGTATATAACGAACTCAAGGTGCCGCCCTGATTTACAACGAAGCTCGTATATCTGGAGATATGACCAGTCATGGCAAGCACACAGGGCAGCATACAAATTAAAGCAATAATCTGATCAAGAAAAACGGTAAACGTCACATATAAGTACCTCGGCGGTAGGTGCCACAAATGCTTAAAGGGTTTAGATAAATCGTTTGGCAGAGGGAGGACTTATGACTCCTCACACCGCTGGCTTATTTATGGTCTGAGGTAATTGGCCAGGATGGGCAAGGGGCTAGCTAGCAGCTCAATTGAGTTATTATAGAGAGAGAAATGAACAGTCGTATTATTGTTGAGACTCGCTAATGATATACAAAACATGCCGTTGCAATGTCATCATGGATAAGATAGCGAGGTCATTAGAATGACTCGTTACACACCACAAGTATAGAAACGCAACCAAATTCAACTAGCCATCGAACAAGTCCGCAAATGTAGCTCGATAATGCCTTATATATGTTCCATTCGATAATTTATCATATATATTCTTGTCGTAAAGTTCCAACTTGGAATCTTATATAAACTCTTGTAAAAGCACCACACGGCGGAGGAATATGTTGTAATCGCTATTTATTTTTTTGCTCTACAGAAATAAATGATAGCCAATCAATCTGCTGTCTATGATGGCGCAATCAGCATGGACACAGCCTAATAAACCTAATGAGCGCCACACAACGATAAATCAAAACTGACTCCAGGGTACGCTTCCTGATATTTATCTTTGATGCAAAATTTGTTGATGATGAACGTGATATGAGAATACGTTCGTTTGTCGGAAAGTATGGAGAAATGTATTTTTGTATTAGGCATTAGGATATCGACGAGCGACATTGTCGGCGTGCATGATTACTGTAACGAACGGGAGGGTATGAAGTTATAACCCGAATAAAATACTATGGACTAGTACAGCAGATAAATACATAACTAATAGCATGCACACACACACACACACACACACACACACACACACACACACACACACACACACACACACACACACACACACACACACACACACACATATATATAGAGATATATATATATATATATATATATATATATATATATATATATATATATATATATATATATATATATATATATATATATATATATATCTATATATATATATATATATATATATATATATATATATATATATATAGACTCCATATATATATATATATATATATATATATATATATATATATATATATATATATATATATATATATATATATATATATATATATCAGCTATATATATATATATGTCTTTTGTGTATAGAACCATTAGCCGATCTGACCCATCTGCAGATGGGTCTGACCCATTTACATATCCGCAGATGGGTCGCCTATCTGCAGATTGGCGACACATCTCCGCATCTCTTGATGGACTGAAAACGGCCCATCTTCCGTTTCAGGAAATTCTCATCAAAGTGTGCAATGTACCGCATGAAGCTCACTTTTGTTGTGAATAGCCATGTTATTTTACCTGAATGTACTTAATCATGATCTTGGCTCCGTTACATATATCCGAATGCACAATGTTGTTATTGGTCGATTGTACCACAGATAAACTTGTCATTGTTATCATTGGGCTTCAGCTCGCTTTGCGACAATGGTGTATTGGGGATAGATGTCTTTTGGAACTTAAAAGTAAGAAGCTCAATTATACGACGGAGAAGGCGTCTTGGAGACGACGAGACTCCGCTTCTGTTTATGCAGTGTCATGTATTCAGTGGAGAATATATGTGATAATTCCTAGAAATGACTTGACTGCTATAGGAAAAACAAAACAATGCAATCGCATGTCACGAACGCTCCCGTGCCCCAGCTCGCCTGGAGACTCTGGATATAAGCGCTGTCAATACAAATTATCTTTCGCTTTCTAACTGACCACTGAGAACGCAAAAAGAAAACAAATGGCTGACGGAGAACGCGGCATATCATCTTGAATGAGCACGTTTAGAAGTTTCTTGAGGGTTAAAGAACACCAATGATCACTGGCGGGAAATATTAAGGCATTGTGCATCATCTTCAAAACCCAGCTGAAGAAGTCAACCCACATTTTCGACATTACGTTAAATCCAAGCAATTTGATTTAATGGATTTGCCAGCCTTAGGCGTAAGAGATGCACAGGTTGTTCCTGTTCAAAAAGCGGCAACTGGTGAGCACCAGAAATACTTGAGGGTTGCTGACACCATATTTGATGAGGGCTCAGATCAAACATGGCCGGGCGGCTGGACTTCAAGCTACAAGGAAAGCAGTGTTCTCGTCCACATGTAATCGACGGGATACCACGAGAGGCTTCAATGCGAGACATCGAAGAAAGTATATACGGTTCACGAGCACGAATATTTCCTTTGGAGGCTATATATGAAATGTACCTCAATTATTCCACTCTTGTCCGAAGAGAAAACGTACTAGTCTAGTACACCCATCTTGCACAGTCAGGATTGGGATGGCGATGGGGGCGAAGTTCCCCTTTCGCGTGTTCCGAAGCATACAGTATTAGTTTTGATGTGAAAATATGCCAGCTGATGAGTCCGCTGTCTTTTAATGGATCTGACAAAGGCTTTAATGCGTTTACGAGTGACAATATGTCACCTAGAGAACATCGCTGAATTGTTAGGGTTGTATTTGATAGATTTTTAGTCGGTAACATTTTGATAACATCGAATATGTTTAAACATTCGGTCTGGATAACTCACGGACAACAGCGCCGCTTACGCTAACGCAAAATAGTTCTAGACTCGTTGAACACCTTATGTCACATTGATAGCGTCAGAGTTTACGGATGGGGATAACATCTTACATTCTAATAACTTGTCACAAACATTATAAATCGAACGGGCCTACCAGCCCGTGGGAGTGACTGTAGCGTGGGATCGGAAACGTGCACTGAAGAGTGAATTGCACTCTATCGTGACGTCACAACTCTTGGCACATTCATTTTCCAAGCAAAGTACAGAACCTGTTGTAAAGCATTGTCGCAATGTAACCATTTACATGTACCTGCAATGCGCAGGCGATGCATTCTAAGAACAATCAAATGTTAAAAGCGGCGAATTCTAACGTGGAATCGTGAGACCTGCCTTGATCGAGACAGCTGCCTCTCGTATGCTCTTCATTTGTTTTATCCATCTTGTTGCTCAGACACGATTTGTTGTTTGTCAAGATGTTTCTTGTTCTGGCTGTGAATTGTAGGCACAGGTATTGTGCAACATGTGGAAGTGAGAGAGTAGGGCCTGTGGTTATCTTCATCTTTTCGTTCCCTTTCCTTCAAGTATGTATGACAAGCGTATGTTTCCAATCATCTTTTTCCTTAGCGATGGTGTATTAGAACATCACTGTGTTAGCTGGGACTATATCTGTGGCCACTCTTCACGGGAATTAGGATGGAATACTGCCTTGCCCCTTTGCTTCGTGTGGATCCAAGTTCTGAAGCAGCTTGGTGACTTATTAGGGATCTAAACCCATCGCTGGGGGAAGTTTTTGTCCTGAGATGGATGCGAAATATCATATCCGTACTGGGTGTACCTTTGTAGCTGTTAGCATCTTTTGGGGACCTCCTGCCGACTACTTCATTTTGCTTAACATAGACGAATGTCGAAGGAACGAGTGCGTCGGTGAAATGGTAGGGAATCCAGTTCATCATGATTCACATATTACCATTGCAGGACTATCTAGCAGTTGATGTCCTCCTAATTATCTGAGTCAGTACCTATCTGAAAACAATGCCAAGGTCACTACTCATGTATCTTTTCATGGCTAAGATAATTGACTGTTGGTTACCCTGCCGCTGTTTAGTAACTGCAGTGGGATTAGTAAGTCTGGACTGGAATATTACTTCTATTAATGCTGTCTGTGGAGGCGACGATGACCCATTCATGACTTTCCACTCTCCTGTCTCTGCGTGAAAGGAATAGATATCCACTAGTGCTGGGTCTAAGATAGCAATTATGCTACATTCATATGCTTGTGAATTGAGTGAACGGTGGCTCTTGTTTAGTCACTATGTATTTTTATTAGTAATGCATAATTTGCGACATCTCAATTTAGCATCAGAAAAGGTATTACACCCTGATTACCTGAAATATCTTGGTGAAATATGTTGACCGTCGATAAGAGAAGCTGTGAAGATACAAATAACAATCATATCGTTAAAACATATTTGTCATTCATTTCAACCCAGTTTGTGTGTGTGTGTGTTGTATCCGGTAATCGCAGCTGAAATCGGTTTTTCCTGTTTTTCGCTGTGGTTATTTAAGGGTGACTGAATGTCAGATGTGGATATCAATCAGCCACGTGGTCATACTAATAACATAACCAGCATGACGCATCTCTAGAAGTAATATCCGACAAAACTCTTTAGCAATTACGAATTGCTAATATAACATGCATTATGACAGAGAGGGGATCAACCCTTGCTTCTGGTCATGCAACACTCCCTAAGCGCGACACCCTATTTTACTAATGAGTAGGTGGGATGATATATTGGCTTCATCTTCACAATTGTGACGTCGTCGTAATTGGTTTTGTCATGGTATCGGGAGGGCACTTAATAGTACCAATTGCGTTATCAACCTGAACAGTCAAAAAATAGCTGTTGTATATTTTTCATAAAAGCAGACCAAAACATCAGATGCAACTAATATCTCTGCGGGAGTCTACAATTGGTGTTGTTGCATGCAATACGTAATATAAAATATCTCCCTGTCCGGGAAGTTTGCGCCAACGCCAGCTGACATATAAAGCTACTACTGTGCATAATGACTGACGCTTATAGTGTAAACAACAAATGTTTTCATATGCTTATTGTCAGGTGATGGACATTTGTGGATATTGAGGCAGTAGTATAGTAAATGGCGGTTCTGGGACATATTGCGCAGCCGACTTCTGGAAGCTACTATTTCACTTTTTAGCCTCTACAGGTATCAATACAGTGTACGTCTAGGATCTATAACAGGGTACAATAGAACCCTTTGATCACTCGACCTCTGACGCGACTTTAGCAGCTATCTCCTTCAGGATAATGCATCCACATGCTACCCCACAATCGTGGGGTGTACCTCAAATAGATCCTATACAGGATATAAGAGGATTATGCTGCATTATCAAAATGACAACAAAGAGGCAATGCGCATAGACCCTAGTCGGAAAGTCTACATTTTGCAGCAATTTCGCTACATCTACAACTTACTATTGCAAGTTATACGACTACAAGATGCACCGAGGCACAGAGAACTATAACTGTAAATCTTATGGCATCGGGGTAATGAACACCCTGTGTCTATGCATGGCATGTGGCTACGATAGGAAGAACCACAGATTGCGCTATTGGGCTAAGAAGGCGGTGCCGGCGTAACTGCTGTTCAAGTATAACGGCATGGTCTTTACTATTTTGAGATTATAATCTGTATGGTAAATCATAACCATCCACAGTGAAGGCGCACAGGCACTAGCACCCAAACGAACCGGTGTAAAGCCTCCATGTCCCATTTGTTGGAAGACGATCTACGCTCTAGAACAGGAGAGCAACCTAAACCAGCTGCCGAGGTCGCTGTTCCAGCGGTTAAGTCTGAGGCAGGGCCTTCATCGCTAAGGTTAGTCTTCAAAAAGACACAATAAAATATCAAAAGTTAACTTCGGGGATGGTCTATGGGCAAACCCGACAATGACCCCCAGGGCAGATGCATGGTTTACTATCATCTGAGATTAAAGAACTTGATGGCATAAATGTTCCCACAGGAAGTGCAGCAGGAAGAGCATAAGATAATAAAAAAACAATGCTTTTTTGCAGTCATTGCCATGCTTGGGTCACGTTTACTCGTTGCCGCCACGGTCCTCTACGCCTCATCTCGCTGCTGGTAGACAGAGAAAAAGATACAGAGCTATTGGCTTTAACTATATACCACAATTAAGGTCAACAATATTATGTTCGTGTGAAGGTGAATTATCCACACCAGGGCTGGTGATTATGCAATAGTATGATTCTGCAGAGGGACAAATATCACAGAAGTATTGTTGATGCATAATTGATACGGGCCAATATTATTTAGCATACAAACAATATGTCTTTAGTGGCATCATTTGTTCAGTCATATGGGATAAATGGGTGATGATGTGTATGTACATGATCCTAACTATCAGAGTGTTATTCTATGAATCTATCTTGATAACGAATTTAAGTAAGAGTCAAATATTTACTATGCGTTTGGTTTACAGCAATAGAAAGGAGCATCTGTATGATTTGCATTTGCAATGCCATATTGACCCAAATTTGTGTGCTTTTGTGAGGAAATTAAAGATTAATTGTGGATTATTTTGATTAAAACTTCGCATCTCTGGGCATTATAAAACGGCGTCATATGTCAAACATTACGATGAGGCACCAGCATCATATCAGTCGCTGCTTGTCTCGCGTCAAAGCATAATAGAATATTCCTCTTGTGATATAAATACAACATTGGTCTACATATAACGGTATGATGGCTTGACTTAATTAGTTATAGCTAGGATACTGAGAAACAAAGTATAATCATAATTTCAAAGGCAGTGAAACCTGGTCCACCATATAAGGCAAGTACTTATTATGTCTTACCCAAAACATAACATATTTACTATGATTATATAATGTATTTCTAGGGGCACATGTACATAAAAACACCCAAATAAATGACTACACGATTTGTTACACGGGCCCATCTACCAGAATCGCGTATCTCATGGCATTATCAGCCTTCCTTTTTTGCTCAAATAGCCCTCTTTAGAAAATTTCTGTCGATTTGTTGTGCGATGTCCGTGTCTAGGCGTTCGGGACATGTCTGATTGTGACCTATCTATCTTCATCATCAGCTGGTACCCCTCCAGAGAAGTGCATCAGTCGAGATGAGAAACGAGCAATAAAGAAAACCGGTTTGATATACAACTTACTCAGCCGGCTCTGCAATAAAGTAAAATGATCGCAGGGAGGAAAGCGACGTCACGTCGATTAGGGGTGTCGGTAAGAAATAAGGGACCACGCTGTACTCTCGTACAGCATTCATAAATCACAACAATATGTGACCCCATCAGCCCATTATGCAAACGTGGCTCTGACTGACTAGCGTTTTTGCAACCCAATCGTGCACAAAATATTACATAGTTCGAGCGCAATCATATTTTAGGACGATCCTTGGCGCAAATACATTTACGGACTATAATGGCGGCGACTATCGGTATATCAATGCTCTGTTTAACTTTATTCATTTATTTATATGTAACTAAGTTGATCAGAAACATAGACCAAAAAGGGTACGCAACACAAAGTGACACATTGACTTTGCAGATCAGCTTATACCACACAGTTATGAAAAGTAGCTCTTATATCATATCATATCAAACCATTTATATGGTTACTGTAGACCCAGTTGGAACTGCTCTTGGATGTTATGCAGATTGCTGTCTGCCTAACCAGAGCTGTGGTCGGTGTTCGAATCTTAGATTCAAAAACGGTCCTGGAATAACAACATTTAGTATGCCGATCTCTCCAAGTTTGCTATGCGCTGATGAGCAAATAATGACTTCAAGCTGCGCCTCGAGGTAAAGGGCATATCCATAGTATTCAGCGTCAACTCAGCGAAATACCCACATTTCACATAATGCAACTAATCGAAACGTTCTCAAATATCTGTCTATGGTGAATAACATCGCAGCAATGCTGCATCGTGGAAACTAATCATGACAAATGATGCCTTGTACTCCCGTGGACGTAATTAATCAATTACGTTGACAACTTAATAGCCTTCAGAAGCGTCGAGTCAGCATAAATATTGCGACGGTTGTCTAAAGGCGGATGCAGGGTTACAATGAGAATGCTGCCTTACCTCATTATCTGATTTATGTTGCTGCTTTATCTTTTTGGAATGTTAGTTCGCTGCCGAGTAATTTAGCCAGAGGATGAACATTTCTCATAACTTGTCCATGCCTGTTACGAATAAGCATAAGTAACTCCCTATCAGGGAGAAAAATCGAGCGTATGTCAATGAAGCATAATGCTATGTGTATAGTAGTTTACTGATGACGCTGTTTAATGTTGCATGTCATACCAACAAACACGACACATTAAACCAATTTAGTAGATTATTTTTTTTCAAATGGCTCAGAAGAGTCAAGTATCCATGGTAAGCTGATCACCAATATACCAATACCGTACCATGCAGGATAACTCAGTGGATGCACAATTACCTTCCGCAATAGTATACATTATGCACCATTACCTAATTAGTAATTTATGTGAGGATTTATTATGTCAAGCATTCTATCTTTGTGATATTTGCCCAGACGGTATTTGGTAAGACATACGTTATGTACACTATATGTACGATTTGAAGCTTTCGCAGGTTTTTCAAATAAAATAGCTACATTGTTCATCATCGAAATACTGAGTATGCAGGAGAGCCAGTCAATGAATATATAATATCCATCACGAATATACAATCAATGCCGAATCCCAATGAACTATGTGCGTGTCTGAAACAATGTGTAGGGGTTGCCATTAGGTATAAATCAAACTCTGTGGTGAGAAGGAACAAGACCATTAGGGGGACTGAATCCAATCAAGGAACAGGGACATGGCTACAAAACGTACAATGGCTCTGTCGCCTGCAGATACGTTTCTATTATTGATATATTACTCCAAGCATTGGGAGCAATCGGGGTTACTAAAGCTGCTGCTTTATTTATGTGCTGAGATAATGGGCCTGCTGGGGCAAAGGGGTAGTAATATCGTAGTAAGTTGATGCGAATCATTGAAGATGGAGAATTTAGTAGGTGCATTAGTGCGTTACTTATTAATGGTAACATTGAAACTGATCTTTTTGAAGATTCACCCACGGCACACAAAATCTGCTGAACATACAGACCCAGAACATGTCTCATTGGGAAAACGTAAGCTGTTAAACAATCAATCCTAAGACCTGTTGTACTAGGGTAAACTTTCAACTCGATCAGCACCGATGTAAACAAATAAAACATCCCTTTTCCTTTGTTTAGTAATTGGTATTCGGGAACAATATTCTTTCAAAAACAAGCTGACGCCAATACCCATACGTTAATCAATATATTTGCCCTAGATTCACAATGGTTGGTGACAGATGATGAGTGTGATTGTACCCACCTTTCTAACAAGGAACTTGCACCTTGAAACTTTGTGCCAAAACAGCTAATACATCCTTTGTCAAAAGCATCGCACAGGATATTGTCCCATGGCCCCTGTATGAAAACAATACCCAATAACCCCCTTATCGACATACTCCAGGGAATGCTTGTTATTACTATTATTCTTATTGCCTCGGATGGTTATGCGTTTTTTCTGTATGGTTGTATACTTCACAAGTTATCACCTGCATGGTGTTGGCAGTTTCTGAAACAAGATTTGAAAAGTGTACGTATTTGTCACCAACGGGTCGAACAACAAAAGAATTGGTTTAGTCAAATTATTTGACCGAATACACAAACCAGGTAAACGTAACGCTGAGTATTGTTCTTCTCAACCAGTAGCGTAAATCAATATGCAGCGACCCTCCCTCGGCCTTTTATTTCTATGCTGGGTCTTGTCCAAGTGAAATATTGTCATTGGGGAGCTCTTCCTACATTACACACGAACCATCGGGATTCAATTTATGGCTTAATCTCACAATTACTAATGCTGAAAACATTGATTTGTGTACGCCTGTATCATCTCGGTCGTAAACAATGCGAGGAAGCTCCCTGGAAAGACCTATGCGTTATCTAATTGAAACGACATGCCTGTTCTCTGTCATAATGAATATATTTTAGTGGCAAAGAAAATTGCTAATGAATGGATGGAACGTGCTCGACTGCCTCACATTCAGTGTGGCTAAGTGCGTGGATGTTTTTGTGAGTACGTGTTATAGAGCACGTGAGCGTGTGTAGCTACATGATGACTTGCTATAACATTATGTACGTTTGTTACTAAAACATTACTGCTGCCTGCAGCAGATCCCTTGTTATTTGGCTTCTAACACCCTTAAGCTAGGCAATGCAACAACAGACATTTCTATTACTTTAATTCAGGCAGCAACTATACTTATTGATTATAAATGATTAAGTAGATTATGTTCTGAGCCGATAATCAAAACAGTTTCATGGATAGACATGAATGTAAGAAATTTAATATAAATAGTTCTGAGCTTGCTATTTTCAATTATATATTTGTACAAAGTGCTAGGAGAAGAAAATGAAGCGTACTACCGGATCGGACATCGCTGATATGCAACAATCAAAGTAAAAAGGATGCAGTCTAATTCACCGCGGTGCTGATTACATTGTAATATTGCGTTCCGAATGTTACATGCTGTGGCATTGCATTGTGATAACATGGCAGTACATGACCCCAAACCAATTGCAGGGAATATAAATGCAGATGAATTTGAGTGCTAATTGTCTTGCCTGTGGAGGCACCGAACATTTGCGACCAGTTGATTCGTTATCAAAGCGCTATTCTAGAGTGTAATTCACGTCAGATATTTAAACATAAGACGAAATATGCCCTGCTCCTGTCATCCCAGTTGATTCAATCAGATATTTGTCTTACCATATCTCTAAATTAGACTCAATTATAATATCTCGTCATTTGCATGGCCTTTATATATTTAGCAACGATGTGACTAATTGCTGAAAATAAGTGCAACACAAAACAATAATACGATATAAAAACATTTAGTTTATAGTTGTAAAATTCCAAGACGTATTTTATCGCTCGTGTCAATCTATGCATAGTAACACTAAACCTAGTGAGGATAAAGAAACAAATGTACGGATGGATCATCCTTATAGCGTGGTAAAGGTTATCCTACTTAGATCCATGTCCCATGCCTGATTAAACTATGGTCAGGAAACATTTTCAGTGGTCAAACAGTTTGTCAATGGGGTCTTATCAATAATTGGCGAACCATAAATGCATGTACGTTGATGTTAGTTCATTCTATCAGGTTGCAAATAACCATTGACTGCTTCTAATAAATCCCATACATAAAACTCATTATGCAAAACTGGGCATGTAGGCAAATGAACCAACCGATGAGTCAATTATGTGCAAATGTCTATCCCAAACAAAATTAAGTGCCGCAATGAATTAAGTAGAAGCTCGTACCACGATAGACAAGACGAAACTTAACAAGCTGTGAAGCGAAAGAACACAGGTGTGTTAACGGCGGGGTGGTTGCTTCCACTCGTTGAGTAATTGATGATTTTCTGAATTACGATGCCTCGTGGCTTCTCGACCTGCCAATATATTTGTTTGTTGAGATAATTGGCCAGAATAGACAGAGGGCTAGTAACGTAGGAATCAGCTGAAGTGAATTATTGCAGAAGGAGAATTTAACGGGCACATCAGCCCATAAACCCGCAAGAGCAATTCTGAACGTGATTGCTTTTCACACTCGCGCACGACACACAAACCATTCCGTTAACTCACACCCCGCGCAATCTCGGTTCCGCGCCCAAGGTTACTCGCCTAAAGTTATGTTCGGCTTAGGCAACTCAGTTCCAGGTCAAATCTTACAGGAGCTGGCAAACGAAAAGGTCAGTCAATAAAAGAGAACGATACTAGAGTCGCACAATGGTTTTATACACGACGAAGCAGGATGGACGCGTTTTGTTTACATTCCTCCCATCTCTGAGGACGCATTCGTAAATAATACGGTGGTTGAGGATGTTTAAATTTCACATTATTATTTCAGATTATTTCGATAGTAAAAACCTGTAAGAGAGTTAATCTGTTAATAAACACTTCGACAAAGGATTGGCCTGCACATTTCTATCATTTGTCTCCCAATGGATTTGTATTAAAACGTGTTGCCCCAGACTACATGGTCTGATTCGCTGAACAACAACTGTATTAGCATGCTCTTTCCAAATATATGTTATTGATTATTTACACGATTTTCTCATTTTGCACCCTGTCCAACTTCAACGCTTTGTAATTTTACGACTCATCGGCCATTTAACTCCCCGGAAGCGAATAATAAGTACGGCAACCGATTAACCCCGAGCCGCATCTCTTCTCAAAAAATTAAATCGCCTACTGGGTATGTAACCTGATATACACCCTGATCGTGACATATTCGTAAGAACCTTAACCAACTCAAGCCCAATTAACACTAGCAATAGTGCAACAGGCTTCGATGACATTTCACCACGGGTAACCTGCCCCTTTCTCACAGATATTATGCTGGTCCAGCCAAGACAGGGTTCTTGTCACCTCTAGTTTGTCACTGTTTGTACATTCTACAACTGAACAAAATTATAGATAACAGCAATGTCTAAAATTAGCTCCGGTTAACAATTTGAAACCTTTTCCGGGCCAATGGTTCTCTCTAAATATGATGATGTATGATGTGTAATATATGTTTACAACGGCAGTACAGCGGTTTAGTTATATTCTACTAATTCCAATTATAAAAGCTGATATATACCAAAGGTTTTCACACTATATAAAACAGCAGACGTATATACTCCACTATGAAACACGTTATAGGTTATCACTAGATATATGGCAGCTGTAAATACGTTATTAGTATTCAACTCGTCATAATGTGATATGCAAACAGCAAAGGAACTAATTTGCCGACTGCGATATTAGATTGCTAAATAGCAACGCAGTTATCAAATCACTATTCATATCGCAATGCTTACTGGACATGTACAGGGTATGTATGAGTGACCCACTCCTGAAAGTTAGGCACAGCTCTATGCGTATAACTGTTTTAAGAACTTTTCAAAGATGTCTGCATTTGTACATATTAATGTTTTTCTGTTTGTGCGTAGGTGTGCAGGCGTGAGCCTGTGGTGGTAAGCGGTGCCATGTCTGACGCGCATGCAAGGTAAGTCAAAGCTTGATGTCAATGATACAGATACAGCGCTGCACATGGTGATAGCATATAAGGCAGCGGTCAACTGATGTCAAGCTCACTAAACACTGTGTATTTTGAATCCCCGAAAATAATGTCAACTGACCAACAGTGGTAGCTGGGACCTGAGGTCACAGAGATAATGCACAACACCATTAAGGTGACCTTTAGCGTTACGTGACTCCTTTTTGTATACTGAACTATGTCACGAAAGATAAATGTGTACAGGACCTTGACTGGATTCGCACTCAATGCAGTTTAACAGTTGATTGGTTATCACTGAAATATATGTTTCAATGTAAACTCATTATATTTGGATTTAAGTAAACAAGATACTGAGCAATTGAGCCAATCCATTAATCACCAATGGGCCAATATTCATCTGTCAGTTATTAGGCCGAAGCTTGTATCTAAATAAGAACAGTTTGGACAAAGAACGAGGCGAATATGTCGTATGTCACTTTTTGCAATGAATTAGTAGCCAGCAATCGTGTATTGGACAGGGTATAAAATTGAATCAAATATTTGCAGGAGCGTATATTAGGGACCTAATTGGGGTGCTCATGAAGTCGAGCCATTATTGTTGGTAAATGAGACCAAATATGTGCTTTTCTTTGTGACGACATTCTATGAGATGTGATGACTGCGTCAATTACAACGCGCATAAGGATATTAGGTCCTGCAGCAAAACTCTGCATATCAATGTACAATATACATTCTCATACGATTGGATATGGTAAGATATGATACAGAAGGAAACCAATTAGTGGCGTAAATATGATTTATTGCAATTATCCAATATCAAGGAACAACATAAACGTCTTATCAAGTCAATTCGTCCTTGAAGCAGCTCAGTAAGCTCGTTTCCGGTTTTAATTGTGTGTCATCAAGAAAATGCAAGGATCGAGGATACTACAGAATGAATCAATAAGAAAATATGATACAAGTGTGCTTATCGAGTGTAAGAATCATCTCATTATATTAATCATAGCATTAAAAGAATGCCAACCTATGTTGAGCTTAATTAACTAGATTTTGTTTCTAAAAGGGCTGAATTGGGTTTACCATGAAACATTGGCAGATGCATTAGTCATATATCCCGTGTAACGACTGGATAATCTGTATAGGGAAGATCAGAGTGCAAATAACACATCATCATATTGTAAGCAATGAAGGGGAATATAAATTATCAGGTACTTTAGTAGACAGTAGGCATATAAAAAAGATAAACCGAGGTGACGTAATTCATGATTTTTATTGATCTCAGAAAAGCATATATTCGTAATAAACAAATTGTTTATTAGTAATGCGAATATACAGTAATAACAGTAGGTGTGTGGTTTCATGAAAAGCGTTGCCAATATATGCACAAATCGACAGCTGTAAGGCGTTCGCGTAGTAAAGGCTTGACTGTGATTTGATTGAAAGTGAGAACAATACTAAGACTATAGCCTGCCGTGGTATTGTTCTCATCAATAAGAAGAACGGCCACACCTTATCTTCCATCCACAATGCATGCCACAGATACTCTTAGTTATCTAGTACCGGGGCCTGCCTCTTTATAGTTGTTACGGCTGTAATTTATGCCAACTAGTTTCAGTACCCTATTTCCGCAATATGACGAATGCATGAATTTAAAAAATGGGTGGATGAAAATTTGCGTACAATCTTATACATGATAATGCATTATGATAATTGAGGCGCAGATTGATATCATTCACCAAATCTACACCGGTAATTGAACAATAAAGAGCAAAATACATTAATGCTCCGAAATCTTCATATGATATTATCAAATTCAAAACCCTCACTCCTGTATACATATTGAAAGTGTGATGTTTTACAATGACCTAGTATTGGTGCACACTTAGCGACTGATGGAAATAGACGATATATAATTGATATGGATGTCCAACATTTGTGTAGCTGATTGCATTGGTCTTGAACAATCCAAACCTATGCTACTCAGTGCACCCCTTCATTCGACTCAGGTAATTTAATGCACCTCACACGGAGCTCGTTTAATGTTGTGGGATAATCATCTTAGCTTATACGTCCTAGTAATACCGTTTTCGGATGATAGCCGCTCTCCAGCAAACGATTCAGCGCATGCCCTGCCCGGGAAGGTTTTTAACCAGTACGTCCATAGGTGAACTAAGAATGACGTTATTGGAATTTCTGACCCCGTTACAAGCCATTTTGAATTCGAAGGTGAAAAATACGTCATCAAACATGCATTAGTTGACAAAAATGTTCTATTAACTATTAAGAATTGGTGCTCTGACGGCGTTAACATTTTCTCGAGAGGTGTTGAGCGTAGTCACGTATATAACCATAGATCTCCATGGTCATGGAACAACTGGAAAAGAATAATGTTGTAATACAATTTGACAATTTTACGGTGTATTTCACATATGTGCATCGTGCGGGTGCCGTAGCCTGTACTTTTCCTTTGCATCGTAACTGATGCTTCAAACCTTCCGGTGTGTGGATGCGCACATATGTTATTGAAAATAAGGTCTCTGGTCGATACGTACGCAAATGTACTACAACAAAACATAACAAAAGGAAACATCTTTTACAACATTTGTTCATTCATTCAATTCCTGCAGCGCCCATGATGTGATCCTGCCCCTGTAATGAAGAAGCTACTCCCTACATAGCGAGTAATGTTTTCTACACCACTCATTGTATGTTTGCATCGCTCAGATTGGTCTTCAAAGGGGTACATATTAATGCACAATTTATGACAGGTCAATTGCAAACAACATCATTTCCCTAAATGGAAACGTTCCGTAAATACCCAATGCGACAGTTACTAAGGTAATCAGCCAATGATCTGGCGCTATGGAACCATTGCCTAAATACACCTTAACGATACCTATATGAAGATTTAATGTTCCAGGGCACTAGGTTTGCTATGGTTTGTTATTTAGTCATTTGGTCCAGGATCAAACCATTCTAACAAATTGACGGCCTTTGGGGATCGACATGCAACGTGACCTTGACCCATCAGCCTCAGGCTATACATAAAAGGCGCTGTTGGATTTTAGGCGAGGACAAAGTAGACGCAGGATGCCGATAAAATGAAAATGACGTTTCATGAACAAGATACTAAGAATTTCGTTTCTAAATCTGAAAATTATTGCATGTAAACTGAATGCCAACCGATGCATTTATGACTTACTTGATGAGATTGCAGAATGTTTTCTTTTAGAAGAAACACTTTACAATGATAAAGCATATTATCTGTCACATTAAACGGGTTTGTTATAGCGAATATGATCGGAGCCGGAGCATTGAAGCTGGTGAGCTACATTTTGTATAACCATTACTAATCGGTATACATTTTTCCCGTGCAAAGCAGCAGCATATCAGTTCAATAATTCTGTCAACATCATGTTCGAACCGACAACTATAACAGTAGTATTCACTAACAGTGAACCGTTGCAATACCGCCTCTTGGTTGAAAGCATTTAGCGCAGAGTCCATGGCCTCTATATGTAATTTGAAAAGTTGCAGGGCAGACATATAGCGTTCCATGCGTTAGAATCCCATTTCAATCAGAGACTCACACGGACTATGCGAAAAGTGGTTGATTTTCTATTGTATATACGTGTGTTGAATGACTGATGCAGTGTTAAGACCTTTACCTGTTTGGCCATGCGCGTTAATGTTGATAACACCATACAATTACACAACGTTCAGTAGCTGTCTGAAAGCATACATCACTGCCATTCAGCATTACCCATGCAGTAAACAAGGTTAATTTAGTATTGCAATACCTGTAATACTCAATAGTTAAATCTGCACCACAAGATAAGCGTCACTCCCCTGATGACTAACCCGATCAATCAACCCATTATTGTGCCGTTTATTTCACAGAATCATTATCAATATGAGTTATGTGATGGACTTATTAAACTATAGGAGATGATTTTAGGTATATTAAATAAATTGACGATAGTCCGCAAGTCAACCGAAAAAAGGGAATCAACTGTTACGACAAGTTAATCAATTGTGTGCCACCACCCCGGTTACCATGAAGACTTTTGTAGGTGCCCATTCCATAATCGATGCTTATTTGGGATACTTCAGACATAATTGGGCATCTGACAAAGTCGTTTAATATACAATGAACATACCTAAATGCAATATCGGTCATCATGGACACGTAGATAGCCAGCATTAACAACGATTGAGCGATATGAAGGAAGGAAATGTCGCTTCATCATCGCTACATGCCACAGAGATGTAACATTTCCTGATCACACAGGGAGTGCTCTCGGTCAGTGGTGCTTGCTCGCTCCCTTTTTATAATTTGCGCTCTGTTCATACAGCATAACTGATGCTGTCATGCAATCAGATACGACTAATTACAAATTAATCACTGCCTCATTGCTTTCTTGTGACAAATAATTTTTTGCATTTTCCACTCAGACCGTAACCCGAATGGTGGCACACCGATAATACAATCATTTATTGCCCACGTCAATGGTCTTTTTTGTGGCCGTAAGCGCCGATTGAACATGTCCATTAGCTTATGTGGACTATGTGTGCAGCCTGAGGAGTCTGTAGAAGGTGCGATGGACGTAAATATACTAGGCTTTGAAATCGTCTCGACACAATATACACATAAAAAATTACGTATGCGACCGTGACATACTTAACTTTAAAACAAATCTTGATTGCTCGCTTGTAAAGTCAAGAATGCTGTCGAACAGAAACACATCCTGTGGAACAAGTTAAGTGCAAGATTTGCTACAGACCTTAAAGCTTTTTACTGTCAAAGAATGAACTACTATATAAATTGCTATATGATATTCCACGTCAACATGCCATGAAGACTGCTCAATCAACAGTTTCTGCATAGCTAGAGAAATAAAACTGCCACTGTTACTAATATTTCAACGGTCCCCAGGGGACTGAAAAGTCCCTCACAATTTACCATGTGCGGGAAGTTATTATTATTTTCCGGCACGCATCCCAACAAAAAAATGATTCCTTACATATCTTAGACAATGAAGATCCTGGCGGATCTTGGCGTCAATGTATACCAGTCCCTTAAATCAGAGCAGTAGGGGCAAACGTATTGAGATTATCAATCACTTGCAAGGGCCAATTTAGAATATACAATCCATGTATGTATGCCGTCGATGCTATATCGAAATTGGTTCAAGGGCGGGCTACAAAGCTCGTCACTGCTTGTCTGTTTTTCTTACGAACAAAGGCGATATTTGGTGAAGCCTGACACCTCTAGAAACTATTTTGTTGCATGTTTGTTTTGGCTTCACGTTATTGAGACGTATGGGCGCCAATACATATAATATATGTATCCCTTTAAGGACCTTCAACTTTGTTTCACGACAGCCAAAAATACCCCCATTTCACAGGCACTCGATGGTGAATAGCCTTGCAACAAAAGAAATATCATAAAATATTATCGCGACAAATGATGCATTGTACCCTGCAAATCACACTCACAGTCAACAGTTGCTTTACCGTTATCAATAATCTCAAATTAGTTTATATTGATTCCGAGAGATGATGAGTTACCTTTTGCTTAAAGAGTTTCATCTTCGACGAAGCTTAAAACAAGTTGTACTTGCTGCCATAAGTAACTGGTAGGGGCCGCCATGATGTAGAAATCATCATTTCAAAGAGTGGATGCGTAGTGCCAAGGGGGCGAGATCTTTAAAGCACATGAACACAAGTAAGTGCAATGATCCAATTAGGAACAGTGATGTATGTTCGTAACACGTGATGGTACTGCACAAACTGGTTAGGGATGGCGTGGGGTTTCTAGGCCTGTTGGTTTATTTGTTGGCTGAGATAATTGGCATGATTAACTTATGGGGCGGTAATGTTGTAATTAGCTTCGGTGAATCATTGCAGAATGAATCCAAGCTTAGGCATCTCACGCCGGGCTCTTCTGGTACACTATGCAAACACGTATCATCATCAGCTTCTGCTTCAGCAACTCACACATGAGTCATTTCGTACCTTCGTAACTCTTACCCAAGAATCTAATCTGTATCAACGTCAATGCAGATATATAGTACCACCCGTAGTGCAGCCATCCCCTTTCCCCTTATAGCTTCTTCCCACATTTCCCAACCTGTGTATCGATCACCAATATGCACTGAAATAATAATTTAAATATCAGTCGAAAGCATTGAAACAATACAAAACTAGGGACCGGCCTATGAAAGGATTATGCTCACGAATAATGCTCCAGTGCGCTTGAGCCTGAATCTATTTGTACCGCTCATATTCATATTGCATGCAGTACTGCATTACATCAACGGTACTGTTTCGTGGAGATGATGGATGGCCGTCACTTTCTGAATGTTACGTAATTGCTATTTTCATTCGCAAGCATGGGCAAACCAAAAAGGTCTTAACACTGCATCAGTCATTCAACGCACGTCAATAGTAGGGATCAATCACTTTTCAGCATGATTCTCAGATAAAAACGCGATGTTTGCCAATGAGCTGTTTGCTTTGTGAGTACATGTAGGGTCAAATAACTCTCCGGTGAAAGTACACGCTGGTTTAAATGCTTTCAACAACGGAGCGCCGCAAGGAGAACTTTAAGTGAAAGACTACAGTATGTATATGATGATTGCACAAAAACAATGTGTACATGGTTTCCACTGCATTTCCTGCTTTGCACACGGGTAATGTATAACAAATGGCAATGGTTGTACAATAAATCTAACTCTGCCGCGGTGAAAGTAACACCCCCGACAGATGGTTTACCAAATGCTTTCATAAAACATTAACGGCATCCTGCGTTCCCTTTGCCGCCTATTACTCAGCAAGGACGTTTATGTATAACTTTAAGTGAAAGTCACATGGCCGCTACAAAAAGCCGTCAATTTGTTAGAATGGTTTGATCGGACCAAATGCTACAAACCATGACGAACCAGCTGTGGCATTCTGCCCTTATATACGTGTCGTTAAGGAGACAATGTCCCGTTCTTTGATGTCTTATCATTTCACAGATTGTATCCGCTTTGGGTATATAACGGATGTCTCCATTTAGGAAATGCTACTTCTGGTAATTGAACTATAACAAATTTTGTATTAGTGAGTTTGCCATCTGAGCGATGCAAATACACAATAAGTGGTACAAAACACATTTATCGGGAAATACAAATATGTCTAGTACAAATTATGTATAGTCAAAATTAGGAAAACAGTATTTGTTTCCCCTATAAAAGTCGGGGGTCACCTCCAGCAATAGAAAGACAATGAAGAGCGAAGGTCGTATCAGTAATTTAGCACCCACCTATGTTGGCTCACTCCGTGAATGCCCCAAATCTAAAATATTGACATAAAAAATCCATGCATGTTCGGCAACCGACATTACCTTTTAATTGGTTTGGCCTACGGTGATTCATAAAACACGGCGTATTGATCATTCATAAATGGCTTAGGCTTAGTCAAGAATTTATAACTACAATCTTGGCGTTGAACCTTCATATTAGGCTCTTGTGAAAGCTATGTTCATGCTGAGTTAACTTGTGGACACGTGGCCACGTGGACGTCATCTTACAACTCAAAAACGCATCTTTATATGTTGCTGAGAGAAAACAAAATCCCGAACCTGCGAATACGTCGCCAATTCTGGCCCATTTCTACCACATATGTCACATTTTTGACTTAAGCGGTTTTAAGGGCTCTGGCATGACAGATAGTATGGTTACAGCAGGTATAGCTATAGAGAGGTCCATTGATCAGGCACTTAGAGGAAAGCATCAGAGACGGGACACGCGCTGCATCGTTCAACGTAGAGCGGATCTCATTTAAACACTAGGCATGAATAATTACTACTAATGTTTCATTTTAGGCCGATCAGTGTGGCAACTGGCAATTATTTTATATATGAGCACTTACTTCGATGTCTTAGCATCTTTATCATGACATGTCGTTCTCAACACATCGTGTGACTGTTACATCACGTGACCACGAAAAAACCCTGTGATACATCAGGCTGATCTTGGGTAAAGCGGCAGTAGCGGATAACATCGCATCGTACACCAGCCGCAGTCATTTGTTGGAAATGCTCAGTCGCGGGCTGAATAAAACATAGAACGGCTTAGAAGCATATGTAATCAGCCCCCTTTGGCACGTCTTCTATGAATATATCATGGATGTGTACCTTCACTCGTATGGCATAGCAATACTGGCCGATTTTGCTCAGTGTATTTTCACGCTCTCATTAGATGTAGAAACCCTTGTCCACATAACTCTAGTAAAATATGCGTGCGATTAACATGGAATTAACAATTGACTAATTCATCTACTAATATGTGGGTTAAGCACATTACACAAATGACTCTAAAATCGATTTGCGCTGATAACGTCTTATGCTCACACTCGCATCGGATGAGTTTTTTCATGCCATATCTTTAAAAACCCAAAATTATAGCCAGGAAAAGTCGCCATTTGCAAACGCTTACTAATGCTATCATCAATGGGTTTGAACTGGGGACAGGAAGGGGATTTGTTGAATATGTCTGTACCCATAATCGCAGTAGTAATCAAAATAAAGGCCCACAATTGCATTCCTACTTGTAGTCACTACACTGTCATTGGAATTGATGGTAGACATGCAAATGTTAATCCATGTGTGACAACCCACTAGTGGCTTTTGTTCTCCGTGCATCTACCATAAGGATTGATCAATACTTCAGTCACTAGACTTCCATCACCAGTCGCGACAAAACTTGATAAAATGAACGATTACCTAACCCAACACGTGCGCAATGGTAATCCATCTTTGCTATGCAATCGTCCATCTTAAATCTTTGTATGCCGTCATCAACATCGTTTGGGGCATAACAGCAAAGGTGATGATGATCACCTGGGGTGACCAGCTATCAATCAATCAAAAAACAACTTCAATGGATGTGCTGATTTTTCTTGAATATCAGTTTTGCCAAACAAGGCAACAGTTCGACCCTTGATCTCTAACGACAATCCTTTATTGCTCCTCACAATCATACACAAGCAACACTTTGTGTTTCAAAAAGGAGCCGTGAATTAAAAATGCTCTTATTTATATGTATATTCAATATGCCAGTCTGTGGTTTAAATGCTTAAGCATTGCAGAATATTAAGAGCTTTTGCAGTGCATAGCGAGATAAATAAGAAGGGGTGCGAAGCGAGATTATTCGATGCTTAGCATGGTATTGGCAAATGTACAATGACTGAAACCAACTCTGTCATGTATGCTCTCACATTGTGTCAAGGCTGTAGATATTGCCAGCGGTACTTGTGAGCAGTGCTTTTGCCGAAACCAGTGCGATATTTCTGGTGTCACATATTGAGTTTTCATTCAGTGCCATCACATCGGCGTACATGGTATCTTTTGTATGCTCGTGTTCATTTATTACCACTTGTATTTTTGGTGGATTATTGGATGGGTTTGTCACGTGCCCACACTTATATTGGTTGCCTTGTAATTTGGTTATCAGGCCAATTTATACTATAGAACTATTTCCGTTACGAATGACAGTGCATTGCCATTAAATCTGTGAATCCGCAGGCAGAAAATCGTGGCTGCAGCTGCATGTCTTTAATTGCGGTATCACGCAACACTCTCTGCTGTGGGCACAATGCCTTCATTTGTTATAATCCATAATAGCATGATATGATGGATATACTGTGCTTGAATTTATGTTATTGATAATATTCAGCTGCAAATTGTCACATGGGCAGTTACAAATAATTCCCGTTTGTCAATGCGCCACCGTGCATTGGGGAGTGTGCCATGAAGAGGAGCGGTGTAGTTGCATTTCTGCTGCTTATCAAACACTTTTACATAAACTATTACAAAAAGGTTTGCAATAATACGCAATGCGAATTTGTTAAACCAAGCGTTAAATATTTCCCACAGTGGTCAACACGGTGTACATTAACAATTGTCATTAACGTGCGATAAGGAGATGATATTAGAGTCCACACTGTCGAACTATCTAAAGCCATGTTATCTTTAAGCATCATATTACGGAGTAGTATTCGATGTGATATTGTGCTAACTCTTTTAGCAGAGGTTATGTGTGGCACAGGACTTCGCATCATCAACTCTCACCGATTGTGTAGATTGATATGGAGGTTATCACCAGTGTTATGGAGAAGCATGGGGCTAAAATTGAAATTTACTTATCACCTTAAAATTATTCCGATGCTTTTCGTGTGATCAACATTGTGATTGCTGCTCCCTGTACGGGTGGAACTGAATGAGAAGTGTTGCATATTTGTTAAGTTCACGTTGGCTACTTTGTATAAAACGTTCATTCAATTTGCATTTGTAAGTTTGTGCGTAAGCAAAACTTTATGAATAATTATGATATTGCGGACACAATGTGGCCTCCCATTTACTTTGGATTACAACTAGGGCCCTTGTTATGGATTCTTTTTCAAATGTATTTTTTAACTTATAAATAACAAGAAGTCAATAATTAAATGTAGCTTCTAGACCTTTATATAATACTGAAAAGAACTGACACGTGCAGTCCCGCGTTTCCCATCACTTATTCCTGCATTGCAAACATCATTTATTTAAGCCCGGATGTCCAGTAAGTTAGCTTATGTAGAGGTTTTTAAATGAAATGTCATCATATACTTCCAGGATGCCAGTGAATTCACATGGACTCAACTGTACAACTCTTCGTCTTAAAGGTTAATACGCACAGCTGTATAAACCATTGATGAAGGTTGTCTCAAAATGCTTGCTTTTCCAATTGAAATGTTGAAAAATTATTGGAAATAGTCATTTATTTTAATGTGATTTACATATCAAACAGAGATGAATGTGCTTTCCACAGATATCAAATACATGTCCTGAAATCGGCAGTTTCACTTCATAACCTGTACCATATTGCCATATGATGCCCTTAAAGCATCGTCAGTGGCAACTTGGTATGGTACTGATGTCACCCAACAAAGTGATCTAACCGACGTCTAATGCTAAGCTACCAATATCTTTATATATTAGACCCGTAATATGCCGTTGTAACTTGACATACGCTGAATTTGCAATAGGTGTGATCCATATAGCTAAACAAAGTTATAATTGGTTGGGACTTCAGTAGCTAACATAGAGATCCGGCTGCGGAAAGAAATTAAACGTATGCCATCGCGAACCCATATGTTAGAAGCTTAGAAAGTTCTAACTCGCGTGGATGCTCGTCAGTGGTGCTCTCATACAAAAGACTACTGTATGTACCTCATGGTGAATTCCCTTAACACAGCATGGCCGTATGGATCTACATTCTTGCATTCACAATTTATGTCATGAAGATTCAAATCCACGAAATACGTGTCACTTCCCGTAATAGTGTTCATTGGTTAATGTACTATATGCAATCAAATTAAATGAAACTATTATTCCTATTCTCCGAATAGAAAAGAAGGAAATATATAATATTTCGTTGAATATGAATGTTGCACATTAACATGGCGTTCGAGGCAACATATGATACTCCACGTGGTTCAACCTAACAACAATTTGCCAGGACATTCCAGGCTGCTTGGTGATGAATTGCTTTGATGGTTGAATGAGTTTGATTAGTAACCACGTTGTATCATTTCAAAAACCTTGAGGAATGCTATATTATTTGTCTTATTATTTGTATAATGCAAATCATGTTTTATGATAGCTCGCAATGCGACTGCAACAACACATGCAGCGATCGGCCGAACACGTTAATGTTGATTTGAGTAAACTGTGATGCGAAACCGTATTGCATAGAAATATAGATGAAAGCCGTTAATATCCGCCGTATTTTGATGCTGAAACACATGGTTTGTTTAGAATTGAACAATATGTGGCCACCCCCATCATTACACACAAAGGTACGGAACATATATCTTTTGAGGAAATAGGGCTTGCGGCTCTGTTATAATGCAGACATATTAATGTATGTAAGGTAATGAAACGTTGAAAACACACGTACCAATGAGGCACTGTCAGCGATGGTTAACAATGAATGTACGTCCCCTGCCATTGATGAGTGGATGTGGTAGCACACGATGAGGATTTACATAATCGACTAAGAAAGTCTCACTTAGCAGGAGACCATCTTCCTCTTCCTCATTAAGGTATTTGCTCACACAGGTATATAATCTTCTTTTCCTACTTAAATCTTATTTACGCAAATAATTACGGTGCAAATTTGAGCTCTATAATACTAAAAGCCACTAATTTGAATGTTCAAGTCAAGTTTACTGTTTTGCAGCACGTACTTTTGGAGATTATACATTCTGTCGATAGTTTAAAATTGGCCAATTTTTAAAAGTGGTGATAACAGTATTTACTTGATTTTGGTAAAGGCTCCTGGCACATTTGCTCGTATATTGGCCGTCCAAAGTCGCTTTGGGTGCGGTTATCTATAAGGGCATTGTCCCGCAAATCAATTTTCGTCCTCCCGCCATAAGGTAATCCTCAGGCGTTGAAGTTATTATGCTTCTACACAATGCCCCGGAGATACTTCCACCCACACGAGATGGATTGTGTTTCAGAATCGCGGTGCTGTCTGATCGCTTGTTCTGTACACAGTGGGAGTCAAACAAAGACAGCTGGTGCTAATATAGGTGAATGGAGAATGATCAACAGCATTTATTCATATATGATAATAGTCACACGGCCACATTATCTAAAAACAGTTGAGGCTCTAGAAGTATTGCCATTGTAATTAATCACGCCCTAGTTTTAGCCCAATGCGTGATACGTTGTTTCTTTGTCTTTCTATGTAACCGTTAGATCTTAATAGCATGTTGCCTACACAAGAATTCTGGCACTAATAACAATCTTGCCTTGAATCGTGTGTCTCAGAGGCAACAAATCTATATGTTATAAATTTGTCATGATAGATAAGAGCTATCTGTCATGCTATGTCTGTTATGCTGCATATCAGGCTTTGCAATATCCTCTCCATATGCCAAAACGATTTGTATCAATAGAGGTGTCTTAGGCACCATAATATGGAAAACATGTATCCGCACAGACACATCGAAAACCTTTCGCAGCTTGCGCAATTTCACATTCCAAATTTTTACAATGCAGACAGTTTAATGGTTTGACGTAGGTCAGATACTATCGTTCAGTCGTGAAATCGCAAACTCCACTAGTTCCAATCGATCTCTAATGATGATCAAATGTTAGCATCCCAGGCATTACTTGATCTCTGGTTATTCACACACGTTTGGAACTTCAGCGATTTAGATAATTCTAGACAAAACAGGAACAATTATTAGTGTCGATGTTTGGGTAAAGTGATATTTGCACGTTCTTTTGTTTGGCAGGAAATTAATTCGTTGCTACGTATGCTGTTTGTCATCTACATTGTCTATTCCATTGAAGTTCTGTGATAAATGGCATATGCTCACTACTTTCAGCAAAACTACAATAACTGAAGCTTCTTCAAACCAAACGGGAGCTTCATGGGTGAGCAAATTATTATTACCATCAAGGCTTTTATCCGGTATTTAACTTATTTAATAAACTCGTCGTCATTGAAACCATTGATTATCAGCAGACGCTGAAACCTCACCACACCCTGGTTGTCTTGTGTGCCAATTATATATATGAGCTGTCCACCAAGTAGATAAAAGACATCTTATGGACGATAGGAATCACCTTTAAGAATTATAACTCTGTCCAAGTCAATGAAAACCACCACATATGTACATGGATGAATATTTTTTAAATCTGCCACCCACAGATACTGCACATGAGGCCGGTAAAGCAAATGACACTGATCCTTTATCCATGCACCGGGTTAACTCATGTGTGGTGCTGTCAATCCATTGCAGGGCGGGACTGCTATTTTCCATGTTGGATACCTGAAGCAGTATTTCCTAGTTCAGTAGGCAGCTTTTTCATCCGTCTCTTTTATAAAGCGTGTGCTTTAAAAGTTAAGTTTGGTGATTAAACCCGTAAGCAATACAGAGCGCCATATTCCAAAGCAGCAATCAGTGAAACTTCGACGACAAATTCATTCACTAGCAGAAAATACCGTGTAAGCAACAAATTATCTCGTGTAGGGCTTTAGCCTCCTAGGTCACCAACATGTGCACACCAAGATGGCCGGACCCGACGAAGAGAACGCAAACTTTTCCCAATATTCATTAATTGATTATGATAGAATAATTTTCACAAATCGGGCTTATTTCAATCATACCTTCAATAGTTTTATGATATGTCACAATAATATTAATGACTGGAGTATCACTTTAATACTAAATCACAAACCATATCATACACGATCGTTGCACATTCTTCATTCTTTTTAACATTGTTAATTGTGCCAATGTTTATGTACAAAGAGTCATCTAAATGAGAGCAACTTAACTAGCGCCTTTGCCATGCATGACCAATGTCCCAAACTGCAAAGGAAGTTGCCTCTGTATCGTATCCATCTACAATCACCTTAAGGCTAACAAATATCTTTCGAAACTCATGACCCACATATTTGTCCGCGCGGCGCGTCCATATTCAGCCTTAAGCAGCACGACATCACAATGGCTTCATCAGACATGAGGATTTCCGTTTGACGGCACCAATGCATTTCTGACACGTAATGATCACCATTAGTATGCTGGCATTGATTAATAGGCACTCGTGTATTGAGTTGTCTCTGTAAGCGGTTATATTGCCCTTGGGCGTCAATTTGGTCATTTGAAAGACCGCATGGAATAATATATATATATATATATATATATATATATATATATATATATATATATATATATATATATATATATATATATATATATATATATATATATATATATATATATATATATATATATATATATATATATATATATATATATATATATATATATATATATATATATATATATATATATATATAATATCGCATATATTTATTTCGATATGTGAATATTTATGCTCCTGCATACGTGTGAATGGTTCATTTTGCATCGACAACTAAGTAAAAATTAGTGTTACAAATATGTTCATGATGTCTTCAGCTCCCATTATAGGTATGTTCCTTGTCGCATCCTTCAAGTGTGTAAAGAGTACCACGAAGCCCGCGCACCAACTTATAATTGGGGGTATCATTTGCCTTCCCATGGGTGCGTGCCTGCTAATTTGGATTGATGCCCTTTGTCACTTAGTTTACCAGCAGGACAAACTGCACTAGCCATACAAATGTATTGGCAAAGGATATGCTATATATCAATTACCTTGATTACATCATATATCTGACAGCCAATAGTCATAGTCATACTGGCGGACGTTGACGAGGATGTACGTGGATGCAGGGCTGTTAGGAGGCCTTTAATACGACACCGTCATCTAACAGCTGTGTCCCCAGGAACGCAATGTTTCATGTGACATTATAGCAGCATTATGTCATAAAGCTTGGCGAGGAGCTGAATAACGGGTCATTGGGTCTTACAGTCTGTCAGCGACAAAAACGAAGAAACCTTACAAGCGTAAGCGGATCAAATATCTTACAAGTGGCAACGTTGTCGATCATCGGACTGCCGCCGATCGATGTTAGATCAACAACCTGGTGTTTGGAGTCTATAATACACTATGTGTCATAACAAGCATCCTATATATTATGAGGTTTTCTGTCAACTACATGACAAACTATGTAAATATCAACACATACTTGCAGTGACAAGAACATTTGGTGGTTAAAATGTTTTTATATTAATCTCACATTCTTATCACAAGCACGACTCATCGACGTGTCATTTAAATACTTTATCTAAGCAACCAAATCAGCATCACGAAAGTCATGACTGCTATCGTGAGAGCAAGTAACGAAACGATACTAGAGAAGTTGCTCAAGCAAGTGTCATTTATCATGGATGGAAGCGCCCCACGGCAGATATATAATGATGAAATCATGGCAGAAATTGACTCTATTTGGACCTTCCTATGTGTAAGCCCTCTCACATTAATATGGAATGTCTGCTGAAAAAATATTCAATACAACCATGACCCCGACCCCGAAAATCATGCAAAGTGCGTTCATATGCGGTTCATTTGGTTAAATGTAAGTAGTAACGTACACGTACTCAACATTGAACGCTTTGCGTGGGCAGAGTAATATAGATCACGGTCATTAAGAGATTTTATGTCTTCCCTGTTCACATCGAGAGATGGTAACTTCCGATATGTGTTTGCTTGACATCAAGCATTAAGCTCTGGTTAAACGCGGTAGAACATGGTACTAATTCATTTTGCAATTAGTCTATGAGATTTATGGCATGCTCTGCAAATTGTATGAGTTTCACGGTGACATTTGAATACGTCCAACTGAATAGCAATTGGTCAATTACTACGCCCATTCTGTGTATTAAATGTTGTAAGTCTGAGCAATAAGCTTTATGTCAGTAATCTGTTATCATTAACTCGGAAGTGAGACAGACGTGGGCTTCCCTGCGCTAGAAGTGGCTCATCACTATGATGTGTACAACTGTGTAGGCAAACGCCTCAATACATCACGTAAGTGAGTACAGTGGCGTTTGTGTCTACATATGTTGGACCGTACTGACATCAAGCAAGGGAAATGTATAAAGAGTGTGATAACCATGATGAGGCATGGTTCATACCTACGCTTATGGCGCCATGCACTCTGAAGTCGTGCCAGGCAGTAGATTCATGTATGTATTTTAACATTATATTTCACATATTGCTATCATCTCTTGTATGCTGTGTGTGTGTGTGGGTTCGGCTGTAATGAGTGAACGCACCCTGAGTGGTTATGCCGCGCTGATGTGCCATGTATTAGTCGCGTTATGAAGTAGAACTTGCTATATTTCCGTTAAACAGAGAATAATGAAAAATGTATCAATAGAGCATTTAAATCTAGTGTTGAGTTTGATTTATGCAAGTTTTGTTGTCGGCAAACAAGGACGGTAGAATCCCAGCGGTGGTAGTGAGGTCTGTTGCATATATATAATATATATATATATATATATATATATATATATATATATATATATATATATATATATATATATATATATATATATATATATATATATATATATATATATATATATATATATATATATATATATATATATATATATATATATATATATGTATAAAAGATTGCACGAAAAGCAAAATGCCCTAACAGACATGCGTGCCTTTGTTTTAGACAGCTAATGTTAGGTTAAGCTGCTGTCATGGTGTTGATAAATATTGTATGTCATTGAATCATTTGTGACTCTATGAACCACAATTGCTGCATATCTATGTGGAAGGCACCGTGTATATCCCATGACCATCATAATTCGTTATTATAATGCCAATTGCACCGGACAGTGTTGCAAATGTCATTAGCAATGGCTTTCCATTTTGCAAATCATCGCATCTGTTTTATATAACACATCATGCATTTCCAAATACGCTGTCCATCTTAATGGCTCTTGCAGCTGTTTTGTTTTCTTCTTCCTATACCTCTGCCTGTACCGGAGTGAGTGGACTAACCTATCATTTGCAAATGGCAGCAAAGGAATCAAACCTATTTTACGGTATGACACAAACCGAGAAGTCAATGCTTTGATCCCGTTTTTCCCGTTGAATTTATACTGAGGTGAAATATGCATAGCTGTCTGTGTAAGCTCTGGGAAATAACGTGTTGCAAGTCTGGAAAAACCACAACTGCCTTTGGTAATCAGGCAATCCAAGGTGACGATTTATGCACTCCACTCGTCCATTACTCTACATCAGCTTGCATTACACTGAGATTCCAGCTGACGTCCTGACTAATTATCTGCAACCATAAATATGTCAGACGTGGGACAGTAGTATGTGCTTGCCTACTAAAGTAATGGCTCATCTCCGACCGTGACGTGTTCTTTTGTTGCCATGCAGAGTCACCATAAAACGAACTTTATCGACAAAACTGCCTTATCCAATCTCCTCTATAAAGCCTGTACGCGTGCACAACTGTGATGGTGGTCTACATTTATTTCACAGTACAGACAATTAACATAAAGACCTTGTTATCCATTGACAGCTCGCAGAGTACTGCTCGATCTTTGCATCATAATTACGCACATGGCAAGATACAATCACTGCCCATCAGAACGCAACTGCCATGTTTTGTAACTTGAAGGTTTCCTCAAAGATTTTATTGGCATCCAATGTGATCGACTTCGATTAGCTTTATGACGCAAGACCACCAAGCAATTTGTATTAATAGATGCTACCACATATGCATACTTCGTGCTACTTTGGTGTATAATGCAAGTGGAACATGACTGTAGATTCAGCGTTTAATTCGTTGTTGAGCTGTATCGGTAGTGAATATTTTCGTTTTTATATTTGCTGTACTTGTTTAATTCTTGGTAATAATGTGAGAATCTTGAACATAATGGAGTGTTATGAAATAATTAGAAATGGCACTAAACCTTATTGTGTATGGTACACCTACAGTCAGTTGCAATACAAACGTAATTTGCAACACAAAGTTTCTATTTCGTTGCGCCGAGTAATCTAACGGAATATCCTCTACGCTATCCACAAACATACTATCCAGTGACAACAATATGTGTTAGCTCAGCGATCATACCGTGAATGGTCAAGTTTACTTGGTATCTGCGAAAATCACTCACTTTCTCACAGCAATTCTTTCAAAGGATTTGCAACCGCCATCGTTAACAGACAATAGTTGTCCACGCTTATAAGAAAGTTGCTTGGAATGGTGCTTTGGTCTGGATTAGGTTTTAAGTCGAACCTGTACCGGACGGGTGTTAACCGGGGAACAATATTCACTGTTGGTCGTTTATCACTTTCCGTATAATCACCTAGTTTTGTTCAAACCTGCGAATATGTTATTGCTAGACTTGTTTACTGCATTTGCTTGATGTGAAATTGCTGAATTGCAAGGCAATTATCAACAAAACGCTCTGACGGCAAGAGCCAATTTAAGTGCTCGTTAATTCAGTGGGATATACAGGCAATGAGGTTATTTACAATCTGGCCCGAGATGTTCACACATATATAATACAGATTTGGTTATTCCGTCGTATGATGCGGTACAAGTGGTCGGTTATATAAATGATTCTTCGATACACAAATGTCTCATACAAACATTTTTGTAACATATCACGTGTATTGTATTAGCCGCAATGGTTCGTTCGTACTATGTGTATATATGAATACATATATATATATATATACATGTTAAGCGTATTATATCAGATATAAACTGAGAGATTCACCGGGCTATCAGTACATTCTTGTGTTGTATTGAATGGGTGATTGGTGTCACTAACCTCGCTACAGATTTGCTGTCTTTATTTGTGAGCTGGATGTATGGTGAAGCCTTTATGTTTTACCCACGTTTTTTTCAACATTGACATGAGCCAGCATATGTGTGATTTTCGCATTTTTGTAATGAATGATATTGATATTGAACATTCCAATATTTATGAAAGCTAATTCATTAAATAGTTTCGTTTATTAAGTCGCAATTATGTTCCTCATTGGTGAAAATTTTGTAAACTTTGCTGCTATGCTGGTCATATAGTGAGTAAGCATTCTAATAAACCTAACCTACTAAGTCTACAAGCGAATCGGGTAATTATTTGCTTTACATTTGATGTCGCCTCTGGCGATATTACAATGCCCGGATGCTGATGGTGATTGGTTACTCTAAGGTAAAGCTGGGACGGGGTTTATATTCTCGAACAAATCCATATGTGGTTTTATTGAACGCCGCCGATAGCGGACATGACAAGGGTATCCCTCGCGACCAGGTACCACAGCCATGAGATGAACAGTATGATATAAATGAAACAAGGCTGATTATCTACAAGAGGAATGACGAAAATGGCGGATGAGATAGAGGTGATTAGGCTTTCTGTGTAATGGAAGAAACTACATAAGTAAATGTCAAGGACGAGTGCTGTCATCATCAACTCAAACCACGCATCCAAATACATTCGAACATATGTTCTATCCCCAGGCCCTTTCACAGTTCGGCACAGTTCCCTTGATGTAAATGTCATATCAATATGGAACTAACTGGAGTTGTTCTGTTGTCTATTAACAGATGAGTAGTATTCCCATGACTGAAACAGCACAGTTGTCAACATTACGTTAAGTGGTTGTGTAAGCTGCTGTGCTACGCATTAATGATAAAAAAGAAACTACTAATCTACATAACAAAGTTAACACCGAGAATGTATCAGTGTATGGTAACGCGCCGGAAGTAAGTGATGGTTATTTTCGATTGGAAAATCCAGCATGTATGGCTGTTGGGCGGCGTTAACCACGACGGTTTGTGACGGAATCAATCCCCACTTCAATTTATGAAATCCAGGTTTGGTATCTGAGTGAGTGATAGATAAATCATGTCCCGACGGCATGGGTTAATTAGGTGTGAGTCGTCGGTATAAGTGTATATCGGGCGTCTGCTGCAAACAACCATTATAAATACTGGCATTGAGATTAAAGAGTAAAATAAATTACCGCCAATGAACACGACAGAACATACCGCTGTGGGCCTTGTGGGACGTACAAGCCGTACGGCACTGTATCTGAACAATATCATATCATATCTTCATTTCCATCACATGACAAGAAGCCATATTCCAATTCCCGGATTGCAGCATTGCATATTTGCGAATAACAAATGCTGAAGGAGTTCGACGGTCAGTTGCTCACCCATGTGTGGGTGCGAAATGGATTTAGGCGCCGTAATATCGTAATGTAAGACAAAGCTGGCACAGAAGATTGACTAGAAATGTATCATTGGTCAGCCTAAGGCGTTGATGCATGGTGTGGCATATTAATACCACGGATTCATGCATGCCATGTGTTCAGTAATTGGATGCAGCCGGTCACATAGCAATTTTGTTATCCTATGGCCGCTTAATACACTGTACAACTCACCCATTTCCCCAATGAAAAACGTGTGTGCTCTAGGCATGCATATTGTGAACATTGTTAAATATCACGAGTCAGCATAAATGTCTGGAGTGATGCATTGACAATTCTTGTTTTTCTGTATGATTAAATTGTCGTTTACTTTTGGATGGATTAGCCAAAAACGCGTCAGTTGCAAACTGTATTGAATAATGTATATTGCATTATATTAGATGGATTGGGTACTTGATATGTAGCCGTAGCGGTTGGTAAAAATGACAATTGTATCCCGTGCGGACTCAAAGCTATGAGTTGGATAACACGAGGCTAATGTGCTAAGTTTAGTCGAGTAAGGCACATCATCAATGATACCTTATTAGGTCGCCCTCGTATAACAGATTCCTATGAAATTCTATGCACGTGGAATGTTTGTAGTGACTCTAAAATTATGTGCGCTATTAAGGAAGTAACTAAAGTAATTAACTGTTTTATGTTTTTCAGACCACACAATGACATTCAAACACCCAGAAATCGCCTGTGGCGAGGTTGCCATTCTCCTTGTGACGCATCTGCTTCAAGCCTGATTAACGATGTCATGTTTAGAAATCGTGAATATTGATAGTTATAATAATTAATAATTAAATGGCTCATGTTTATTGAGGATAGAATTGTACCTCATAAAGTCGGTATGGTAAAGTATGCATTCTTCTTATCTATTGTCCACCATTTTGTGAACATCCGTTTTGTTGTATACCCCGATTATGGAATGTAATCTTAAGCACGTTTTTCTTCTTTTACAGACCATTTATCTGCAACGATCAGCGCATGACTAATTTATCGACCCAAATTTATCTTAGATTAACAATACAATGGGATTCGTTTGCGGGAGATCTATGTAAAGCATCCTTTGCGTTAGATCATTCATGCAATACCGAAAGGAATGTATCGATTGCGACATCCTGGCTATATGATCCATTTCCATTATTGGGGGAGACAAAGAGTAAGTTAGGAATACAGTCTGCTCTATCTGCCTGCCATGGGGTGATTCAGAACCCTGACGAGCACACTGTTATACAATCACATGATCCGCGCACTGAATGTGCTTGCTATCCTCAATCCAGCATAATAGTTTACCTTTGTATGAGTTGCCTCATGTACGAGTGGTGTTGATCACAAGTCCTATGCAATCATGCTTAATGCTGCTTGATTTGTGGAAACATTTGCTGATTAAATAAACCGCTAGTTATAATTCACTTCAAGGGATTACTAGATTACCTACCACCCCAATGCGTTAACAAAGCAGCGTATAAATAGAGTGTATGGATAAGTTTTTAATGCCGGTTATGGCATTATCTGATGCGTAACTATCATAGTCCTTAACTGAACAACTGCATCAATTAAAATAAGGCACCTTAAAGCTATTCCCCCACGTTTAAACAGCAGGAAGGTGCGCATCTGACACCAATCGTAGCGACTGTATCGGTGCTGATAGCACGTCTTGGAATTCGATACGGCGCACATTCGAATCTGAGGCATTTTGCAGCTCATTTGTTGATCTACACCAATGCTTCGATTGTTTCGCACTCATACCTTACTGGGATTGATACGCTATTTTTATAGCAACGCTTATATTGAGAATACCACATTAGTACTGTATTGGTCTACCAGACTAGTTCAATTTGACATGGTGGAAGGGACACAAATTTAATCGCAACATAGCAGAGAAGCCAACCGTCGACTAAGGTACATTAAGTACCGCCAGCATCGTACACACAGACATAAGCGCTCCGCTAGATGCTAATGCACATCGTAAAAACGATTTTTGTCCATACATTCGGACCAACTAGAACACTATCATGTTCATTAATCATCAAGACATCATATATACTTGGATATTAATATCAGAATGTGTACCTTGCAGTTGACTTTGATTTATCGGGGTGTGGCGCTCCTTTGGGTAATTATGTCAATAAGTACGGATATGCAGGTGCTGCTCGTACAAGAGATTATATAAGATTTCAAGTGGGAACATATAAACCGATTTGTACTTCTGCAAATCCAGCCTCAGGTCGTTAGAACTGTGATGAGAGAGTGTTATGTAATCGTTGTAAATAATATGTAATTCTAATTTCCTCCCTATATAATATCGCCTTTGGTGCCAGTATGATTTCGTTGTCTTGAGCGAGTCTGAAAAACAACCAGGTTCGACCCTGGGTTCTGGGTTAATGCGCCGGTTCATTTCTCCATCTGCAATAATTCAATTGAGCTGATTACGACATAACTAGCCCCTTGCCAATCCTGGCCAATTACCCCAAGCCATAAATAAGCCAGCGGTGTGAGGAGCTGCCAAACGATCCATTTATACCTTGTAAGCATCTGTGGCACCTACCGCCGCTGAACTCAGGTACTTTACGTTTGCCGTTTTTCTCAATAAGGATAGTGCTATATTTGCATATGCTCCTCTATTTCTGCCCTATCTACTGAGAAACGAGCCTCGGCGTTGTTTAGATTATCAGGCTGTGGAGACATTGTTGTTGGACTCACCTCTCCAGGAAAAAAAATGACTGTGGTCCTGCTCTGGTGATCCTTAAATATCCTCCATTTGGATGCTTGATATATACATATAATATTTGTGAATTGGAACATGATTTTTATCAGTTAAGATTATTATTTTTCAGGATGTAAAGGATGAAACACCTCTGCAAGTATACCTCGCGCTTGCAGGACAGTGGGCATCCTATTTAAACCAAAATCCAGGGAAGCAGGTGACTTCAGTGGAATTTCTCTTCTGTGTTCTATCACATATAAATTATGCTTGATAATTTATGATGCTCTATGGCCTTTTTCTGATATATGATAAACAGTAGCAACGTGTTGTTAAAAGCTGTGCAGACTCATGTGAGCACCATAGAAGATGATGTGGACATCAATGACGAGAGGCCTTTGATTGAAAATGATGAAACAGATTCTTTGGAGATTGTGCAAGGACATCAAGAGACTATCAGGCAATGCCCAGACCTCCTACACAGAGGCTTTCCACAGCCTTCTGATCCAGTTTGCTCCAAAAACCTATGCTTTCAGTTACCCTGGTCTACTTTGCCGGTACATCTTTCAACTATCCCAGTCTGCTTGGCTTAAAAGTTGGTAACTAGTTAGATTTTACCCTTCTTTCAAATGTAGGATTGTTGTTGACAAGTGGATCCACTAAACAAAAACAAAGTGGAATAAACAAGCTGTTTAATTTCATGAAGTATCGTTCCTCACGTCATTCATTCTAGTCATGAATAAAGTTAATTTACTACAGAATCCAACTTATCACAAAACATTCAATAAATCAAACATGAAAAGCACAAACTTATCCTATTTCAAACTGATAGAAAGGTTCATAAATGATTTCAGATCAATCATTGCAACTATGCATTTCAATGAAAATGCTGGACGACAACAAAGAATAACAGCGCAGGGTGAGGACATGTACAGCCTCCACTACCCCAAACACAAGAGAGGGGGTCACACAGTGAGGAAAGTGCTGAATGATCCAACTTATGGTAGGGATTGTTTCTAAATTTCACTTTTATGTGAAAATTATAATCTGAAATCTCAAATGAACAACTAATACATATATTCAATACAGGCTATGTAGAAGATCTTTTGGCACCATCAGTCAGCAAATGCAAGGCCAGTGACATAAATGATGAGGAGATGGAAGCATTGGAGATCCCACCCAATCTGAACTCCACCTTCGAGATCCCAGAAAAGCACCAAGCAGTCAATCAGTTCCGCTCTCGCTTCTCTGAGTGCTAGTTCCATCTGAATATTCCACATAATTGTTTTTCTCCTCTGGAAATGTTTTTCGGATGACTGAAGTCACACGGGATGGTATAGGGATGCGATCTTGCTGCCAAGATAATGGTAGCACCACCGGATAAACTGCCTATATCCAGTGTAACGCTTCCAGCTGTAACACACAACCATACACAAACCCTTAAACATCTTTACAGTGCAGAATAAATATTATATTTTAACCCATACATTGATTTAATTATTGAGTCACAAAAATAGTGTTTTCCTGGTATAAACTGTATTGATAATTCAGTCTTAATTGAAAACGTCATTCATTTGAGTAAAAATGACCCAGTAGTTTGGGGATTTTTTTCCCAACATAAATTTATAATTTGGTGTTTGTTGTTCGTCAATACTTACTTGTTTCCCTTGTATGGACCATGATCCTGCTTGTAGGCGTAGTACGCTGTCTCCAATAAATCTTCATTGAGACATACAGCATTAAAATTTTGATGCTGTGTCACACATTTAATTTCTGGTAAATTTTCTATTTTAACCATCACTTTCTCCTGCTTCACACAGCAGACACTTTCCCTGACAGTTGGCATGGTTAAGCATCCTCCACATTGGCACCTGAAACCAGGGTTTCAAAAACCTATCAAATACATGCCAAACTCTGTCTAAGACTAAGTCTAAGATTTTTCGCTATGTTCGTTGACGACTACAAACCACATTGAATAACACCAAGAAAAACGAAAACGATATCAAATGATAAAGGTATTCTTCATTTATAATATAAAATCAAAAGAAAAAAAAGTTTCGTGCAGTGATTACAATTCTAATGGGACTCACCAATCAATGATTATCGCTTCTCAGAACAGTTAATCAGTTCTGTCACTGTCAGATTCGCTGGCGCTGTTTTTGGACAGATATGGTTCTAGTCTGTACGGCACAATACCAGCTACATCTTCTGGATTTGATTGCTCAAACATTTGAGGCTCTTCAACCCAAAACTCCATCGTCAAACCGTCCAACTCAAATACATCGCTCTCCGAAACATTCGCCATTGTTTACGGTGAAAACTGCGGACCTGTCAGTAACGACTCCGCCAAGTGACGTCACGGGGAGCTGGGCCGAAAATTTGGAAAATGGCGGCGGGTGCCGAAAAATCGACTTTATATTTCAATTTACATTAGGTTCGGGTGACTTGTTCGGAAATTGAACCACAAAAACAGAGCAAATGCAATTTGTCTTACATTTGGTTAAATAAAAATTATCATGAAAATTTGGTGTCATAGGCACATCAAATCCTAAACGCCAGTTCTGGTTAGCTTACGTGCGAAAATGTGGTAATTTAATGAAGGCATGCTAATATCGCCTTACTATTGCTGCTCTATGTAACATGAGCTATCTCCTGAAAGGCCTCTATAAAAGTCCCCTGATTTAATTTCACATTGTTGTTTTTTCTAAAGGACAAAACCCTGGGTATTGTGAGATAAAGATATTCTTCCTAATGACTAATGTCGTTAAGTCCGTGCTTTGCCGAATAGGAGACAACTGGAAGTACGACTTGTAACAACATGCATCGCAAAACTTCTACTCTAGGAAATCCATCGGAGTACATATGGCAGTAACATTGCATATTGCATTTTAATAATCGTGTGATGAGTTTAAATTGGATTGGATAAAACGTTATGTGAAGCAATTGTGCACAAGAACTGATTCCTATACCCTTGATATTTGTGCCATCACAATTGCACAGAATTAAGCGATGTCCCGTAAAACTAGTTCTTGTGAAACAACATGGTGACATAATAGGTTGTTTATGTTATAATAATCACCTAATAGGGAAGAATAATTTAACCCAGAGTATATTCTAACTTTTTATGTTAATATTGCTGTGAAATCATTATTATTCGTTATCACTCTAGTACCAAGTGCTATCCTGTGTATTGAAACTACGTGAATGGCCTTGATCGAGAATGGTAATGGTATACCAAAAATAAAAGTATAACCTTCAAGCATATATAGGGGCTCTTGCGTCCTTCGACATAGCTCGTGTGATATGTGAATTCATGCTTTTGTAACAATATGCGTCAATTGGAAAATAATATAACAATGCAAATCTATATATATATATATATATATATATATATAGAGATATATATATATATATATATATATATATATATATATATATATATATATATATATATATATATATATATATATATATATATATATATATAATATATATATATATATATATATGTATATATAAATATATATATATATGTGTATATGTATATATACAATATATATATATATATATATATTATATATATATATATATATATATATATATATATATATATATATGTATATTATGCATCAATATATATATGGATATGTATATTTATATTCATATATATATATGGATATGTATATATATATATATATATATATATATATATATGTGTATATCTTGATGCATATATATGTATATGTATATATATGTTTATATATATGCATATCTTTATATATGTACATCTATATATATGATGATATCTATATATATGTATATCTATATGTATATTTATATATATGTATATATTTAACGATATATATATATATATATATATACATATATATATACATATATACATATATATACATATATATATATAAATATATATATATATATGAATATATATACAAATATTTATATATATATATATATATATATATATATATAAGCAGATATAAATGTATATATATATACATCTATATATATATATATATGTATATGTATATATGTATAAATATATAGGTATATATATAGGTATATATATATATGTATATATGTATATATATAGGTAAATTCATATGCATATGTATATGCATATATACATTTATATATATATATATATATACATGTATATATATATATATATATATATATATATATATATATATATATATATATATATATATATATATATATATATATATATTTTTTTATATATATTTATGTAAATGTAAATGTGTGTGTATGCTTGAGTTCTTTTTGTTACCAATGTTACAATTCATGTGCGGAAATTCCCTAGTGCTGTTGCATCGTGCAATATTTCAAACGAGGCAGTATACTTTTGCTCGAAGGGAGCGGTAGCACAATATGCAAATGTTTTGATTGCTTGAATGCGAGTACAACTATTCACCTGCACATGACTGCGCTCTTGCTTTTAGGCTCCATTTAATTGTCGTTAAGAGATGTTGTAGACATTGCTATCGCACTTGTTTGCGAATAACCATAGCAGGTTTCGCTTTGGTTTATTATGGACTCTAATATATAGCAGCCGCTGTATAATAAAATAATCAAAAAGCATGAGAGGTTGAAGGCGCTGCAGCATGTTTTGCTTCGTGGAGTATCATCGCATCGTGTGGGGCGAAATGCCCAAGCTTTGATTTGCATGTACACTAAATGTGCTATGTTGCCATTTAATGGTCTGATGTTCCCGTTAAATTTCCTCCCTGCAGTGATTCACCTCAACTGATTATGACATTACTGCCCCATTGCTTTATCAGGCCCATTATCGCAGCCATTAAAAGAGCGATAGCCATAGCAAACCTGCGCCAACCAACTCCTCGTGGTAATTCTTCAATAATAGAATAGTGTGGGTGATGTCATCACGTGTTCCGTACTCACATCACTGCACCGCGATTGAAGCATTGCAATCAATTGTAATGATGCCCTACAAAGATACCAAGTATCATTTATTATGATATGGATTATGAAATCCGCATTAACAGGTTCCCAGCTAGTGCTGTATAGCCCCATAAATCATTGTCATTCATGTCATTCTTATTTCTTTAATCCCATGTATCCCATGGACCCGTTCTTAGACAACCACAGGGATACAGAAAAAAACTGACTGTGATTTGCGGCTCGATGTTTCTGATGGTAATTAAGTTGTCAACATAATTGATTTGTTACGCTCTCATCGATAAAGTGCATCATTTGTCACGATTAATTGCTGTAATATTCCAACGCTACAAAACAGCAAATAAGTAAATCTTGGTGTACTGAACTTTTCCATAGGTATTTCTGAAAGGCAATATTCTTGAATTTACTATTGAGCCATCTAGATTTGTTTAAAAGTTATGTCCTGGTGGCATCCGCTACTATTTCTATGAATGAAGTGGCCAGGGGATTTCGAACCCCAGTGTGTTGACGTCATTCGCGCCTTCTACAAGCTTGTGCAGTGATTAAATACAATGCAATCGCATGGCACTTTCTGTTATTCTGTATTTTCAGAGTACAGATCACGAAGCACAATCGATTGGCCACATGCCACATTGATGTCAAGGGGACAATTCTGTTATTCATACAGCTTAATCGTACCAAGGATTATAGAATAACAAGATGGGCGACTCGCCGCATCGCCTATGGCACTTCCGTTATGCAAGCGATTGCGGCGCCACCAGGCGGTTTGTGTTTACATTAAGCCGGCCCGCTGTGTGTCTGTAGACGAAAGAACGGGCTAATGAACTTCTTAAGTTAGATTCAATTGATGCGAAAGTGAACGTAGCTAATGAACTTTTCTAAGTTACTATTCAGATATAAAAAAATGAACACTGGTAAATGCTCAGTAAAATATGGTGCGGAATCGTAACAGCACTGATATGAATCAGCGGAAGTATTGCTCATAATCTGGGCCAAAACTATGAAGAGAAGGCTAACGAAACATGACACAATCTGCGTGGTTTCATAATTTAATTAGCCACTGATGGCAGGCAATCTTCATAAACCACACATCATCACAGAGGATAGTTTAATTTGGAAGCACCTAGCCAGAAATATCAGGCCCCGAATTCGAATTCATGGCCAACAATCCTTCAGTACAATTTGCTGGTGTGGTCAATTCAATTGTAAAGACCTTATGGGAAGGTGTCGGCGCTCAAAACCTGTGCCAAACTGTACGCAAAGCTCATATTTACCGATCAGCGCACAATAAATTGAAGATAAATGTTTTTATTTATTCGATCTGTGCATAAAACGAAATCACCATTTTAATTACAAATTCGTTTTATCCATAAATCGAATAAAAACACTTCAAATTAAAAATACATTGTGTGCGGATCGGTAGATATGAGATGTGCGAAGTCAGGCAAAGGTTTTGAGCGACTGACACCTAACACCAAGGCGCCATTACAATTAAATAGACCTCTCCAACAAATTGAACAGAGGGACCTCTGTCCCATAATCCAGATACAGGGCCTGATATATCTGGCTAGGAAGAATCAACAAAATGCTGTATGAGCAAATACAAAACTCATATGTGACTGAATTTCATTGTTTTCCTGTTTTTCCGCAGCCCTTTGCATGACAGGTCTCTTGAACCTAACTTCAAAGTCAAATGAAGTCTCATAGTCACAAAGAGATTGACCACCATTTTGTCAAGGCTGCACCTTTTGGGTCCACTACTGGAACAAACGATGTTACTTAAGCATGTTAGTTTTGATAAAGCCATGGTAATCTTGGCTCGGACCCTATCTTGGTGAATGGCAGTGGCTACCACATCCCTATAGGCGGTTTCAAGTAATTTGATCACCCCCAGAAAGTCAACATTTGGTGCATGAAGACCATTTGTGGCTTGATGGTACCTTTTGTTGGCAAGTAGCACATGCTCAGGGTCGGTTTCATTAATGTCATCTGCAATTCGCCGAAAGCACTGTTCACATGCCTTTACTTTCATCTTCTTGCACATATACCCTCCTATATATGCCAAAATGTTACCCTCTTGCAAAGAGATCTCGGTGTCACGGTTCACTGCCTGAGGGAGCACCATCACTGACATCAAGTCCTTTACTGATGGAGGCAGGTCCAGCATAGATGCCCATTCGTGATATTCGGTCACATCGGTGGGACCTGGCATTGAGGCAGATGCCCTGGCCAAAGCACTCCCTCTCTTACTGCTAAGGGAGAACAAAAAGGCAGCGACATCTTCTTTACAATTGCCTGATTTGCTTGGCAACAACAGGGCATCAACCAGTACTTAACGAAATGCTGTTCGGAATTGCTGAGTATCAAGGTTGTCCCTCTGGCCGCCTTTCCCTCTAATGACTGAGAACGGGTTCTCTAAGCAGTCCTGGTTAAGGCGATTTGTGATGAGGAAGACAAAACCATGTTCATTTTGGAGGCTCTCGCACAGTTGCATAAGGCAGTTGATGGTCAAAGTCCACCCTTCTAGGCAAGGCAGAGCCCTGCCTTTGCTATGAAGGGTTTGACTGTTGAAACAACTGAACAGCTTATCCATATTTCCAATAAATTTTGCAGTTTGTTGTGCTTCTTCTGGGATAGCACCTAGGCTGACCATTGTGGTGATGCCTGCTGCCACTGAATGGCTGAAGACTTGTGTTGCATACTTAACGCGGAGTGTGGAAAAGGGAGAAAGCGCAATATCCTTTGCTGTCAACTTGGGAGCCATCCTGATTGGCAGCTTACTGTCCTTTCCAAAGAATGTGACAACATATTCCCAAGAGACGCGTTTGCCATCACGTTGTTGCGGACACTTTTCACCAGATGGGTTGGATCATACATGACAAAAATGTTGTTGTTATTGTTGTGTAGGAACCAAGGCTCCTTCTTAGTGGCTCCCATGTGCACCTGCAACATGTTCCTGTTGTTCGAGCCTTCACTGTAAGACCAGCATCTTCTACTTTTGAAATGCATTCCCTTAATAGAACAGACATACTTTCACCTACCATTGGTCCACTTGATAGAAAATACCCAAGGAGCTGTTTCTATTTATCAAACAGACCTCTTTCAAGAAAGGCAATTGCATGGTTAGCAATGTATTTTGTGCGGCCAATGTTTCCAAAATCTTCAAAACCCCCCACCTCGTCTCTCCCAGGGTTGTAGGAAACACCTTCTTTGATTGCCATCTCATCAAGTATTATGGCACACACCTTGGACTTGGCCTGCATAGATCTCACTTTGAGCTTGAGAGCCTAAAAGACTTCTCTCTTGAGCCCCGGGAAGATCTGTCAGCAATAGAAAAACAGACAGAAAGGAGTTTAGATCAATACAGCCTGACAACAAATACATTTCAAGTTTATATTTTAGTACAAATCCTAGATACATATAATCTATGGTCAACATTTCACAGTGAATTTAATTGCAAACATAATCATGGAAAATAAGGGTGTGCCTTTTCCATCACACCTTTATCTGGGTTATTTCTTTCCGCAGAGTTGAAACTGAAGGCAGCTTAAATAACTTATGTAATAATTGATACGTCTTGGGCCTTGAGTGCAGAAGCGAAATAGTAAGGGATTTATCACAAGGTGTCCATGTTCTGCCTTCTGCCTTTTTGGTCCCCTGACGTATCTGGCACATGATAAAGTCAAGAGCTGGTTTTTCTAGGAAATCAGAAAGCTCATCCTTCAGTTTCGTTAGTCTGGCCTCAGTGTGCTTCACCTAGAATGTAAAGAACACAAACTTTGAATGATGTTTCGTTTTACAAATGGCCATATGCCGCAAGCTTTTTCACTTATATTGGAGACAAAATTAGCAAAACTCCCTGAAAAGTAAGTTAATCCAAAATCTCATTCAATAACAAAAAACATGACATTTTAAACTTACTGTTCTGACTTTTACTTGCATAGGTGTGGTCTGCTGTAACACAGAGTCTGCAGTTGGCCAGTTTCAATTATTGAATTTGCCTCTTCATCTGAAGCTTCTTTGGAGACAAAGCAACTGGTTTTTGTGGTGACATAAGTGACATCCCTGGTGTTGACAAGACAGGGCCTACAAAAACCACAAATATACCATCTACACTTAGTTGTAAGGAAAGTTCAAACATATTACTAGTATAACCACTAGAAAAACATACAGAACACTGAATATATAATAATCAATTTAATGCTAGCCATTTAGCGATAAGCACTAAAAAGCAATAATATATATATATAAATATACAAATATAAATATATATACATTTATATATAGTGTTTTTTTTGCATTATTGGTGAAGCAGCCTAGTTGATTAGATGTGCCATTCTTGGGAAATGATAGACATTACACATTATATACAATGTCAAAGTAAAAAGCCCATAACCATAAGTTTTACAAAAGAAGCACAAACATAGATTAAAGTGATCATATTTACACCCATTAATTCCATATTTACCATGCCACTGTGATCAAAATACACAAGAACAAAATACACTCATGAAACATATTGCTGAAGGAATCAGTCATTCATGCTATACACATAGAATCAACTTGTTTGTTTTTGAATGCCCATTATGAAATATGATGTTTAGATATATTTTGCAATATCAAAATAATTTCAATTAAAATAATTCTCAAGAGGCAATTTAAAACAAAAAATAATTCACTTACAGTCAGCGTTTGCTCCAGATCCATTGGTGATAGTTTGTGGCCGTTTGTTTAGCAGAGGCATTATTGGCTTAGGAGGTGGTCTCTTTGATTGAATACTCTGTGGAGGGTTTGGAACATTAAATTTTGCTGGTACTGCATTCCAAATGAGCTTTTGCTTATTGAAAGGATTCATAAATTGGTTGTCTTCAAAGTGGAGTGAGCATAACCGACAATTGTCATAAAGATACTTAGTGCTTCGTTTGTCCAAATCTTGACGTCGATAATTAACAACCCATCGCTTGCACCTGAAAAATAAGACCCACGGAAATGACGATTTGCACATCCATTGGAATTGCAATAAACTTATAGACGGACACAACCAGTCACCTTCAATTCATCATATATTGAGTGTAATATTTACTATATTATTAATCCGGTTGACAAACTTTACCCAGATAGTATGATCCTATGATACCATAGATTTAGTTTCCCACAGAAGCGACTGACTTAACACTATTTTAATGGTAAATTGTTCAAAGAATGGCTCTACGACTTCGAAATCATTACTGCAAAATACCGGTCAGTTGCGAAACACACATATTATCGTCCATCAGTATGATTTCAAAAGGACATCAAAATCTATAATTTGACAATGTTCCATAAAAACCATCAAAGTTTCGAGTGTACTTACCTTTCCTCGTCCTTAGGAAACCTAAAAAATGACAGGTCAGGCCGAGCAGAGTGTTTATTCGAGCATCCAAAAGCAGCGCAAAACGCGGAAGCTTTCCCGGTCTTGTTTACTTGACGGAAATACCAGCCACTAGATGGCGCAATGAGAATACGATAACCACAGGGTGGCTGCGAGTCGCCTATCTTGTCAATTCTATAATCTTTGATCGTACCTAGTTATGGTTATTTGTGCGCTATAATGGCCGATATTGCATTAAGGATTGTATTGAAATTGCCGATGGGCATATCGAAATAGTGATGCAGCAGAATTATTGCTTATTTTGCCGGTACACATCGCAAATAACTAGATGGGTTTGCATAGTGCCAATTTACTAAGATTTTCAATATAAGCCAAAGTAAGCGGTAATGGTACGGGAGTGAGGTTTTGTGTAGTGTGCAACAGCCGACACTGTAGCACACGTTTACTGGCGTTTGCAAGCAGCACCATTGCATTGCAGCTGAAGGTTTTTGATGACCAGCAAGCACAAAAAAATATATATATATATACACATATACACATATACACAATATATATATATATATATATATATATATATATATATATATATATATATATATATATATATATATATATATATATATATATATATATATATATATATATATATATAATTGTGTAAATGTGTGTGTGTATATGTGTATACATATATATGTATTTTTTGTGCTTGCTGGTCATCAAAAACCTTCAGCTGCAATTTCACAACAATATCATTATTAGAAATAAACCGAAGCAAATATACATAAGATAAACAAAATAATAATATTAAGAAGTCATAATATATAGTCTTCACAAAGAAATTATCAAACTTTACCTCTGGTATACTCATTGATAATGTACAACTGACACAAACTCTTTATCTCTAATTTTTGCCCAACAACTTAAATGGTGCTAACGTGTTAACTACATTAAAAGATGAAAAAAAGTGAACAACATCAAATTCCAAACATTATTTAAAAGTTTTATCTTATTCAATCATTTATCCATGCCTAAATTATGGACTGGTTCTATGGTACAACGCTTGAATATCTACAATATATAATAATTCAACAGAATAAAACCAAAGGAATGATAAATAAAGCAGACTGTTATGCCCATACTAATCCCCGCAATAAAACATCAGCAGTGCTGAAAGTCATAGACATATATAATAGTCAAATTCCCATTTGTTTACAACATCTGAAAACACTGCCTAACAATATCCAAAATTAAGTGACCTTTAAAGTATTCATAAAACAGTTAAATAGCTATCATATAAATTTTACTGAAAGTGCATGCATTTTTTTTACTGAAATCTATATACGAACTAAAGAAATAAACCTCCGATTTAATTTCTTATTTATCTATTTATATTGTCTACTTTTTACCTCATTTTGCTTTGTAACTTGTTCATTTCAACTCACTATTTCAGTTTTGTATGATATTCATATCATATGTTCACTATGCCTTGGGGCGTGACCGGGCAATAGATTAGAGCACCTAGTAGTCAGGTAATGTTCTTGGTCTTACTTATATAAATGATTTAATGTATTACACTTTATCACAAGTGTCTGCTGTGGACCTAATTAAATTGTTATCATTATCATCTTGTTGTTGGTACAGAAGCAGATGTGATAATTGATCGGATGTATTCATTTCCTACTTACAATGACTCTAAAGACTTGGCATCGAGTCTGTGTGCTTTAATGATATACGACTGTCACTTCTCTGGGGTAGTGTATGTTCCCTTGGCCTACAATCATTGTTTTACTGAGTTTGAGGCCAAAGGCATCTATGTATCATTGTATATGCAATAACTGTGTCGCTTGCGCCAAGGTATATGTAGTAGCTTTCAAATTGCCGAGCAAGGCTGTAATAATAAAACAGAATCAGTGCAAAAATACCATTATCTGGGTACCAGACCGCGATCCTCGTTCGCCTCATGTATAATAATATATTTTGATTATAAGTTGTCCAACGGTATATTGCAACTGTGATTACATGCTGTCACGTAGCATGCTGTAGTTGGGTTTTCGATAGGAAGCTGTTTGTGATGCACAGGTTGCGGTTATTTAAACCCAGACTTTCAATCATAAGTAACTGAGATCATATATAACATATGGTTATTTCACAACGACCCCTAAACATGCTTGGACAACTCACTTACGGCACTAACTTTGCTTGGACAACTCACTTACGTTAGTTTCATTACAATCTATATATCATGGTCTACATTAATAAGCGCAAACGCCGCACGATGTCATAATGATTCAATTATGTTTCTCCTCAAATCGCATCTTTGTATTCCAGCCATGGATTCACTCATGCGTGCGAATTTCATCTATGTTAGAATAAATGGCAACTGTTGTTTGTTAAAGCCATCATCATAATTTGGCATGTAATACTTAGCTAACTAATGAACCAAATAATCGACGTATAATGCGGACTGTCCATCTTAGCGACAATAACAAACCTGATTTACAACGAAGCTCGTATATCTGGAGATATGACCAGTCATGGCAAGCACACAGGGCAGCATACAAATTAAAGCAATAATCTGATCAAGAAAAACGGTAAACGTCACATATAAGTACCTCGGCAGTAGGTACCAAAAATGCTCAAGGGATATAGATAAATCGTTTGACAGTGGGAGGACTCATGACTCCTCACACCGCTGGCTTATTTATGGTTTGAAGTAATTGGCCAGGATGTTATTGTACAGGGAGAAATGAGCAGTCGCATTATTGTTGAGACTCGCTAATGATATACAAAACATGCCGGTTCTCTGGCCAAAGGCGCAATGACATCATGGATAAGATAGCGAAGATATTAGAATGACTCGTTATACACCACAAGTATAGAAACGCAACCAAATTCAACTAGCCATCGATTATCAGCAAATTAAGCTCGATAATGCCTTATATAAATTCCATTCGATAATTTCTCATATATATTCTTGTCGTAATGTTCCAACTTGGAATCTTGTAAAAGCACCACACTGCGGAGGAACCTGTTCTTATCGCTATTTATGTTTTTGCAAACTAGCTCTACAGAACTAAATGACAGCAAATTAATCTGCTCTCTATGATGGCGCAATCAGCATGGACACAGCCTGCTACCAATGAGCGCCACACAACGATAAATCTAAACTGACTCCAGGGTACGCTTCCTGATATTTTTCATGGATGCAAAATGGGTTGATGATGAACGTGATATTAGAATACGTTCGTTTGTCGGAAAGTATGGAGAAATGTATTTTTATAATGTGCATTAGGATATCGACGAGCGATATTGTCGACGTGCGTGATGCTGCCGGTTACTGCAGCGTCCATGGTGCTGATTGACATGACAAGCTGCCTTCCATACCAACTTTGTGCGTTAATCCCGGCTAATTTTGCTAATCATTGTATGCAACGAAGTGCGAGACTAGCACTGGGCGGGCATATAAAATAGCTGTCTATCTCTTGGTTGTGTGATTTGTGACAAAACCATAGCAACACAGATGATTAAAGTCTGACTAGATGGTATTATATAAACATAATATCCGTGATCAATTTGATAATCTCACCAAATGAGATGTTGCAGGTTTAGTTCATTATTCTACAGCTAAGACATTTGCAGACAAGAAAAGATTGTAAGCCGAAATGTATCCATCATGAAAAAACGCTTATCTACGTTATAAATTGAACTTTCATATTGCACGCGAAACGAGGCCGGGGAAGGGAACCTTTCTTAATTTCCAAATTACTATGTTGAGTTTTATAAACACAGGCAATTCACTCAAGCTTATGCGTTATGCATTGTCAAATATTTCATCGTTATGGGTAGTTGTGACCAGGGGCACAATTGAGATTAGTCTTGATGATGTTGTCCTATTGCCTTTTGAACAATGGATATAGCTCCTGTAATGATTTAGTGCTACCCACACAGAGATAGCGCCCTCTTTGCAGCGTATCTGTCTTGTTTATAGCCGTTGATAATATGCTCGGTCGTTCTATAGAATAACCGCTTCTGACAATCTTATAAACATTAGTGAATAATTGCTCGAGGGAAGTCTTATTATAGGTTATTAGTCTCATAAACAGCTTCGTTGTGATGTATGGTCCTGAACAACAGAGCGATACAATGGACCACGTTATGTAACTAATAATATAGTGTATTTAATGTGTACTACTCCAGTAATCATTCGAGGTAGCGCTCATCTCAGATCAAACATGGCCGGGCGGCTGGACTTGAAGCTAGCGTTCTCGTCTGCATGTTATCGACGGGATACCACGAGAGGCTTCAATGCGAGACATCGACGAAAGTATATACGGTTCACGAGCACGAATATTTCCTTTGGAGGCTATATATGAAATATACCTCAATTATTTCACTCTTGTCCGAAGAGAAAACGTACTAGTACACCCATCTGGCACAGTCAGGATTGGGATGGCGATGGGGGCGAAGTTCCCCTTTCGCGCGTTCCGAAGCATACAGTATTTGTTTGGATGTGAAAATATGCCAGCTGATGAGTTCGCTGTCTTTTTATGGAACCGACATCGGCTTTGATACGTTTACGAGTGGCAATATGTCACCTGGGGACGTCGCTGAATTGTTAGGGCTGTATTTGATAGATTTGCAGTCAGTAAGTGTGATAACATCGAAGGCTGTGGGTTTTTTTTTTAACATTTGGGCTGGATAACTCACGGACAACAGCGCCGCTAACGCTAACGCAAAATAGTTATAAACTCGTTAAACACACTAGTAACCTAATGTCAGATTGATAGCGTCAGAGTTCACGGATGGGGATAACATCTTACATTCTAATAACTTGTTGCAAACATAGTAAATCGAACGGCCCCACCAGCCCGTGGAAGTGACTCCGGCGTGGGAGCGAAAACGTGCACTGAAGAGTGAATTGCGCTCTATCATGACGTCACAACTCTTGGCACATTCATTTTCCAAGCAAAGAACAGGACCTATCGTAAAGCATTGTCGCAGTGTATGCCATTTACATGTATTTGCAGTGCGCAGGCGATGCAATCTTAAGACAACAAAAGGTTAAAGGCGGCGAATTCTAACGTGGAATCGAGACACCTACCTTGGTCGAGACAGTTGCCTCTCGTATGCTCTTCATATGTTTTATCCATCTTGTTGCTCAGACACGATTTGTTGTTTGTCAAGATGTTTCTTGTTCTGGCTGTGAATTATAGGCGCAGGTATTGTGCACCAGGTGGAAGTGAGAGAGTTGGACCTGTGGTTATCTGCAGCTATACGTTCCATTTCATTCAAGGTAGGTATGACAAGCGTATGTTTCCAATCATCTTTTTTATTAGCGATGGTGGATTTGAACATCACTGTGTTAGCTGGGACTGTATCTGTGGCCACTCTTCACGGGAATTAGGATGGAATAATGCCTTGTCCCTTTGCTTCATGTGGATCCAAGTTCTGAAGCAGCTTGGTGACTTATTAGGGATCTAAACCCATGGCTGGGGGAAGTCTTTGCTATGAGAGGGATGCGAAATATCATATCCGCACTGGGTATACCTTTGTAGCTGTTCGCATCTTTTGAGGACCTCCTGTCGACTACTTCATTTTGCATAACATAGACAAATGTCGAAGAAATGAGTGCGTCGGTGAAATGGTAACGAATTCAGTTCATCATGATTCACATATTACCATAGCAGGACTTTCTAGCAGTTGGTGTCCTCCTTATTGGAGTACCTGAAAACAATGCCTTGGTCATTACTCAGGTATCTTTTCATGGCTAAGATAATTGGCCGTTGATTACCCTGCCGCTGTTTAGTTACTGCAGTGGGATTAGTAAGTCTGGACTTCTATTAATGCTGTCCGTAGCTGCGACGATGACCCATCCATGACTTTCCACTCTCCTGTCTCTGCGTGCAAGAAAAAGATATCCACTATTGCTGGGTCTAAGATAGCAATTAAGCTACATTTATCCGCTTGTGAATTGAGTAAACGATGGCTCTTCTTTAGTCAGAAGTAGACTATGTGTTTGTATCAGTAATGGATAATTTGCGACATCTCAATTTAGCATCAGAACAGGTATTACACACTGATTATCTGATATATCTTAGTGAAATATGATGACCGTCAATATGAGAAGCTGTGAAGATACAAATAACAATCATATTGTTAAAACATATTTGTCATTCATTTCAATCCAGTTTGTGTGTGTGTGCGTTGTATCCGGTAATCGCAGCTGAAATCGGTTTTTCCTGTTTCTCGCTGTGGTTATTTAAGGGTGACTGAATGTCAGATGTGGATATCAATCAGCCACATGGTCATACTAATAACATAACCAGCATGACGCATCTCTAGTAGTAATATCCGACAAAACTCCTTCGCAATTACGAATTGCTAATATAACATGCATTATGACAGAGAGGGGATCAACCCTTACTTCTGGTCATGCAACACTCCCTAAGCGCGACACCCTTTTTTACTGATGAGTTGGTGGGATGATATATTGGCTTCATCTTCACAATTGTGACGTCGCCGCAATTGTTTTGTCATGGTATCGGGAGGGCACTTCATAGTACCAATTGCGTTATCAACCTGAACATAAGTCAACAGTCAAAAAATAGCTATTGCATATTTTTCATAAAAGAAGACCAGAACATCAGATGCAACTAATATCTTTGCGGGAGTCTACAATTAGTGTTGTTGCATGCAATACGTAATATAAAATATCTCCCTGGCCGGGAAGTATGCGCCCACGCCAGCTGACATATAAAGCTACTACTGTGCATTGTGACTGACGCTTACAGTGTAAATAACAAATGTTTTCATATGCTTATTATCGGGTGATGGACATTTGTGGATATTGAGGCAGTAGCATAGTAAATGGCGGTTCTGGGACAAATTGCGCAGCCGACTTCTGGAAGCTACTATTTCACTTTTTAGCCTCTACAGGTATCAATACAGCGTACGTCTAGGATCTATAACAGGGTACTACAGAACCCTTTGATCACCCGACCTCTGACGCGACTTTAGCAGCTATCTCCTTCAGGATAATGCATCCACATGCTACCCCACAAGCATGGGGTGTACCTCAAATAGATCCTATAAGAGGATTATGCTGCATTATCAAAATGACAACAAAGAGGAAATGCGCATCTACAACTTACTATTGCAAGTTATACGCCTACAAGCTGCACCGAGGCAAAGAGAACTATAACTGTAAATCTTATGGCATCGGGGTAATAAACACCCTGTGTCTCTGTATGGCATGTGGCTACGATAGGAAGAACCACAGATTGCGCTATTGGGCTAAGAAGACGGTACCGGCGTAACTGCTGTTTAAGTATAACGGCATGGTATTTTCATTTAGAGATTATAATCTGTATGGTAAATCATAACCATCCACAGTGAAGGCGCACAGGTACTAGCACCCAAACGAACCGGTGTAAAGCCTCCATGTCCCATTTGTTGGAAGACGATCTACGCTCTGGAACAGGAGAGCAACCTAAATCCAGCCACCGAGGTCGCTGTTCCAGCGGTTAAGTCAGAGACAGTGCCTTCTTTGCTACGGTTGGTCTTCAAAAAGACACAATATAATAACAAAAGCTAACTTCGGGGATGGTCTATGGGCGTACCCGACAATCACCCCCAAGGCGCGGATCCGCGGACGTTCTTGGAAGGTATCCGTGGGCAGATGCATGGTTTACTATCATCTGAGATTAAAGAACTTGATGGCATAAATTTTCCCACAGGAAGTGCAGCAGGAAGAGCATAAGATAATAAAAAATACATGTGTTTTTTTGCCACGCTTGGGTCACGTGTACTCGTTGCCGCAACGGCCCTCTACGCCTCATCTCGCTGCTGGTAGACAGAGAAAAAGATACAGAGCTATTGGCTTTAACAAAATACCACAATTAAGGTCAACAATATTATGTTCGTGTGAAGGTGAATTATCAGGGCTTGTGATTTTGCAATAGTATGATTCTGCAGAGGGACAAATATCACAGAAGTATTGTTGATGCATAATTGATACGGGCCAATATTGTTCAGCATACACACATTATTGCTTTAGTGGCATCATTTATTCAGCCATATGGGATAAATGGGTGATGATGTGTATGTACATGACCCTCAATATCAGTGTGTTAATCTATAAATCTATCTTGAAAGCGAAGTTAACGTAAGAGTCAAATGTTTACTATGCGTTTGGTTTACAGCAATAGAAAGGAGCATCTGTATGATTTGCATTTGCAATTCCATATTGACCCAAATTTGTGTGCTTTTGTGAGGAAATCAAAGATTAATTGTGGATTATTTTGATTAAATCTTCGCATCTCTGGGCATTATCAAACGGCGTCATATCAAACATTAAGATGATGCACAAACATCATATGAGTCGCTGCTTGTCTCGTGTCAAAGCATAATAGAATATTCCTCTTGTGATATAAATACAACATTGGTCTACGTATTACGGTACGATGGCTGACTTAATTAGTTATAGCTAGGATACTGCGAAACATAGTATAATCATAATTGCAAAGGCAGCACCATTTGAAGCATGTACTTGTTATTTTCTTACCCAAAACATAGCATATTTACTATGATTATATAATGTATTTCTAGGGGCACATGTACATAAAAACACCCAAATAAATGACTACACGATTTGTTGCACGGCCCCATCTACCAGAATCGCCGTATGTCATGGTAATATCAGCCTTTTGTTTTTGCTCAAATAGCCCTCTTAAGAAATTTCTGTCATTTGTTGTGCGATGTCCGTGTCTAGGCGTTCGGGACATGTCTAATTGTGACCTATCTATCTTCATCATCAGCTGGTACCCCTTCAGAGAGGTGCATCAGTCGAGATGAGAAACGAGCAATAAAGAAAACCGGTTATATATACAACTTATTCAGCCGGCTCTGCAATAAAGCAAAATGCTCACAGGGAGGAAAGCGACGTCACGTTGAATAGGGGTGTCGGTGAGAAATAAGGGGCCACGCTGTTCTCTCGTACAGCATTCATAAATCACAACAATATGTGGCCCGATCAGCCCATTATGCAAACGTGGCTCTGACTGACTAGCGTTTTTGCAACCCGGTCATGCGCAAAATATTACATAGTTCGAGCGCAATCATATTTTAGGGACGATCCTTGGCGCAAATGCAACTGCGGAATATACTGGCGGCGACTATCCGTAAATCAATAAGAATGCACTGTTTAACTTCATTCATTTATTTTTATGCAATAAGTTGATCAGAAACATAGACCAAAAAGGGTACGCAACACAAAGTGACACATTGACTTTGCAGATCAGATTATACCACACACTTATGAAAAGTAGCTCTTACATCATTTTACATTGAAAAATTTGTATGGTCATTGTAGACCCAGTTTGAACTGCTCTTGGATGTTATACAGATTGGTGTCTTCTTAACCAGAGCTGTGGTCGGTGTTCGAATCTTAGATTCAATGACGGTCCTGGAATAACAACTTTTAGTATGCCGTTCTCTCCAAGTCTGCTATGCGCTGATGGCCAAATAATGACCTCAGGCTGCGACTTGAGGTAAAGGACAAATCCTTAGTATTCAGCATTAGCTCAGCGAAATACCCCCATTTCACATAATGCAACTAATCGAAACGTTCTCAAATATCTGTCTATGGTGAATAACATCGCAGCAATGCTGCATCGTGGAACCTAATCATGACAAATGATGCCTTGTACTCCCGTTGACATAATTAAATAATTACGTTGACAACTTAATAGCCTTCAGAAGCGTCGAGTCAGCATAAATATCGCGACGGTTGTCTAAAGGCGGATGCAGGGTTACAATGAGAATGCTGCCTTACCTCATTATCTGATTTATGTTGCTGCTTTATCTTTTGGAATGTTAGTGCGCTGGCGAGTAAAGTTTGTGAAACATGTAATTTAGCCAGAGGATGAACATTTCCAATACATTTTCCATTCCTGTTACGAATAAGCATAAGTAACTCCCTAACAGGGAGAAATGTCGAGCGTATGGCAATGAAGCATAATGCTATGTGTATAGTAGTTTACTGATGACGCTGTTCAATGTTGCATGTTATACGAACAAACACGGCACATCAACCAATTTAGTAAATTATTTTTTTCAAATGGCTCAGAGATACAAGTATTTATGGTAAGCTGATCACCAATGTACCAATACCGTACCATACAGGATAACACAGTAGATGCGCAATTACATTCCGCTATAGTATACATTATGCACCATTACCTAATAAGGAATTTATGCGAGGATTTATTATGTCAAGTATTCTATTTTTTCGATATATGCCCAGACGGTGATGTGGTAAGACATAAGTTATGTGCACTCTATACGATTTGCAGCTTGCGCAGGTTTTTCAAATAACAAAAGCTACATTGTTAATCATCGATAAATGATAGCAATAAATATGGATAGCATCAAATATGTGCATCGGCTAGATTGGCGAAATACTGAGTATGAAGGAGAACCAGTCAATGAATATATAATATCCATCACGAATATACAATCAATGCCGAATCCCAATGAAAAATGTGTGTGTCTGAAACAATGTGTAGGGTTTGCCATAAGGTATAAATCAATCTCTGCGGTGAGGAGGAACAAGGCCATTAGGGGGACTGAATCCAATCAAGGAACAGGGACATGGCTACAAAACGTGCAATGGCCCTGTCGGCTATAGATACGTTTCTATAATTGATATATTACTCCAAGCGTTGGGAGCAATCGGAGTTACTAAAGCTGCTGCTTTATTTATGTGCTGAGATAATGAGCCTGCTGGGGCAAAGGGGCAAAGGGGTAGTACTATCGTAGTAAGTTGATGCGAATCATTGAAGATGGAGAATTTAGTTGTTGCATTAGTCCGTTAGCTATTAATGGTAATATTGAAACTGATCTTTCTGAAGATTCACCCACGGCACACAAAATCTGCTGAACAGACAGCACTGATGTAAACAAATAAAACATCCCTTTTCCTTTGTTCAGTAAATGGTTTTCGGGAACAAGATTCTTTCAAAAACAAGTTGATGCCAATACCCGTACGTTAATAAATATATTTGCTCTAGATTCACAATGGTTGGAGACACAAGATGTGTGTGATTGTACTCACCTTACTAACAAGGTACTTGCACCTGGAAACTGTGTGCCAAACCAGCTCATACATTCTTTGTCAAATAATAGCTGTACAATTCCAAGACGTATTTTATCGCTCGTGTCAATCTATGCATAGTAACACTGAACCGAGTGAGGATAAAGATAAAAATGTACGGATGGATCATCCTTATAGCGTGGTGAAGGTTATCCTACTTATATCCATGTCCCATGCCTGATTAAACTATGGTCAGGAAACATTGCCAGTGGTCACACAGGTTGTCAATGTGGTCATATCAATAATTGGCGAACCATAAATGCATGCACATTGATGTTAACTTATTCTATCAGGTTGCAAATAACCATTGGCTGCTTCTAGTATATCCTATACATAAGATTCATTATGCAACACTGGGCATGTAGGCAAATGAACCAACCGATGAGTCAGTTTATGTGCAAATGTCTATCCCAAACAAAATAAAGTGCCGCAATGAATTAAGCACAAGCTCGTACCAAAATAGACAAGACGAGTCTTAACAAGCAGTGAAGCGAAAGAACACAGGTGTGTTTACGTATAATATGGCGGCGGTGGTTGCTTCAACTCGGTGAGTTATTGATGATTCTCTGAATTACGATGCCTCGTGGTTTCTCGACCTGCCAAGATATTTATTTGTTGAGATAATTGGCCAGTATAGACAGAGGGCTAGTAACGTGGTAATCAGCTGAAGTGAATTATTGCAGAAGGAGAATTTAACGGGCACATCAGCCAATAAACCCACAGGAACAATTCTGGACGTGATTGGTTTTCACACTCGCGCGCGACACACAAACAACTCATATCTCGCGCAATCTCGGTTCATCCGCGCCCATGGTTACTCGCCCAAAGTTATGTTCGGCTTAGGCAACTCAATTCCAGGTCAAATCGTACAGGGGTTGGCAAACGAAAAGGTCAGTCAATGAAAGAGTACGATTGTGTGATGGTCGAGTCGCACAATGGTTTTATACGCGACGAGGCAAGGTGGACGCGTTTTGTTTTACAATCCTCCCATCTCTGAGGACGCATTCGCAAATAATGAGGTGGTTGAGGATGTTTAGATTTCACGTAGTTATTTCAGATTATTCCGATAGTAAAAACCTGTAAGAGACTTTACCTGTTAATGAACACCTCGACAAAGGATTGGCCTACACAATTCTACCGTTTTCTCACAATGCTTTTGTGTAAAATCGTGCTGATTCGCTGAACCACAACTGTATCAACATGCTTTTTCCAAATATATGTAATGGATTATTTGCACGAATTTCTCATTTTGCACCCTGTCCAACTTCAACGCTTTGTCATTTTACGACTCATCGGCCATTTGACTCCCAAGAAGCGAATAATATCAAAGTACAGCGAACGATTAACTCCAAGCCGTATCATACTCATACAATTAGTATGTTACCTGATATACACCCTGATCGTGACATATTCGTCAGAAACATAACCAGCTTAGGCCCAATTAACACTAGCGATAGCGCAACAGGCTTCGATGACATTTCAGCACGGGCAACCTGCCCCTTTCACACAGATAATATGCTGGTCCAGCAAAGACAGGGTTCTTGTCACCTCTAGTTTGTCACTGTTTGTACATTCTACAACTTGACACATTTAGATAATTTAACAGCAACGTCTGAAATTAGCTCCGGTTAACAATTTGAAACCTTTTTCTGGTTCTCTCTAAATGTGATCATGTATGATGTGTGATGTATGTTTATAACTGCAGTACAGCGGTTTAGTTATATTCTACTAATTCCAATTATAAAAGCTGATATATACCAAAGGTTTTCACACTATATAAAACAGCAGACGTATATACTCCACTATGAAACACGTTATAGGTAATCACTAGATATATGGCAGCTGTAAATACGTTATTAGTATTCAACTCGTCATAATGTGATATGCAAACAGCAAAGGAACTAATTTGCCGACTGCGATATTAGATTGCTAAATAGCAACGCAGTTATCAAATCACTATTCATATCGCAATGCTTACTGGACATGTACAGGGTATGTATGAGTGACCCACTCCTGAAAGTTAGGCACAGCTCTATGCGTATAACTGTTTTAAGAACTTTTCAAAGATGTCTGCATTTGTACATATTAATGTTTTTCTGTTTGTGCGTAGGTGTGCAGGCGTGAGCCTGTGGTGGTAAGCGGTGCCATGTCTGACGCGCATGCAAGGTAAGTCAAAGCTTGATGGTAATGATACAGATACAGCGCTGCACATGTTGATAGCAAATAAGGAAGCGGTCAACTGATGACAGGTTTAGTAAACACTGTTTATTTTGAATCCCCGAAAACTGACCAACAGTGGTAGCTGGGACCTGAGGTCACAGAGATAATGCACTACACCATTAAGGTGACCTTTAGCGTTACCTTACTTCTTTTTGTATACTGAACTATGCCACGAAAGATAAATGTGTACAGAACCTTGACTGGTTTCGCACGCAATGCAGTTAAGCTGGTGATTGGATATCACTGAAATATATATTTCAATGTAAACTCATTATAATTGGATTTAAGTAAATAAGATACTGAGCAATTAAGCCAATCCATTAATCAACAATGGGCCAATGAGCAGCCGGCATCTTTCGGTTATTATGCCGAAGCTTGTATTTAAATAAGAACAGTTTGGACCAGAAACGAGGCGAATATGTCGTTTGTCACTTTTTGCAATGAATTAGTAGTCAGCAATCGTGTATTGGACAGGTTATAAAATTGAATCAAATATATGCAGGAGCGTATATTAGGGAACTACCAGGGGTGCTCATGAAGTCGAACCATTATTATTGGTATATGAGACCAAATATTTGCTTTTCTATGTGACGACATTCTATGAGATGTGATGACTGTGCCAATTACAACGCGCATAAGGATACTAGGTGCTGCAGCAAAACTCTGCATATCAATGTACAATATACATTCTCATACGATTGGATATGGTAAGATATGGTATAGAAGGAAACCAATTAGTGGTGTAAATATGATTTATTGCAATTATCCAATATCAAGGAACAGGGGTTCTTATTGTAACATGGCACTGATTGGTACAGATACGTCTCTGTTATTGATAAATCACTCCCAGCAGTGGGGTGCGACACCTTTGCAAAAGCTACCGCAATATGTATACGTTCATATAATGCGACTGGATGGGAAAGAGGGAAGTACTCTTTTGAAATACATTTTTACTGAGGGGCAATTTAACGGCCACATCTGCCTATTGCAAAAGTAACAGTAATGAGCTTCAGTGTTATGCAGAAGTTCCCCGGACAAAATATAGAATGCATGCATCTGTATGCCGTAGAACAACGTATCCTGCAAATATCACAGTCAATTCGTTCTTGAAACAACTCAGTAAGCTCGTTTCAAGTTTAACTGTGTGTCTTAAGACAATGTGAGGATCGAGGAAAGATAATATAATACAAGTGTGCTTATCGAGTGTAAGAATCATCTCATTATATTAATGATAACATTAAAAGGATTCCTACCTATGTTGAGCTTAATTTACTAGATTTTGTTCCTAAAAGGGCTGAATTGGGTGCACCATGAATCATTGGCAGATGCATTAGTCATAAGTCCGGTGTGATGACTGGATAATCAGTATAGGGAAGATCAGAGTGCATGAAATACATTATATAAATCTATGTCAACTGCAACCAAAGGGTCCGGCGGCTAATAACACGTCGTCATATTGTAACACAAGATATTAAGACATTCGTTTCTAAAGCTGAAAATTATTGCACGTAAACTGAATACCAACCAATGCATTTATGACTTACTTTTTGAGATTGCAGAATGTTTTCCTTTAGAAAAAACACTTTACAATGATAAAGTTTATTATCTGTCATAGTAAACGGGTTTGTTATTGCGAATATGATCGGAGCCGGAGCATTGAGGCTGGTGAGCTACATTTGATATAATCATTATTAATCGGTATCCATTTTCTGCATGCAAAGCAGCAGCATAACAGTTCAGTGAGTTTGGCAACATCATGTGCGAACCGACAATTATAACAGTAGAATTCACTAACAGTGAACCGTTGCAATACCGCCTCTTCGTTGAAAGCATTTAGCGCGGCGTTGATGGCCTTTATATATAATTTGCAAAGTAGCAGGGCTCACATATAGCGTTCCATATTAAAATCCCAGTTCAATCAGAGACTCAAATGTACTATGCGAAAAGTGGTTGATTTGACATAGTATATACGTGCGTTGAATGACTGATGCAGTGTTAAGACCTTTCCCTGTTTGGCCATGCGCGTTAATGTTGATAACACCATACAATTACACAACGTTCAGTAGCTGGCTGAACAAATCCATCTCTGCCATTCAGGATTACCCATGCAGTCAACAAGGTTAATTTAGTATTGCAATACCTGTAATACTCAATAGTAAATCTACATCACAAGATAAGCGCCACTCTCCCTGGTGACTAACCCGATAAATCAACCCATTCTTGTGTCGTTTATTTTACAGAATCATTATCAATATGAGTCATGTGATGGACTTATTAAACTATAGGATATGATTTGACGATAGTGCCGCACGTTAACCGGAAAAGACACTCAGCTGTTACTGTAAGTTAATCAAATTGTGTGCCACCACCCCGGTTACCGTGAAGCCTTTTGTAGTCGATCAATATGCAATGAACATACCTAAATCCAATATCGGTCATCATGGACACGCATATAGCCAGCATTAACAACGATTGATTTAACAGCGATATGAATAAGGAAAAAGTCGCTTTATCATCGCTACATGCCACAGAGATGTAACTTTTCCTGATCACACAGGAGTGCTCTCGGTCAGTTAATGATTGAATGGTGCTTGCTCGCTCCCTTTTTATAATTTGCGCTCTGTTCATACAGCATAACAGATTCTGTCATGCAATCTGATACGAATAATTACAAATTAATCACTGCCTAATTGCTTTATTGTGACAAACTATTTTTTTGCATTTTCCACTCAGACCGTAACCCGAATGGTGGCACACCGATACTACAATCATTTATTGCCCACGTCAATGGGCTTTTAATATTGTGGCCGTAAGCCGTAGGTTGGACTATATGAGCAGCCTGAAGAGCCTGTCGAAGGTGCGATTGACGTAAATACACTAGGCTTTGAAATTATCTCGACACAATAGACACACAAAGACGTATGGGCGCTAATGCATATAATAAATGTATCCCTTTAAGGACCTTCAACAGTGTTTCACGTCAGCCAAAAATACCCCCATTTCGCAGGCACTCGATGGTAAATAACCTTGCAACAAAGGAATGTCATAAAACATTATCGTGACAAATGATGCATTGTACCCATGAGGGTGTAACAAATCAATTATGTTGACAACTTAATTGCCATCAGAAGAATCGAGCTGCAAATCACAGTCACATTCAACGGCTGTTTTACCGTTATCAATAATCTCAAATTAGTTTATATTGATTCCGAGAGATGATGAGTTACCTTTTGCTTAAAGAGTTTCATCTTCGACGAAGCTTAAAACAAGTTGCACTTGCTGCCAAAGCTAACTGGTAGGGGCCAACATGATGTAGAAATCATCATTTCAAAGAGTGGATGCGTAGTGCCAAGGGGGCGAGATCTTTAAAGCACATGAACACAAGTAAGTGCAATGATCCAATTAGGAACAGTGATGTAAGTTCGTAACACGTGATGGTACTGCACAAACTGGTAGGGATGGCGTGGGGTTTCTAGGCCTGTTGGTTTATTTGTTGGCTGAGATAATTGGCATGATTAACTTATGGGGCGGTAATGTTGTAATTAGCTTAGATGAATCATTGCAGAGTGAATCCAAGCTTAGGCATCTCACGCCGGGCTCTTCTGGTACACTATGCAAACACGTATCATCATCAGCTTCTGCTTCAGCAACTCACACATGAGTCATTTCGTACCTTCGTAACTCTTACCCAAGAATCTAATCTGTATCAACGTCAATGCAGATATATAGTACCACCCATAGTGCAGCCATCCCCTTTCCCCTTATAGCTTCTTCCCACATTTCCCAACCTGTGTATCGATCACCAATATGCACTGAATTAATAATTTAAATATCAATCGAAAGCATTGAAACAATAGAAAACTGGTGAACCGGCCTATGAAAGGATTATGCTCACGAATAATGCTCCAGTGCGCATGAGCCTGAATTTATTTGTACCGCTCATATGTCATATTGCATGCAGTACTGCATTACATCAACGGTACTGTTTCGTACAGATGATGGATGGCCGTCACTTTCTGAATGTTACGTAATTGCTATTTTCATTCGCAAGCATGGGCAAGCCAAAAAGGTCTTAACACTGCATCAGTCATTCAACGCACGTCAATAGTAGGGATCAATCAATTTTCAGCATAGCCTGCATGATTCTCAGATAAAAACGGGATTTTTGCCAATGAACTGTTTGCTTTGCGAGTACATGTAGGGTCAAATAACTCTCCGGTGAAAGTACACGCTGGTTTAAATGCTTTCAACAACGGAGCGCCGCAAGGAGAACTTTAAGTGAAAGACTGCCGCTACAACTATCGGTTCCTAGTATGAACATGATGATTGCACAAAAACAATGTGTACTTGGTTTCCACTGCATTTCCTGCTTTGCACACGGGTAATGTATAACAAATGGCAATGGCTGTACAATAAATCTAACTCACCAGCTATAATGCCGCGGTGCCAATCATATATTCGCTCTAACGACCCCGTTTAATATGATAGATGATGATATACTTCAACTACCAAATCCGCCATAATTACGTCATAAAATGTTAGCTGCATCGGTTGGCAACACGTTTACATGCAATAATGTAATGATTTAGCGACGAATATCTAAACTTCCTTTTCATGACGAGGCATTTTCATTTTGTGGGCATCCTGCGTTCACTTTGTCCTCGCCTATTACTCAGCAAGGACGTTTATGTATAACCTTAGGCGGAAGGGACAAGATCACATTGCATGTTTATATCTAGTCGATCCAAAAAGCCGTCAATTTGTTAGAATGGTTTGATCCTGGACCAAATGACTAAATAACAAACCATGACAGAACCAGCGAGCTGTGGCATTCTGCCCTTATATACGTGTCGTTAAGGAGACAATGTCCCGTTCTTTGATGTCTTATCATTTCACAGATTGTATCCGCTTTGGGTATATAAGGGACGTCTCCATTTAGGAAATGCTACTTCTGGTAATTGAACTATAACAAATTTTGTATTAGTGAGTTTGCCATCTGAGCGATGCAAATACACAATAAGTGGTACTAAACACATTTATCGGGAAATACAAATATGTCTAGTACAAATTATGTATAGTCAAAATTAGGAAAAGAGTATTTGTTTCCACTATAAAAGTCGGGGGTCACCTCCAGCAGTAGGAAGACAATGAAGAGCGAAGGTCGTATCAGTAATTTAGCACCCACCTATTTTGGCTCACTCCGTGAATGCCCCAAATCTAAAATATTGACATAAAAAATCCATGCATGGTCGTCAACCGACATTACCTTTTAATTGGTTTGGCCTACGGTAACGTATTGATCATTCATAAATGGCCTGTAACGTTAGGCTTAGTCAAGAATGTATATTTACAATCTTGGCATTGAACCTTCATATTAGGCTCTTGTGAGAGCTATGTTCATGCTGAGTTAACTTGTGGACAGTTAAACTACAAGTGACCACGTGGACGTCATCTTACAGCTCAAAAACGCATCGCTATATGTTGCTGAGAGGAAAAAAATTCCCGAACCTGTGAACACGTGGCCAATTCCGGCCCATTTCCACCACATATATCACATTTGCGACTTAAGCGGTTTTAAAAGCTCTGGAATGACATATCGTGTGGTTACAGCAGGTATAGCTGTAGAGAGGTCCATTGATCAAGCACTAGGAGGGAAGCCTCACAGGCGGGGCATGTGCTGCATCGTTCGCTGGAGAGCGGCTCTCATTTAAACACTAGGCATGAATAATTACCACTAATGTTTCATTTTAGGCCGATCAGTGTGGCAACTGGCAATTATTTTATATATGAGCACTTACTTCGATGTCTTAGCATCTTTATCATGACATGTCGTTCTCAACACATCGTGTGACTGTTACATCACGTGACCCAGAAAAAATCCCTGTGCTACACCACAGCCGAGGCTGATCTCGAGTAAACGGGAGGAGAGGATAACATCGCATCGATCACTAGCCGCAGTCATTTGTTGGAAATGCTCAGTCGCGGGCTGAATAAAACATAAAACGGCTTAGGATACACTCGAAGCATATGTAATCAGCCCCCTTTGGCACGCTTTCTATGAATATATCATGGATGTGTACCTTCACTCGCATGGCATAGCAATACTGGTCGATTTTGCTCAATGTATTTTCAGGCAGTTGATATCAACTTCGTACTATTGATCGCCAGCTTTACATTACATTGTGTCTAGTGGGAGATAGATTTCTGCAATGACGTAATGACAGCTATAAAACTCGGAGAGTATCCTCTTAATTCAAGTTATGTATTATTTACAGAATTTATCGTATAAGCTAAATTGATTATCCCACAACATTAAACGAGGTCCGTGCAAGGTGCATGAAGTCGAATAGAGGGGTGTACTGTGTATCGAAGGTTTGGATTGTTAATGCTATATGCATCATCTATGCAAATATAAGAACAGCTTATCTGTTATCTGTCAATTGTGAACCAACACCGGGTAATCGGAAAACATAACACTTTCAATACAAATACGGGGGTGCTATATTTGATAACATTATAGGCAGATATCAGTTCATTACTTGTGTGATTGCATTGACAATATATTTATGTATTGTGCCTTTTATTGCTCTATCCACAGTGAAGCTTCTGTCAAGGATATCAATATGCGATACAATTATTCATAATCCATAATCATGTGTTGGATTGTACGCAGATATTCATTCTCAAATATTTTTAAATCACACATTTGATTAAAAGCGCTATCTACCAAGTATAACTAACGCATGAAGCATGGACTTTGATATTTTTGCGAAACTGGCTGTACCCTGAGGTCAGAATTTCTCATAGATAAATTAATTCACACATAAGGTCTTGTTGCAACATCATTGAAGTAAATGGACTAACCGGGAGCGACCTTTAATCAATAGAAAAAATTGTGTGGGGGGGGATTGCACTAGCATATCAAGATTATTAAAAATGAATCAAAGAAAAGCCAATCTGTACATCTTGTCTACATGCGAACAACTGAAAAATAACCAGTAAGTGACCAATAAATATATGAAAATATCCAAAGTCATATCTTCATAACCACTCCTCGTACATAACACCAGCGTCATATGATAGGTGGTTGCGACATGCGGATGATAACGACATGCGGATGTTAGCCACATGCAGATGTCAGCAACGTGCGGATGTTAGCGACATGCGGATATGAAATAATTTAGTCCTTTATGGTCTTATCGCACGAGTTTCCTCACAAGACATGCATTTCATTTCGATGGATAAATCGTCACTCACTTAACAAAATGTCAAAAACGCAAATATTACTAACTTTACGCTTCATTCACCGCAAAAATGGAACAGAAATGTTCACGATGCAATCCGAAATAGACAGTAAATTTTCGTATTCATATTCAAGCCAACATGATAGCCACCTTATGTAAGCCATCTAAAAGACAACCGTGTTTCTCTTTGGTGTAAATTTCCCTCAAAATCTTCATCAAAGCCTCCTCTTTGAGATTTTTCTTCAAAAAGAGGACCGTATTACAAACATCTGCCCCAATGCTTCCATCACCGTGTAGTGTTATTTGTCGGCGAACCCTATAGTGGCAGTCGACATAGATTTATGGAATATATTGTATGCACTCTGATCTTCCTTTAGCGATCACATATTTCACACAGGGCATTAGACTTATGAGTCTCTCGAGTTTATGTTCGATTAACACATCATAGCAAATCGCCTTTAGATGTGTTCGGTTGAATTGTGCAGTAAATTGTTTTATCTTACACGCATATGGTTAATTAGAATTCGCACAGTTTTATCAGCCCTTAGCGAGGTGATACATAACCTTGATAAAACACTTATATTATGATTGTATCTTTGCATTCTGCGCACTTGTTCAGTTTTGCTGTCTATCCTCAATCCTCTGTTCACGTTACCTTGGGTACACATTTAAACCGGAAACGAGCTCAGCCCTTGGCTTGAAAACAGGATGTACATTGTGTGAAATCTGCGAAGTCCGGGTTCTAGGGCATACGATGCATGCATTCTATATTTGACCTAGGAAAGTCTGCGAAGCACTCAGGCTCAATACTGCTATTTTTGCAATAGGCAGATGTGGTCGTTAAATTTCCCCTCAGCAATAATACATTTCAAAAGATTAGGACATTACTTCCCGCTTTTCCATCCAGTCCCATTATATGAACGCATAAATATGGCGGCAGCGCTAGAACAAGTGCGACATCCCACTGTTGGGAGTAATTTATCAATGATAGAAACGTAACTCTACCCGCAGTGCCTCTATACAATAAGAAACCACACCCCTGTTCCATGATTGGATCATTGCAATAAATTGTATTTACGCCACTAATTGGTCTCCACCCGTGCCATATCTTACTTTTGCCAATCGTATGAGGATTTATACTGCACATTAGAATGCGCAGATTGCTGCAGCATCGGATAGTCTTATGCACATTACAGATGACGCTGTCAACCAACCTAATAGCCTTTGCAAACTTAAACTACTTTCATTTTGGTGGATTGTGGTTGTGGATACATATACCTCAATTCTCAGATGTCCGCATCAGTGTACTAAAACATACACCGTAGATTGAAACAAACAGGATGACAGGATCATTATCACCTCTTGAATCACCGTCTGGGAAATATAGAGAAGATAGAGTGCCTGACATAATAAATCCCGTTGATTTCTAATTAGTTTAAGATGTATAATGTACCAATGTATGCTTTTACGGAATGTAATTGAGTATCAATTGAGTCATCATGCATGGCATGGTATTGGCTCATTGGTGAACAATTCACCGTGGATACCTGCAATTTGTAAAAGAAAACTTAATCCATGAACTATATTGCATGATGTGCCGTGTTTTCTTAGCATAAAATGCAACTTGAACAGCGTCATCAGTAAACTACTATACACATAGCATTATGCTCCACTGCAATGCGCTCGACCATTGTCCCTGTTAGGAGGTTGTGCATGCTTATTCGTAACAGGCATGGACAACTGATGGAAACTGTTCATCCTCTGGCTCAATTACTCGTTTCACAAACGTTTACGCGCCTGCGCATTTACATCCAGTCACGTCATCAATTTAAACCATTTGTCATATTCAAAAGATAAAGCAGCAACATAAATCAGATAATGAGATTAAGCAGCATTCGCTTAGGAACCCATGGATTCGCTTAAAGACAACTATCGGAATAGCAAGGTTTGATCCTGGCTGAGATGTATGCCGACTCGATGCTTCTGAAGGCTATTAAGTTGTCAACGTAATTGATTGGTTACATCCTCGGGAGTACAATGCATCATTTGTCATGATTGGTTTCCACGATGCAGCATTGCTACGAAGTTATCCATCATAGACAGATATTCGAGGACACGTTGTGATTAATGAAATGAGGGTCCTTGCAGCTGTCAGAATTACAAAGCATAAGATCTTTGAGGAGGACAACAAATGGGCGTTGTCGCTCATGTGCCTCGCTTAAGTTTACCGCAAAGTATCCAAATTTGGGCTTTAATTTCCTGCCTGTTCGAAACGCATCGTTGATAATTATTTGCAAGTCATTTCTGTGCAGTAATGGCGTACAATAGTGACACTTATTGATAAGGGCGGGAAACTTGTTACAATTACCATACCATGTATTGCTTTTTGTATCTTCAAGGAGAGAACAAACTCAACTCAGGACCAGTCATGTCAGGACCATCACGGTTCATATAATTGAAAGAAGCCAATTAGCATCGGAAATGTAAGAAAATGGTACTTAAGCGCCCATTTAACACCTTCAGTGACGAGGAAAATGCACCAAATGTCTGTCACAGAAAGCCATTCGTAAGTGATATGTTGGTTATAAACAATTCCATGGCAACAACTGAATTCAACATCATCACAATACAAGCTATGATTGATAAGCGATCAAGCATTTTCTGAAGAACAGCATACTCCATATTATCAATCTGAATGACATAGCTGTGCCCAATGAAAAGAAGCGACAATTCTTTATTTATGTGATTCATAGCCCTGAATCGTACCAAACGTGGAATATATTCGCCCAAATCACAATACAATTGCCATTTAGGTCGATAGCGCCGATGTTTGTCTCGCAATACGACGCTGGAGAACAATAGTCTAATTTCGGAAAAGGTCGGCGGGTACCGAGTGCACGATGTTTGCACTGAATAAATCAACGTAAGCTGTTAATTAAATTTATCAAGCAGTACCGAGTAACTTAATTTAGCCACATAATATACTCAATAGAAAGCAATCTGTACAATGAGTGCGAAGTTCGATAAGTGTGGTGGGTTATTACGTGTAAGAAGAGAACATCGTAAATTATATTTTATGTCACCGCATTCCATAAAATGCAACGCAGATGCTTTTTCGTGGTGCCGACCAACGAACAATATAATCTTTTGGATAAAATGAATGTGGCATTGTCCTGTGCGATTGACCAACTATCCTACGATTTGTCGTGTGTACGATTATGTTATCATGGATATAAGTATGTTGACCATAGTATGACATGAATTCGATTCATTTTGCGATCATCTCGCGAACGGTTGTCGTAGTAGAGCAAGGGCTGAGAGATTACCAGCTACCCATAATATATCTGAGTCACTGTTAAATATTTATAACTGTTTAGAACATTTAATTATGTCGCAATATATTGGCCTCCGCATCATTGTTATCAGATTGAGGTATGCGCGGGTGGTCTGTTGCATAATAGATTCAAAACGAAGTGTAAGCTCTTAAGTAAGGGCTTACTACCGCTATTATACAGGTACACATAATAGCAATGGTATTGTATCTGTGATATAGCCCATTAGAAACCTATCTATTCACAATGGATGCAAACCTTCATAAAACTAAGATTATTCATAAGGAAACCTCTTAATCTCGATGTACATAATCTTAACACGGTGATAGTTCAAACCTCACGTGTGTATGCATTCCTCCTTGCAAGGTATTAAAGGGCAAACACGTTCATAGTGCTGTAATATCGCCCAATTATAAACGCAGATTAGCCAGTTGACACGGCTGCATAAAATTCATATAAATTTGCCTTTGTAACCATATGCGTGCAGGTAACATAGCATAGACAAATAGTAGTGTAGCTCACATTCAATAGGATTCTCTAAAAGGGCGTCTTAATATAAAACATATACCTCAAAGCTCTCCCAACCTTTTCTAAAAAGCGTTCACCAGGCAAGCTGTGCACTTGTTGCCATGTTAGGCATCTCATGATACACATGGCAACATGCTCCTCCGCCAGGTTTTCGGACACGCAGTGTTATAGCCTGCTTGCCAAGCACATGCAAAATGAGTATAGGTTAGTCCCCTTTAAATGATAATTCAATACCAAAGCTCGTGCTTCCCTAGAATATCAACATAACTCAGTTAAAGTTTGGCAAAACATCATCGCACGCCGATATCATGTTGTCAGATCTGTTAAACGTTAATGTCCACGTAGCAGTTAGCAATCCACGCTACGTGAGATCTTTGGGTCAAGTCAGCGGTGGACCTTCATGAACCCCGAGCATCACAATCACCACTGTTCCCATTTGACATGATGCACAGTGTTACGCTAACGATCTTCTCCTATTTCAAAGTTTGAAACAATTTTAACAACCAGGTCTGATGATGAGCACGGAATGCACGACTTACTTGGTGGGTTGTAACCAGTGAGGGTGAGGCTCATCGACACCCTGCACGGATAAACCGGAATGGCAATGATGGGTGTCCTTTATTGTATTGTTTAAAGAGAGCTAATATATGTTGCCTGTTTGTTTCATGCTATCTGCATTTCACAAGGGGCAAACAGGATCCGGCTTACACCTTTGCAGCATTCTTCGTATGTCTGTATTGACAAAATGACTCAATATATTTATACAGTATGTGTGATACTGCTTAGGGTGACACATATTGACCGAAGAACTGTTAGCATCGAGAATAAAGAGTTGACATTGCAACGGAACAGCCGCAGGTAAAGTAGACAATGGTTACTATTGTCGACTTGACAACGTCCGTAACATAATGAGACGTTTGCCACGAAGCCAAAAGACATAATGCAAATCGACAGTAAATGTACATCAATGTTACCAATCATGTCACTTTCAAACCTGCTTTATATGACTTATTACAATCATAAGTAGGTCTACAGGCCGTGACGCCATGATGCAGGATGCGTCATTCTCCATGCGTGGGTCGGAATTCGGTATGAATTATTGTTTCTTGATGACCAATGAATGTCCATTGAAACCAAGCATTTTGTGAAAAGCGACAGAGAGAAGCAAGAGGGCAACAAGCAGAGAGTTTCGGGTTTGTTACAAATTGTGGTTCTAGACCCAATGGATAAAACTCACCAAAACTCACTAGTTATCTAGCGGTCAATCTCCATATACGTATTATCAATTAATATTTACAAGATATTCTTGGCGTTGATATCACACCAATTTACATATAACCTAGGCCAAATACGCACTCGGTATTTATGGGTAGTATCCATTAAGGAAGGATAAGATGATGCAGAAATATGACTTATCATCAGTTATGCATAAAGGAATATCAAGTCGAAGGTCATTCTCTGTGATCCGATGATGTAAGGACTGACTTAAAACATTCTATCTCTGCAGAGGGAGTACTTCAGTAATTCCTGGGACCAGTTTATGGTAGACCCAGGATAAGTTTGAACATCACATAATCTTTAACGTGCGCATGAATAAACGTGGAATATATGGTAAGCAACGTCTTGTGCATGTCGACCATAAACGTAGCACATTAACAGAATAGTATAAATTTCCATTAGCTGCGAGATATGAATATATATATATATATATATCCTCACCGGTTGCGGGGTGACATCTCAACACGATACCAGTGCGCCGCTGACGACATTAGTTAAAAGCGCCGACGCAACCTCGCATCAATCTTTCAGGCGAACATAATTGAATGCACCAACCACATAGTTCAGATAAATGCGCAATGAGAATTGGTCTACTACGCCAGTTGACGTTGTGTGTACAAGAAGACCTTGATTCGCATCGCCACTGGGTAAGGACATGAACATGGAAATATGATGAATAACATATATTCATATAGATGGACATTCAAACATTTTTAATTTTATGGCGCTATAATCCTGGATGAAATTCGTCAAGGTCTCATCCCAACCCAACATATGTATATATATATATATATATATTATAGGGCATATATACGATATATATATCATATATATATATAGATTACTATATATATACTGCAGGGATATATACGCCACCAAGAGACATTGATATAAGCTATATATATATATATATATATATATATATATATATATATATATATATATATATATGCTATATATATATGATATTGCTCGGCTCATGGTCAGTGACAACAAACACCAAATGCGCCACCGTACATTACATCTGTAAGTAAGGCCCGGTGAACCGCCGATCGACCTAGGATGAGATTAATAATGGCAACTTTTCTTTAGAACATTACAGCACATTATCAACAGCTAAGAGATATCTCTAAAAAAAATTATGCACATGACAAGTGAATGGCAATTTTGACAAGTAAATGTCGGCAGACCAATGGCATCAGCTGGTGTGCCTATGTGATAAGGCTAATATCGTTAAATTTTATTTGATTTTTATTACCTTACCCTTTTCGGTTGTTAAAAATGAGTTCATGGAAAGTCGTGTAGCTATACTTACCGTTGTATCATTTAAACCACTGCAATATTTGAAGTGTTTATTACATTTAATAGTATCATAAGCAAAGAGTTCATCGCAACCGCATATACAGCGATATTGTAATCATTGTCATACAATCAGTGTTTAACAATAGAGTTAATAAGTGAGGGCTTCATATTTAATGTTTTGGACATAAAAAAAGGGTAGTTTTTTTATATTTGACGTGTGATGCTATCGAGTGACTTCACAAGTGTGACACCCACCATGAAGGCTTTGGAAATAATGCTCTAAACATAATATTGTGTCTATGAAATGCTCGTCTTTTGTATTGATTACATTAAACTATCTAATGGTCTGATCCATTTGTGGGGAGGGGATAATTTGTTATACACTTGTTTTTAATGCGACAGTATGTATAGATTCATGCACAAGGTAACCAATTTGGTTTGGCACCTACAGTGAAAAGTGTTTTTATCCTCCTATTATATGTAGTTGATTTTAAATTGGTTGTAAGTTTGAGTATATATGGCAACATACCAAGTGAATTATCTTGCTGTACCAAATGGCTAACTTCAGCATATACCACTATCGAGAATAGGTTGAACTACACAGTAACAGCATAACATGATTTCATGCTATTCTAACATGTCTGTGGCCTGGTGGTGCTGGGTAGCTCTGCAAAGCTTGAAGCTAAATTTAGCGATTGAGAGAGAGGTACAGTTGATACTAACATGTAGACTTCAATACCTTATTTGCTCAGAATCAAACAGAAGCAATAAAGCTGGACTTTGAATGAACCTGTAGCACCTGTAGCCAGTTATATAAGATAGGTCAGGATAGGATAATTTATTCGCCCAAAACAGAGAATAATGGTACACATGTGAGACATTTGAGGTGCATTAAAACATAGTGCATTCGCAGCATATAGTTCTAAATATGTATCAGAGTCAATCATAGTCACAAATTTGGAACATTTATCATTCGTTCATCATTCGGATTGCCTGTTGAACAAGGACTGAGGGAACAAACAGTTTCTGGCCCTTACTTGTCGTATTTGCCGCTTAGAAGGCAACAGCATTGCCGCTGGATGCTTCGTTCACACTAGGGGATGTGATTGCCAATTACATGACCGCCTACCATTTGAGGCAAGATGTTCCACCGCCATCTGCGTCGGTTATAGTGCCATCAGCTGCGTCATCCGCACCGACGTCGTGCCTTTAATTGCCACTTGTCGCAAGTAATCGCAGCCGTTATATAATCTGAGGCTGATTGTTCAAAAACCTATTTTTTGCACCGCTACATATGGTGCGTTCTCGCGATTGGTACACGATTGTCGATCGCATCCCCTTGTGTGACCAAGGCCAAAGTCTCCGCCTCGCTTCTCCTCTCCTCTCCTGTTTCCTTTTTTAACAAGCAGTTCTTTTCCTGAAAACAGTGTACAGGTCAATAGGGAGCTGTTGGAGAACCCACTGTCAATCCTGCAGGTCTGCCGCATTCAGACTATAACGGTATGAGGTGGAGAAGTGAGCGTTAAATCCATAGCTGCCTTCGTCTTTCTCATGTGATATCACCAGAATACGGACACAACAGAAATTCCACTGAACAACACGCAGTCACTTTCCTCAACTTTCAGGCGCGCGATGCTGACCATCCTAACCAGGTACATTACGTTATTTGCTCAAAAACAGTGACAACGTAACATCAGCAAATACCGTGCCTGGCGCCAGGAGCTCCACTTATAGTTTTATACTTTGCGCTACAAATCAAACACAAATATGCAGTAAGATACATTCAAGATAACTGAATAACAATAACGAATTATTTCAACCATACTATAATATTACTCTGCCCAATATGGCACTTGTCTTTGTGCAATGGAAATGTACTGATCGCACACTGACAGGTGTCATCATCGTGGGCATCCTTAGGAGGAGGTTTCTCAACCACCTACATCATCTAATAGCAGAATCATTTCATCCTTTCTATTGAATATATGGACCATCTCATCTGACCTTAAATAAAACCAGATATATTTATTTCCGTAATTTGATATAATCACTTAACAAGGGACTACATTCAATATTCCTAAGCATTACCAACAAGCACACGTAAAGTATTTGATTTGGAATTGTTAATAATTAGTTTTAACGACGCATCTGATCAAATGCTGAAGTTCCTGCCCGGTTACATTGTTATAAATTGCCTACACAAACGCCTGACAGACTTTTTATCCGGAAATGCATGAACTATTGGTCTGATTTGCCGCATATTTTTTCACCCCACAAAGGTTGACTATGACGAAATAGAATAAACAACGAGATCTGGTAGCATTCTTCAAACAAGTTGGAAATAGCTCCCCGCTCCTCTGCGACAGATGTTTGTATTCCAGAACAGACGTCACAACAAGAATACAACGGCTGTGTCCTATTTTCTGCCGGGCGCTCAAGCGGGTCGAGAGCAGGATGTTGAAATATGGATGAAGCTGTTAAGAGTATATTAAGAGGGTTCAGCGAGTTATAAAACCATTTGTGTTAGTTTGTTCTGTTATAATGCGGTCAAAAAAACGGGATGGAATTTATGATTGCCATGCCATTTAACGTTCATTATAGGCGATGATGAAAATTGGACATACCATAGGTTATGCTTTATTCCTAGAGAGGACATCTTATAACGTAGCCGTGTATATGATCCTCATTTAGAAAGGGCGTGCACTACGTCAGTACAATCGCCCACCACATTCCTGGAGGCAAAGATCGCCATTTCAAGTTTCATTTGGAATGTAGAGGTTATGCAATGCGGTGGTAAGGCCCCTTTAAATCACTCGATATTGTGCTTGAAAACACTTGATCGCTGACATTCCCGTTAGCTGACAGGGACAAACCATAACTGACGGCTGCTGGATCAGACGTGCAATTTTACATCTGCACCTATGTGTCAATTTTGGAGTTTCAATGACGCAATATATGAATGGACGATAAAATTTTCTTTCAAAAGCGAGAAGTGATGTGCTAATAAAACAGCACAGCTGCAACGTCATAAACATGTCACATCAATGAAAGCCCATGATTGGAGGCGTGTCAACAACCGCCATAAATACGTGCAAAATATAATGCAGCCAATGTTCGAATCATGACAGCATGGAGATGACCTGAGTATCAGATTGAGTTTTTCATCATAAGACTGGAAGAACATAACTTGATATTTGCACGACGGTACTAAATACATATTGGTGAGCAATTGGGCATGGTCGCACCTATGAAGACATTAAGCAATGCAGCAGCTCTGATTGTTAAGCTCGATGCGTTAGGATAATGGGCTTGAGTAATGTTGTAAATTGTAAGTTCGTCAATAAGCATCCCTAACGTCGAGCTGAATACCTCATGTACATTACGAGTATCGCACCCTGTGAATACACCATTAAGCGTATGCAGGTTTTTTAACGTCACCCAAAAGCTCGCTAGCATATATAAAGCGTAATATTTGATGTGATTAATGCCCATCTAAAACTGATATACAGGCGCCCTCAGCCACATACCTGTCATCATCTATTACAGTTTCGCCGACTTACCTTGAGTAACCTTCCTAGAGGGCGGTAACACCGTAAGTATGTACTGATGCTCTGTGAAGCGTAAATTGCGATTTACTTCAATGTAATGCACACATACACTCATCAATTTTGACTGCAGGTGTCAGTATAGTTAAAAACTGACATACGATATTCATCGCGGGACCTTTGGCTGTTGTGAAGTCGTCCAGAGCACAAAACAATATTAATATAGCTCGTGTTTTACAGATATTCCCCGTGCCCAACTGGTGCTGCACATGATGAACATGATGATTCAAAAACAGTTTTGAATATTTATCAAACCATTCAGTGTATGGCCTGACCATCAATACATCTTAGCGATGGTGCAGTTTCAATATATATATATAATATATATATATATATATATATATATATATATATATATATATAGATAGATATATATAGAGAGATAGATAGAGAGAGAGAGAGAGAGATATATATATCTCTATAGAGAGATAGATATAGAGAGAGAGAGAGAGAGAGAGAGAGATAGAGAGATAGAGGAGAGAGAGAGAGAGGGAGAGAGAGAGAGAGAAACAGAGAGAGATATATATATATTCCTATAGAGATATAGAGAGATATCTATATCTCTAGATAGAGATGTATATATATCTATATTATATCTCTATATATATATCATCCATATATATCCTCTCTATAGAGATCTATATATATATATTATATATATCTATATATATCTCTCTCTCTATATATATATATATATATATATATATATCATATATATATATATATATATAAACGTATAATGTTTGGGTATCCGTAAACGATATATATTGATGTCACTATCGCTAGGGCGTGTGGTTTCCTATCATCTACAATGTCAGCAACTTCTTCTGTGGCTCATGTTCATCTACGGTGCATATTATGAAGTACACCATGACCACATTATTGAGTTGTCAGGTCAACGTCGCAACTGCCATGGTTACAAACAACAGAATGAGTTGATTAATGCAATAGAAGGTACCGAAGCACAGGTGAAGAAACCATCACACCTGTAAGTTTATACTCATTGCTTGGCTTCTGCCCAGGCCTATGTTGCAGTTCAAAACAAATCTTTCGATATGAATCCTCGGCTTAGCAGACAGCCCACTAATTGATGCAAATGAAGAAGCATTTAAAGATATACATAACTTGTCAATCACATGCAGCGTCGCTTATGTAGGTTGTTGTAACACAACTATCCATGCAACTGAATAACACATGACAGCTTTCATAACGACCTTGCCTGCTTATCAAATGCTGCTGAAACTCTCATGATTAATGTTTGGAGCATCATAAATAATTTCTACAATACTAATACGATTCTGGACAGCCGATTTACATGCCACGTGTCCTCAATTGGGGCTATAGCCTCGGTGCAGATCACGACCATGCTAGTGAGTTCTGAGCAGCATAGGTACTGTTCATGACAGGTACGTCTCAGCATGCTTCATATAATGCATGCGCTTTGAACCGCGAATACTTGATATGCTCTCAATAACGGATAGATCGATAAGAAAGTCATTCTATCGAGAAGAAGTGGAAAGGCTGATGAAATGGTGATGTGCTAAGTGACTTAGTTAGTCAAACTGGTGAGAAGCATAGGTAATGTGTTTGGTTTATTATAACAGTCCACTTGCTTTGCTAGGTTGCTTGATCAAGGTTTTTATCATAAGCATGGTAAATACACCTGTTTGCCTTCACGTCTTCTAAATAGGAAACACAGATGGCGCATCCGCATTCATGCACTGATTGACCCCATTATAGTCTGTAATTGTATTTGTCCCGAGGATCGTCCTTGAAATATGATTGCTCTCGGACCATGTAGTATTTCGCGTACATAAAGGTTGCAACAGCGTGACCCCCCTGTTGTTCACCAACTCCTTCTTTATTTCTGTATTTCTGACCAGGATGAGTGAGTTGTACATACAGCGGCTTGCTTTATTGCCCGTTTCGCATCTCGACTGATGCACATCCCTGGAGAAATAACAGCTAATGATGAAAACAGATAGGTCACCACTAGACGTGTCCCAAAAGCCTGGTCACACTCGATAGACATTTACATCGGGCAATAAATCGACAGAATTTTTCTAAGAAAGGCTATTTGAGCAACAGAGAGAGGCTTACAATGTATGACAAACTGCAATTTGGGTAGACAGGACGGGTGTAACGAACCCTGTAGTCATTCATTTAGGCTATTGGGAACGTTGAGGGGTTATCCATATTAGCAATAACGTTTGTTCAATCTGTGTCAACAGAAATACAATTTGATATATTCATGAACACCGTTATCTATTTTTGTTTAGTATTTGATATTTTAGGCAAGTCAGTTACAGGCGAGTGTTTCGATTGTTAGGATTTGCCTTTAATATTATTATCATGATTTGTCGCACCATAACCTAGCTTTAACTTTTTAAGTCAAACCATCACATGGTTCTGCTTGGACCAATGTTGTATTTATCTCACAAGAGGAATATTCTATCATCCTTTAACAAGACACAAACAGTGACTGATATGATGTTAGCACCTCATCGTCATGTTAGACATACAACGCCGGTTGATAATGCCCAGAGATCCTGAGTTTTAATCAAAATAATCCAGAATTTTCCGCTTGGATATATCTAAATGCCTATGATAGATACCATCAGTATTTTGGTTGAGTCACAACAAGTTGCATCCATGTAGAATTGCAAACACATATTGCAAAGACAGTAATATCAATGCCGCCTTCTGTTGATGTAAACTAAACGCATAGTAAACATTTGACTGTTACGTTAACATCGCTTTCAAGATAGATTAATAGATATACACACTGATAGTTAGGATCATGTACATACACAGTATCACCCATTTATTACATATGGCTAAACAAATGATGATAGTAATGCAATTAAGTATGCATACTGAACAGCATTGTTGGGTATTCATTATTCATCAAAGATGCTTTTGCGATATTTATCACTCTGTAGAATCGTTAAATTACACCATTACCCGCCTTAGTTTTGACAATTGACTATATGCGAAGGTACACAAACATGGCAGTGTTTACCTTATTTTTGGTATAAATATCAAGCCAATAGCTCTGTATCCTTGCAGTGGGAACATGTGAGATGGTGAGCTTATACAATGCATTATTTATCGGTTTTTTTACCTTGTGCAACTGACACAGTGTGCAAACAATGCTACTTCGATCCCAGAACTAACCGTGCAAGACAGCTCAGTCGCGTTGCTATTTGTAGATATCATTGTCATTGTTTCAATACATGATGCGTATCATAAAATACATTTACGACAAGTATTAAGCATGCATTCTATTCGTACCACTGTGATTCAAGGAATTAGGTGTCCAGTTAATGATTGTTAATTATTGTGCTTAGCGCATTTCACTCCTCATAGCGATCACTAATCCAACCGAGTTGGATTGCGACAAATGACAGTCTTTGTTGAAATGATTCCTGATCACATGTCTTGGTTCGCAACAAAGCAGGCTGAAAAGGTAACTATGAAATTAGCAATCAAACAAAAAATTAAGCAGTCAAGTATGCTAAAACATCCATTACACATTGACATATAACGTTTTAACGCACAACCAAGATCTGAAAACACCAATTATAAACAAAGAACAACAGTGGAGAAATAGCAGCTTGTTGCGTGCAAAGGAAGGAAAGCGACCTATTTCTCATTGAAGCTTAAATTCAGATCTAACTTTCACAAGTTTCAAACTTATGTTCAGGTGTCATACCAGAGATGTGCAATTACAGTGAAGCGGTTTTCCTAAATATTTCTATTTAGTTGTACTTAAAATATCGTTAGTAAGGCCATCAACTCACTCAATATTTTGTCCAGGTTCTAAACGCGATATAATCCTGTGATTATATTGTTTGCCAAACACACAATAACAAGGCGTTCATCGATCTATAACTGCAGCAAATTTAATCAACATCACACTTTTGGTGAATAACCTTGCTCATCAGCAATAAAAACTAACAAGAGTCGGCATGTGTGCCATCAACATCAATTTTCACAAATGTCTCTCAGCCGACAATGAACTTATCAAAACATTAGTTGCTTACACTCAACAACACACCATAAGCGTCAGATATTATGCACAATAGTAGCTTCATATGTCAGCGGCGTGGGCGCATACTTCCCTTGTATGCTTTGCCTGAGTCATATGAAACATACAGTTGCCTACAGGCCTCTTTAGTGGGTGGTCTGCGGGCGTTCAACGGGTTCTTTACAGGGGGTTGGCCACTGGGTTAAAATAAACAATACGTGCACTATACAGGCCTGTAAGAAAACCGTGCGGGTCCCGCACTGCCTACAGGCCTTCTACGGGCTTAAACCCGAACGCAACCCGTGTATGAAAGTAGTACATGTCCAACGTTTGGCCTCGGGCTGTACAGGGCCCGTACGGGGCCAGAAACCTTCACAAAATCGTACGGTACCTGCAAGGGGCAGCACGACACACCTTGGGGCCCACACGGAACCGCATGGTTTTGGCCCGTACGAGGTTCATAGACAGTCTCGTGTGACTAAGGTATTAAGTATCCAATGAGAGTAATAGTAGGCACCCACAAAGACATTAACTGTATCTAATGTTTTGGCCTGCTTTTATGAAAAACAAGCAATAGCTATATGACTGTTGACTTATGTTAAGGTTGATAAGGCAGCTGGTACTATGAAGTGCCCTTCCGATGGGGGGTCCAGTGCTTATCTGAAAACGAACGAGCCCAGAAGCATTGGGTCATCATTAAGAACGATTCATTCTTCCGTGCAAGTTTCCGCTGCCACACGTAAATAATTTCCACGTAAATAACTTGAGGGGACGGTTGATCCATGATGTAAGTGACATGTGATTAGGATGTAAGTTGTTATTTCATGAATTCCTGACACCACAATTGCATTTTTCGAGAATGATCCGAATCGATTCTCAAAACTAACAACACAGCCTTCGATGACAGATTTATGCACTCGGGGAAAGAGCGCAATTATCTGAAATATTAAAGAAATGCATATGCTCGTTTCCAGTTTATACTTTCAACGATTTACTACTAGCATTATAGCCTCTTGAGCTATCCCATCCTAAACAGGTCATTTATACGAGCATGCTGACGAAGGTTCCTTGCAGCTTATGTCTAACCGCCCGGCCATGTATTATCTGAGATGGGCGCTACCCTGGGTGATTACTAGAGAAGTACACATTAAGTGCACCACATTATTAGTCGCCTTGCCTGATCAATTGTATCGCTCTGTTGATCACGATCATACATCACGGACGAGGCTGTTTATGCGACTAATAACCTATAATAAGACTTCCCTCGAGCAATTATTCACTAATGTTTGTAAGATTGCCAGAAGCGGTTATTTGAGAGAACGTCCGAGCACATTAACAACGGCTATAAACACGATAGATACGCTGCAAAAAGGGCGCTATATCTGTGTGGGTAGTACTACGTCACTGCAAGAGCTATATCCATTGTATGTTAGGCAATAGAGCAACAGTATAAAGACAAATCTTAAGCGTGCCCCTCATCACAACTACCCATAATAATGAAATATTTGTCAATATATAACGTATAAGGCTACGAAGACCAAGATTAAAGTTGACTGTGTTTATAAAATCCAGCATTCGCGTGTATGGAAATTCAATCAATTTCAAAGATCAGCTTCACAAGATGAACACAAATCTGCTAAGCAGACGACTTTGTCTGCAAATAACTTAGTAATGAAAAATTGTTCTTAACAAGCCATCAATGTCTCAGTTGGTGAGATAAGCAAATAAATGAGGGATATGTCTCGTTCTGATCGTTATCTATATTGCCATCTAATCCGTGTTGCTATGGACTGTGGAGATAAGCAGCTATTTAATATGGCTGTGCAGTGCAGTCCCGTACTACCTTGCATACAATGATTAGCAAACATTTACCAGAATGAACGCACACAATTGGTATGCAAAGCAGCTTGTCATGTCAATCAGCATCCTAGACGTCGAGTCCACAGAATCAACTGAACTATAACAGACCTCATGAATCATACCGTCACCAAGTTACTTTGTAGTGTGAGGTATTGTGTTTTATTGTCGGATCATTTAATCTAATGTTACTTATATACCTACTAATTGTCGGAGATCCAACAAGAACACCATGTCTTGTGTTATATACGGCGGCATAAATATTGTTAAATTAATTTTCTCTTTTCGGTCATTATTTTACCATTTATCCGGAACTCGGTGGAGATACTACAAGCTTCTCTTTTATTGATAACATTTACTGTAAGGAACCATGATCTGTGCAAATAACATATATGCTGTTTAAATACACTATCATCAAAATCTCTAAGCATTTTTTACATTGCTTGCATTCATTTTGGTTACTAAAAGTAGGATACGCCAGACTTTTAAGGCACAGTTAATTTTTTGATTTTAATTGATTGTTTCAATCCAGCCGTTAACCATTTATGCCATGTTGTACTTACAATAGGGAAACATCTATCAAAGTGGTCCTTGAATATGTCATGAAAATGAGTATAAGATGCTAGCGCTTTGTCATATTGCATAACATCATCCCAGTTCATGCTTGTTAGGGCTTTTCTACATCAGATAATATTTTCTTCAGAATATTATCTACATTTTACCTTCTGGGAAGAAGGCTAATGCTAACTCTACGGACTTTTCTTAGACCACTCGAACACATTATCGCTCCGTAGGTAACACGAGAGAGGACTCTAGCTCAACGTGGATTTTACTGGATCGATACGTACAGGTTGTATATAGTACTTTAGTCTATTACCAACAAGTCAGGAGCTCAATTCATTTGGTGTGATCATTATGAAGGTCACCGATGCAGAATTGATTGTGTGCCAGTCAATTAGCAATCACGGCAAATCCCCATTAGAGAATGGTATATAACTATGCTCAGACTAAGTGACAATTCAGTTTGATCAGTCTTAACAAGCCTCGTTGTCTGCCAAAGTCTGAGCCACGAAAAATTTATTATGCCAGAAATAATCAGTCCGACAGGTAGCTTTAGCATTATTGTGGCTAAATATGACAAGCAAGTTAATGAAGGCTTTGTCTTTGGATGATATGCATATGCATCAATGATTCTTCCATACTGCCGTCTATCACTTGCATCAATGTCCCACAGACTACCGTCTATCACTTGCATCGATGTACCCCATACTACATTCTGTCACTTGAATCAATATCCCCCATACTGTCGTCTATAACTTGCATCGATGTCCTCCAGACTGTCGTCTATCACTTGCATCAATATCCCCCAGACTGCCGTCTATCACTTACGACGTATGACTTATGCCAAGCTGAGTGCTAAACGTCGAGTGATACCAGTATATTAACGCGAAGGAAATAGACATCGAGTCACCTTCACACATGCATGCTTGATACTCACTCGGTGGGTTTATGTTTTCTGTGTACAATAAAATTGTGCCATTCAAACACGACCACCTGCAACGTGTGCTACCTGGATTTGGTTAAATTAGAGACAAATAGGCGAGATACAACAAAGTTAACATGAATAATAATCTCTGTTTCGCACAGAAGGTGTACAGAAACACTATTATTTGCTTAAACAGCAAACAACACACGAGAACGAAAAAAGAAAACAAATAAAAAAGTTACAATAAAAAAAATTCTTTTAACAGAGCTTAAGCTTCATATCGGGTAAGCGCTGATGATGAATCCTCATCTCTAATTGAAAAAAAGCTCCTTTATGAGCATGGCAATATTCTCATGTTCAGAATTACATGGTGGGCTAATAATGGTCGTATTATATCAATACGCAGACCACCTGTGGCAATGAACCTATCATCATCCCATATTATTTTGCGACTTACTTTTGAACAGACTAAATAGGACAGTAGCCAAAACGTGTAGAAGTGTTTGTTGGATTAGGTAAATACTGCTTTACCAGACTGAGCCATTAGCGTAGATCAGGTGATTGATTTGCTTACATGTATTCATCAATATCAGTGAGAAGCTTCGGAAAAAATATATCAACCAAATATAAATGACTTTCTAACATTCATTGCTCGAAAATGATTACAGCACTGCTTCGAGATATTATGGGCGATATTATCCTGTACCTGACCTTCAGCTAGCATAACCGTTCGCCATATGTTTATTTGTAGGAGGCTAGTATTTACATCAAAACATTTCACCAACTCGCTCCAACTATCACCGTGCGATTTATCACATTTCGCATATCCTGCGGAATGTGTGAATGCTAATGTTACTTCCAAGAGGTAAACAAACGTTTAAAGGCGTATGTATTCGTATAGTTTGTTCATTTCTATATCACTGGTCATCAGACCCGAGGCCACAGTTGCGCTTGGATATTATTGCCATATTAATGTCACTTATGGCTAATTAGGACATCATTGACAATACATCATACACAACCTCACCGCAGTCCGCGTGACGTCAATACCCATGCGGCTGATTGACGCATGGTAATGTTCATATTGACATGGCCCGCTTTGGAAATACTGCTGAATCAAATAAGTGCAAGTGCAAGGTTTTGCCGCATAAGAAAGTATTTGTGTAAGAACAACACGATCGTTGCGGAGCGATCAGTTACCTGCCTCACGTCTTGCATCAGCATAATGCACAAAACATGCATAGCAGTGATGGATCGGCATCCGTGATTAAATAGATATAGTCTTCCATACGTAGGAACGAATAACACTGGTGTCTGTAGACTCTGATTTGCCATAGCAACGAGTCAATCGCTAGCTGCTGTTGCTTTGGCCATTTGCTTTGTGACATTGGCGTGAGTAACCACTATGGGGCAAAGCAAACAGTATAGTTGACATTTACTCTAACATCAGCAGTTTTACAATCGTTACCACGTCATCACATCAGGCAACATAGTAACACGATCTCCTACCACAGAATTAGGTCAATCATTCGAAGCTCATTGAAATTGACGATTTGGCAATCCATAAGAATAACTTTATCATTAGATACCGCACACGCTATTCCAATGTAACGTCACCGGGAAACCTGCATTGGATATATAACCGGCTAATGTGACATACATGCCAGAGGACGAGGAAGCATCAAGTCTATAGAACTATCACCCATTAGTCGTTTTTTACTCCTAATCAGCTCCTGTCCATCAGACAATCAAAGAGGAGAAAGACGATTGTTTTCTCATATTTACATAAGAAGATATTCCGCTAGGATTGGTTGCCGTCAAAAAATGGATGAATATGGCTCTTTAGGAATGTCACATGACATAAAACACTGTGAAGGTATTATCCAGTAATCTTTTCGACAACATGCAGGAATATGCCACACCAACAGTATCACGTTATTTACCATAGCGCGCAGCCTTGATAATATTATGAAATATAATCATAACCTCTTTGCCCGTTCACATAACTATGTTTGCATTCTTTCAGCTGTGAGTTAATTGGACTTTTCGTTAAAGTTATGCTATTTCTTCTGTGCCTTCCATGCTTGACACAGTACAAATGACGCAATAAAAAGCGAGGGCTGTGAGTTAATTGGACTTTTCGTTAAAGTTATGTGATTTCTTCTAAATGACGCAATCAAAAGCGAGGGCCTGATATAACATCCATGTCGAAAAAAAGAGCGGCTATTCATTCTAGGGTAGACTGAGAATATAAGATCCTTCTTACATTAACGAGTGCTATATCAGCCAGTTCACAATAGATTGCACCCACATTGCATACTTGACGAGTTACATTTGCGCCGCCTGAACCGTGGGCCAATATAAATGGCGTGATTGGCACTCATCACAACAGCGACAGTTTTACCGTCGTTACCGCATCAACAAATCATTCAAACGACCAGGCGAGCCAGGACACAACAAAATTAGTATTTAAATGAAATCAAACGGATTTGATGAAGTGCGTCATCTGGTTCTATCTAATATTTTGTCATATCACGATTTACACGATTGTATTTGAACACAAACGTGTTTTTTTGTCAATAGAATCTATCCTAGCATTAAGAACGATTCGATGTTGTGTTATGTACATTACTGACCATCGCTAATTGACGGTATTGATTGTTTAATACATCATCGTAGTCAATCACTAATCAATTAACTAAATGTCATTGTATTGCTCTTGTTGACTGAGAACTCCTCGAGGGACACTACTTTGTTGCGATGAACATCATTGCATGAATACGAAGTCGGGCACAATTGATGTAAATTCAATCTCCTTTCATCTATGACAGCAAAGGCCGTATTCATGATGAAAAGAACGACTAGATTAAAGATGGATGCATTGCTACACCCACTGTATTGAACGTTATTGAAATAATGCCGATATATGTTTGAATGGTAAATCTACAGTGGCAGAGAGCCAAATGGATACAGTCCTCACCACACCCCCCAGCACCACAACACCCCCCCCCCCCCCCCACACTTTCCTGCTCCATGTCACATCACTATTCTAATTCTCCATGGCCATCTATCTGAATCGCGCAGGATGAAGAAACATCTGATGTGACATTACGCTGCTGGATGTTAGCGTTATTTTCTACCGTGATAAGTACCAGGGACCGGAAAGCAAGAGTCACGGGACAATTAATGGAAAAGACGACTGCAACAAAGGATCGAGGGATGGATATTGCATACAATGCAATGGCTATTCAGAGCCCATACACACGCCAGTGACACACAGAGCCCTTTGACGAGTTGATCTGGTGTGCGATGAGCCTGCTCAACAGTTCAAGCCACCGGGGCCCGGCAGTAGGCAACCACTGTGAACGGCATCATGATTGTCAATACGACAAGGACATGCGCATTAGGCTAACCTTAATCTGTGTGAAGGAGGACAAATAATCGAGGACAAATATTGCAACAACCTGTCCTTTTACCTGTAGCCACATATTTGTGGGACATAATCGGTATTCCGTCCTAATTATAAATATATCTGGGTGTTTTGAAATTCCATTTTATCTTCAACATTGATCTCATTTCGCGATAATTGTCAATTTTCCTCTGAGTGATTCATTAGAATGCCGCTGCTACAGATAAAACGTTTCACAAATAATAAGAAATTCCCCAATTTTGTGCTGACAATAAGTCGTGCGGTGTTTTAGTAAATGTAGTTCGATTGCATGTAAAACATACGCCTGTTCCTAATCAGTGAGCTTGGAAGAGAATTAAGTCAATCGCTTAACTCATACTTGCACAAAACAAACCACATATTGTCAATATCCCCATGGTAATTAGTGCGAAAGGAATTTTGTTTTGATGACAGTCATCGATGGCGACCCACGTTAAGGTGTCGTTTATGACCATATATGGGAGACCGGATGTGGGTCCGTAACAGCCTAACATCAACATTGACGAGCAGACCATTTACTGATACTCAATGTATGCTGATCATAACGCATCAGTCTGCTGCATATGCGCGTTCAAAAGGGTCACAGCACGTTAATTTCTTGATATATCAAATAGGGCTGCCATAAAAAATAGATATTGCTGTCTAACATTGATAACCAGACCCACAGCAGCAATATACCTGTCATCATTATCATTTTGCTTGTTTACCTACAGCAGCTAATGCGTCGACCTTGTACGCAGCACGTAAACATGCATGTGACCTCGCACACCTTAACAACCAGGCAACATGGTGTCCGGCGAACTTTTGTTTTTGGAACGCGTGCTAACATGTTGATATGTGCTCGACCAAAGAAGTAAACGCATTGTATAATGGTTTCGAAAACAATTGGTTTCGCCAATATTTCATAGATGTGCAATCAGGCGACATAACACAAGGCACAAGATACATTGCACTGACTGCGCACGTATCGGCCACCATGAAAGTCTGAAACGACCTGTGTCCTCAGACGAGCATAGTTGTTGTCCGGGGGCATTCAATATTGTAACTTTGCCTCGTGGACTCACCAATCATGCTGGTAAGCGTTAGACAGATACTTGGCCATTGCGGTATGTAATCGATTGTACTGTATACCTCACCTCAGGTAAGGTAACCTTGTATTTCATGGGTACCTGGCAGGTGTTTACATCAACACAATTCGCGATACATCGCCATAACGTTTTTCCTCATAAAGATGCCATTGCAAAGAAATCTTACTTGTAAGCAACACCTGCCGTCGCCGCCGTAGGTCATCCTCGAGACAGAAAATCGGTCTTATTGACCCAGCTTCCTTCACAAATATCGTTCATTCGTTCTCACACAAAATTGCAACAACAGAGTTTATGCAATGCACACGTGGTACGACCAGCCTAGTTGTTGTTAATCCAAGATAATGCATGGCACAACACGTGCAAAGCATTGATAATAATTGGCTTGACATAATTGCGGTGATCGTAGAGATTTCTTACACAGTCTTCCATGTTTAGACAGAACACGAGCAGAAGAGTATAAATGGTTAACAATGTATGCTCCTATCATTTCTATGTCGACCAACGATTTAGAATTAGTGTTTATTCCTTAATAATGAATAAACGTAGGCAATAATTTGTACCATGTTGCAATAGAGTAGGTAGTCTGTGGTTAATATTATGCCGGACATGATGCTATTAAGCAAACCGCTCACGTCGATATTCAAGATAATGTGTGGGAACACTACTATGAGATATGCTTCTTGTTCTAACCCTAGAGCAATGATCAGCAATATTAGGCTTATTCGCCGCCTGACCATTATGGTAGTTACGACAGGCTGAATCAAGGCAATGCATTGTCGGCCAGGATTAACTCAAAATCCGTTAGTCTCACTATTTTCATCACAAATGAAAGATAAAATGATTGAATGGGCTGACTATGCGTTTCACCTTCACATTTCATTAAATCCCTGTTATGATGAGATGCCCGTCAATCGATAACGAAGTCACGATGGTCGAAAGCTTCAGCGCATATATTACGAGCAAACATGAGTGTAATGAAAGAGGAACGCAAATTCCCTGATGGACCTCGAGGGTCGTCGTGACCACTAAGACTACATCGACGGAGTGAAGATGTATATTGTTGCCCCAACATTAATAACTACATTAGGAACGTTCATAGACTCCGCGTTAATTGCTCCCAAATTAACCGCATATTATACAATCACCTCAAATGTAAATATCATGACAACATTTACCCTTGTTGTAATAATTGATAGTTAATGTTATCATCTTCCTTTAAAAATCTCGCTACAATATCCACAATTTAGGATTTTACACAAATAAATCTCACCGTTACACATTGGCTTAGTAATATATGGGGACAGAGAAGGAATAAGATTTATAACTGTCTCATTTAGAAGCATTATATACTCAACAGCATTTCTAGGCATTAATACGCTTATGATGCAAATTCGCTTATGACACAGGACACCCTTGTACTGTTTATTTTTTATTTTGCTTCATTTCATCGCTTTATAAAGGCAGCATATCAGAATCGTATCTAGCATGAAGTCGTGGCACCACTCACGTGATATACATGCGACGGAGATCTTTATTGCGTATGTCACGTTCCTCTTCTTTGAAGTCGGGTTGAACTCGGTCTTTATGTCGTATAACGCACAAAGAGACGTCGCAATAACTCGATTCTGCGAATGCCCTCGTTTCGTAATGGTATTTAGGGCCGTATTTACTGGCATGTTATGAATGGTGTACATGTAACCTTCGTTCCTTCACCACTCTACGCGATGTTGACATCCTCCTCTCCCTCCATGGCCATATGTCTCTATTGTGGAGGAGAATGAGTTAGTCGACATGTCTAAAGCACGTCCTCAAATCACCCTCTATTATAACTGGTCAACGTTTCAACTCGGCAGATACAGAACCCAACTAGTGATAATAGCTGGTTATTGAGACAAATAGGTCACCACCACTCGCGGTTTGAAGGAAGGAAACCTTGCCACACCACGCACGCATAGACAGCGGGCAATATATCTTACAAGTGCAAGAAAGACAATTGAGGAATGGAAAGTAGCTTACATGTAGAGATCTCATTGGTTCGGAATTGCAAGAGGTGGAGCAGGAAACCGTGCCATCATATGAATATTTTTGGTTACTAATCAATCAAATATGACGCTGAATTTGTCGTCAGACAAACATCTCTGATATTTACCTACAACTGTATCACCAAATATTAACAACTATAATCGTAAACACGTCCAGATCGAATCGGAATCGTTGTTAAATTAATATGTGAAGCTTCGATCACAAACATTGTCCCGTCAACGAATGTGTCTATCCCACGGAGCGATCCCTAGGTATACCCGTCCATATCACACGGAGCGGTCCCTAGGTATACCCGTCCATATCACACGGAGCGGTCCCTAGGAATACCGTCTCTCTCCTACAGAGCGGACCATAGGCATACCGCACATATCCCACAGAGCAGGCCCTAGGCATACCGTCCCTTTCCCACGGAGCGAGCCCTAGGCATCCACTTCCCTATCCATCGAAGCGGGCCCTAGGCATACCATTCGTATCCGAAGGAGCGAGCCCTAGGCATACCCGTCCATATCTCACGGAGCAGGCCCTAGGCATACCGTCCGTATCCCAAGGAGCGAGCCCTAGGCATACACGTCCCTATCCAACGTAGTGGGCCCTAGGCATACCGTCCATATCCCACAGAGCGATCCTCATCATGACGTCACTTCGTGGTTGAAAGCTATGGAAAAACGAAATAAAAACAAATTCACGGATATAAATTTTCTAAATATAACATAGTCAACATCTCTCGGTGTCGCTTCCATTTAATTATCCTCTCTTGCTATTTGTCTCTACCCCTGTATACGAGTGCAACATGACCCGCAAGCTTCCAGGAATAGTCAGGCTATCTACAACTTGTCACCCCGTATTGTGAAATCCGAATGACAAGGCAGGTTCACTTTCTGAAATCCGCTAACGTTCATATGGCCTCACCGGACTGCTTTTAACCCCTTACAAAACCCCCACCCCTTGCACTCCTACACGCCTTCCTCGTGATAACTTGATCAACAGCTACCGACCCTACCGCCCGACCTTACAGCCTCACTTGTTCCCCTTTGAGCCAAGATCAATGAGCCTGAGTGGAGCCAGATAGCATGTGACATACTCCTGATGCAATGGTGTCAAGCCCTGGACAATTCTTTTCCCCCGGGTTATTACGCCTCGCTTTCTCGCTAGGCGGCTAGTTAGCGGTGGTTTCGGCAAATTTTCAGCACGGATGAGCACCACTTTCAATTAATTCAGATAAAAACAAACTGCATGGTTGCTTGGATCAGAATGTCGCTACGACGCAAGATTGAGAAAAAGGCCCAAACCAACGATGCATACGCCTCCAGGCTCCCCTTCTGTCTGTCAGATGACTGCATGGCACAGTCTCTATACACAAGTTCAAAATGAGAAATGTTCTCTTGAACGTCGCGTTCATTTTTATTGTTTCATTAATATTAACATCAGCGCACTGCTAGCCACCAGCTGGTGTAAATTCACAGCTTTATTATTTAGCCGATCGGGGTGTAATTGGGGCTGAATATGAGACAGGGCACAGACGCCAATATTAGACACTTACTGCACAACCTCTCCCCCCCCCCTCATGGGGTGGTTAAACATCCACACACAAAATGAATTTACTACTATGTGCATCATTTGAATCAGATCGCGTTATACGCTTGATATACATCCTATTCCACTAGAACAAACATTGTATTTAGTATTAGTAAGCTGACAGAAGTAAACAACATTTTGTGGAAGACCTGTATCCTACATCATTCAAGGGAATTTTGGGGATAGCTTTGTCATTTTGGATAGGAAAATGCTGTTATAATAATGGTACTATAAGAACGAAAAGTGATTACTTGAGTTTATCAACTATCGGTATGAGACACTTATATACCGAAAGTTCTGGTAAAGAAAGAACTTTTCGGGATTAGGATGGGCTTTCTATGCGACGATAAGCAGCATTGAATACATATATTTATATATATATACATATTTATATATATATACATATATGTTTATATATATACGTATATATATATATATATATGTGTGTGTGTGTGTGTGTGTGTGTGTGTGTGTGTGTGTGTGTGTGTGTGTGTGTGTGTGTGTGTGTGTGTGTGTGTGTGCAATCGAGCGTTAATTATTCACCTACACCTCGTCAATTAACCAAGACTAACGTTAAGCATTAACATACACTTCGTCAATGGATGTGAACAATGACGTTAATCATTCCCTTCAACCAGGACCAACGTTATGTGAGTTGATGGATACGCCTGCATGAACATCAAATCATCAAACTCATGCCGTTCCCGAATGTCTGGAACAACACAGAGATTATATAGCACGTAACCCTGTGTGGAACGAGAGAGACAAAACAATGTGTTTTAAAACCAGATCTGCATCATAAGCAACCAACAATAAAAGCTTCAAGTGCTGGTTGATGCCTTATATGTAATGATAACTATGACACATCACGTAATTCCAAGGCCACTTCTGGCAACATGTACAAGCTAAATAAGGTCTATGAATAATTAACAACATATACACAATAAAGGTTACCAATGACATGAATGATTGCCGTCTATCATATATAATCATGCCGCCCGTAGAAATATACTTGTCATCATCCATAATAACCGATTTGAGTATTTAGTTGACGTTTTGGTTGCGCGCGCAAGTGAAAAACATGGCTGCCTTCTTACCCACCAGATGGCTTGTCTACCAGCTAGGTATTTAGTCGTAATTGGGTATCCACAATCGGAAAGGTATTTACACATCTAATATATCATGCTCAACACATTGCGCCGTGATAAGCCAATTGGACGTGTTCAATTATGTTTTGTCTTTTGCCACCACATGGTCCTAGCTGTTGGTGAACGGTTCGTCAATGATACAGAATACCTCCTCCGAGATAAGATAATATCGTGGCTTCATCATCTGTTCCAAAGTTATGGAACTTGTCCAACAGGTGGTGTAAAATTGAGGATATCATGTTTGCTATACATCATTCATTATTTGGTCAAATTAGGATAAAATTAGCCGTGCACGACGGTAGTATAAATATATACCGTCGTTCGCGAGGCGATGTACGTCTTGCGGTGAGCGTTTTATTTCGAGTGCACGTAGCTTCTCATCGATGTTGTGTACTTATGTATCTATATATGTCGAGAATTGAGATGAATATCCTTTGAACTAAACTATTTTGGTTATCCACTGTCTCGTGATTATTTAGCATTTGTGACATGAACTTTTAGAATCACAACTTTCGTTCACGGCAACCCCCATCCTGAAAATATGACGTCACATTTCATAGTTTCAGTTTCACTCGCCATGATGCTGCACTTAAGTGCATAGCTGTAGTATACATTTGCCGCGCAACGGGGTATGTTTTTTGGCCTGTCGGCTTGTACGACGGGTTTTGTTGGGCCTCGTATTTGAACGACGGGGTATGCTTTTGCTATTTTTCAGCTTAATCCGCATGTATTGAACAGCGAGGGGAATCATTTAAGGACCGATAAGATAACGTAATGAAGATGAGCAGATTGCTTTTCGATTGACCAATAGTGACCGTAAGTCGTGCCATGGGAAGATAGATACAATATTCGTGTAAGCTTGTCGCATTACGCAAGTGCTTGCCTAATCTTTATAAATTATATGCTGTGTGTTTACCGCTTCGTTTGTTTGCTCATCCTCATCAATGTGACGTGCAAAATAATTATTTTTGTATATCATGTATGCGCATGCATATATTCAAACACGCATGCTGTCACATATATCTTTATACATGCATACATACATACATACATACATACATACATACATACATACATACATACATACATACATACATACATACATACATACATACATACATACATACATACATACATACATACATACATACATACATACATACATACATACATACATACATACATACATACATACATACATACATACATACATACATACATACATACATACATACATACATACATACATACATACATACATACATACATACATACATACATACATACATACATACATACATACATACATACATACATACATACATACATACATACATACATACATACATACATACATACATACATACATGCTATGCTGTGTTACACTGTGACATGGTATGATATCTATGTCATGCTGTGACATGTTATGATATCTATGTTATACCGCTTATAGTTGTAGCTTCTAGCACTGTACACATGAAATGGACTAAATGCGGCACTGCTTCACACATTTTACGTTCTTTATTATAGCCCTTTTATATTGCTCTTATATAATAGCTATTATAAAGGACGTAAAATGATATGTGCTATCCGGATCATTATCAGTATCATTGCATAAATACAGCATATGTAAAAGAGTCAGCAGTAATTTTGCAGTAATCTGTCACAGATGACGATACAAACTCTCACCTTAGGACACAAAAGACAATCTCTTCATTGCAAGATGCTCCTAACATGTGTTTACCCTTGTGACTCATTATTGCCTTCAACCTAAGTTTTAACCAGTTTCACAATGACGAACTACTATCAACAGATTGATGAAGTACGACAACTACTCCGTCCAGGCCGCAGCGCTCTCACGTTACTACCAAGACAAACCACCTGCATGATGAATTCATGTGTTTACAGTGGAAATTAAGTGGCTACCTTGATGTAGCAAAATGATAAACTGCTATAGCGCACGGTGCAGATTTTCCACAATCTCATTTCTTCATTGTAATTTGTATTAATAGCACGATCTAATCGTGAGTGAGCCGTGAGCTGCCTGACAAATTATTAATACATAATGTCGGCTTAGTTATCCGTCTAATGTCATAATTTGTCGTATCACGAAGGACTAAGTAAATATCGAACCTTCTCACCCCACGCCAAACCACTCACACACACCTTTAGAACGAGAGTGGTGATTATTATAGACATGCCTTGTCGATTCCACCAGAAATATGCATTGACGAGTATTTAAGAAATATCCATTGTCGATTTTTCAAAGGACACGAAACATCATCACTGGATTCACTACTAGAAGCGCATCAAGCGTAGCTGTTATATGAGGTCATTAATGGTGGTATGCTTTTCACGGCCTCGTGCGTGTGTGTGTTCTCTTGTAATAGATATTTATGATGACATCTACCAAGTTTACACCACAGTTTTTCCAAAATAAATGGACATTCAAACAAAATGCTTCTCTCCCTGATATATTAATATTTGCCTTGCAAATTGTTTTATTTTATGACGCTGTAATCCAGGATGTAATCCGTCAAGGTCACTTCCCATCCCAATCGACTTACATTCGCGTCAATAAACGTGACGGCGCGCACTGCCTAAATGACCTCTCACGTACATGTATGTATATATACGCCATATACCTGTTTTAGGAACTCAACAATACTACCAAGACTCCATTTTATGCAGGGACATCAGTTACACTTAGTTCCTTACGATCTCTTAATATGAAGAACATCCGAAATCATTATCCTTATAAAGCAATCAGTCAGCAGACGCCCCGACGAAGACGTTGCGAAGACTACTTCGGCCATTCAGGACACACTGCAGGGATATCTGTACGCCACCAAATAGCCGTTGACATCATAAGCTAGCTGCTTACCAGACCTTACACTACAATGATGTGGTACCCATTTAAAGTGCCTATCGCACGGTTATAGGTACTTTGCTGAAATCAATTAATAATGTGATCAATAAACCGGTCCAATAACTGTCGCATCTGATCCGTTAAGGCCAAAATGTGATAAAATGTCAGTTCAAATTAGCGCGCCCGGCAACAACGTTGCGGCAGCCATTATCTAGGTCAACCATGCGTGTGACGTCAGGTAAGGGAGGCCGTTCTCAGAGACGCACGGAGTTCCCCGTTGTTTACATTTTTGGAGTTCGTCTCTCGTTTTTGGGATTTTGGATCGTTTTTAGCCATCTTGTGACCGCCTGAACGCGATGTTAATGGTTGTTGTGTTGGGGGCTGCTCGTGTACCAGTCGGGACGGCGTTTCCTCGTAAGGACGATTTAAAAAACAATGGATTGGCCAGGTACTACGATCGCGAGACAAATGGCCGGGCCTGGGCAAGTACTCGTTTGTGTGCTCGGTTCATTTCACCGAGGAATGTTTTGAGGAGGCACCGAAACTCAGAGAAGAGCTTGGTTGGATACCACGATGTAAGCGGGTTATAAAGGAAGCTGCTGTGCCTACTCTTTTTGCGAAGGCCTCTGCTGTCAAGCAATCAAGAAAGGATGGTGAGGCAAGTGAACCCCTCCCACCCCAGCCCAAGAGAAACAGACCTGTCTTTATCAAGAGAGAGAAGCACAGGGTGAGATTTGATGACTTTCTTGTTGTATTAGTATTGAATAAATAGTCCATTATCTTGTTAAGTTGACGGTATGGTTGCCAGGCAAGTATCATTCTTATGATATGATATGTTGCTTTTTACAGTGCTCCATTACAGTGCTCCATTACAGTGCTTCATGGCAGTGTTTGTTTTTAAATTTGCGAGTCATTAAACTTGTTATCATGTGCTGATATGCCAAATATATGTAGGTCACGTATAATTGGTTCATTGTATCACAGATATCAGAGTACAGGTGACAACAGAAGCTGTGGATCCAGTCTTCAAGCTAAGATACCCCAAGTTTAAGCAGGGGCATATTGTCACTAAAGTAGCAACAAAGGCAACATTTGGTGAATATTTTTTCTGATATATGAAATGTAAACAATAACAAATTCAATTATCATGGAGGTATAAGGTTATAGGCAACAGTCTGGTGTGCAAGCTGTGACTTGATTCCTGTTATGTTTCAAAGTATGTCAAGTGCCTGATGGCTGAGTTCTTGCTGGTTTGCTATGAGCCAACACTGCCCAAGACAGAAGCACCACCTCCAATGTGTGCCGATGTGATGAGACCAGATCCACGACAAGCCATTGAGGCACACCAGAGTAGGTTCTGCATGTATCAAGACAAGTCCTAGGTGAGTGGAAGGTAGAGGAATCCTTGATAGTCTGGTGCTGGGAAGTTATGTTGTATTGTTGTAACAGCGCAGGCTGGTAACGGAACTCGTATCTTTTGTCCAAGATGTCCCCAGCACCAGCAAACAAACTGCCTGTATGCAGTATACCTGTGACGCCTGTTAGATAACCATGTGACATTATTGATTTAACCATGCTCAAATATTTTTTATCATACCAGTATCAATAAGTATAATTAAATCGTAAATAATGACTGTTAGCCTTCGTACAGATTTATGTGTAAATAATAGAAAACATTGTCACCTTTGTACATCATTATCTGACATGTGCCCGTGTTGTTGTCTGTAGGAGAAATATCCCACTTGCAAGGCCCAAGGTTTCAAACAGATTGGGCTGAAACCAGGATGCTGGGTTATGCCACCAATGGGAATGGGGCTGTTCTCTATTGAGGTCATGACTCAATGAATTTCCACACAGCACACAGATTCTTCCACCTCTGCCATTGGTTGACAGTAGCCACACAAACACCTGTAACATGATGTAATGATGGGAATATCAATGTATGTAATAAAGGATGACATATTGTATGGCAAATATGTTTTAGCCTCTGCATTCATAGAAACTCTGATGTAACACTGACCACGATGATAATATAATACCATAATACCAATAAAGTTTGCAATTCGTGTGGAGGAGCATTTACATTTAAATGGTACAACTTTGTAAACATTAACCCTTGCAACCACTTGATTTGATAAAAACTTTGTGGTATCTCATGTCTGCTGTCTGATATGGAAGAAGTATTTGCTGCAAAGCTCTGTTGTATAGTCTACTGTTAGGAAAAGAGGTTACATATTTTGTTGAAATTTATGGATTAACTTCGTTACACACCAACACATATACGGTGCACAAGCAGAATCAGACATAGCTTACCAAGCATTGTTCTGTAGCAGCCCTATGTCCTGGGCAAGATGACCTGCGTGAGACCCAGACGCAGCAGTGACATCGCCAGTGTCTTTTTTCTCTCATCGGAGACGTCGGATTCGCTCATTTCTGGTTCGAATCTGTAAGGCAAAACTTGCTCTGCCGAAGCAACGATAGTTTGCGAATGACCTGTGCCATACCATGTCTCTTCGTCGCTCTCCGGAAGTGATGAAATAACGAAATTTCCAGCAGCCATTTCTTACTAATTGTAGTGCAGACTGCGCCTCGCAACACATCTTTAAAGTTGAATTTCGATCAGAAAGCGCGCACTTTGACAATTGACACATAAACAGAATAGGTACTTCCGGGTTATATTTCCGTTATCTGGCGAAAAAAATGACATGATTTTTCGTGCAATAGGCACTTTAAAGATCAAGCAGGTATTGCTCTGGGCGGAAATATATACAAAATTCAAATCAGAAGCAGGACGAACTAAGAAACAATACTTACTTATTGAGGTTTTCAAAACAATGATTTGAGCAAGGCAAGCAAAAATGAGCGCACATGCTATTCAATCAAAATGTGGCGTTGGTCACCACATTTGCTTGATATTGCTCGGCTCATGGTCAGTGACAACAAACACCAAATGCGCCACCGTTCATAACATATGTAAGTAAGGCCCGGACCGGTGAACCGCCGACCGACCGACCGACCACGTGGATAGACGATGTATGCTACAATGCGACTACCACTCAGCAGTAATTCAATTACACTGATGAGATTAATAATGGCAACTTTCCCTTAGAACATTCCAGCACATTATCAACAGCTAAGAGATATATCCCTAATAGATTATGCATTCTGCACAAAACCACATGACAAGTGAATGGCCATTATGACAAGTAAATGTCGGCACACCAATGGCATCAACTGGTGAGGCTATGTGATCAGGCTAATATCGTTCAATTTCATTCGATTTCAATAACCCTACCCTTTTCAGTTGTTAAAAATGTGCTCATGGAAGGTTGTGTAGCTGTTCTTATCTTTGTATTATTTAGTCCTATGCATTATTTGGTGTGTATATTACATTAAATAGTACCATTAGCAAAGAGTTCATCGCAACCTCATAAACCGCGATAGTGTGACCATTGTCATATAAACAGTGTTTAACAATAGAGGTAATAAGCGAGGGTGTCATATGTTATGTTTGGGACATATACAGCTAAAAGTGGTAATATTAATTATTTTAACTTCAGAAAATACCACTTCCGGGATTAAGTTGAACTACACAGTAACTGCATAACATGATTTCATGCTATTCTAACATGTCTGTGGCCTGGTGGTACTGGGTAGCTCTGAAGCTGAATTTGGCAATTGAGAGAGAAAAACAGTAAATACTTACAGGTATACTGCAATGCATTATTTCACAGAATCAAACAGAAGCAATTAAGCTGGGATTTGAATGCACCTGTAGCACCTGTAGCCAGTTCTATAAGATATGTAAGGATAGGATAATTGATTCACCCAAAACAGGGAATAATGGTACACATGTGAGACATAAGTGGTGCATTGAAACATAGTGCATTCATAGCATATAGTCTTGTAAATATGTATCAGAGTCAATCATAGTCACAACTTTGGAACATTTATCATTCGTCCATCATTCGGATAGCCTGTTGAACAAGGACTGAGAGAACAGACAGCTTCTGGTCCGTACTTAGAAGGCAACAGCATTGCCGCGTAATGCCTCGTTCACACTAGGGGATGCGATTTACAATTACAAAACCGCCTGACATTTGTGTCAAGATGTTCCATCACCATCTGCGTCGGTTATCGTGCCATCGGCTGCGACATCCGCATCGACGTCGTGCCTCTAATTACCACTTGTCGCAGGTAGTCGAAGCCGTTATATAATCTGAGGCTGATTGTTCAACAACCTATTTTTTGGCATCCGTTACATTAGGCGCGTGTTCTCGCGATTTATGGTGCAATTCCACACGATTATCGATCGCATCCCCTAGTGTGAGGCCAAAGTCTCTGCCTCTCCCCTCCTATCCTTTCCTGTTTCCTTTTTTTAACAAGCAGTTCTTTTCTTGACAGATGTTTACAGGTCAATAGGGAGCTGTTGAAGATCACACTGTTAATCCTGCAGATCTGCCGCATTCAGTCTTTAAGGTATGAGGTGTAGCAGTGAGCCTTAAATCCATAGCAGCATTCGTCTTCCTCGTGTGATATCACCAGAATTCGGACACAACCAACAACAGAAATTCCACAGAACAACACAGAGTCACTTTCCGCAACTTTCATGCTCGTGATGCTGACCATCCTAACCGGGTACAATCCGTTATTTGCTCAAAAACAGTGACAATGATACATCAGCCGTGTCTGTTGCAATACAAATCAAACACAAACATGCAGTAAGATACATTCAAGATATCTGAAGAACAATAACACATTATTTCAGCCTTACTGTGATATTAATCTGTCCAATATGACACATGTCTTTGTACAATAAAAATGTACTGATCGCACACTGACAGGTGTCATCATCGTGGGCAACCACCTACAACATCTAATAGCAGAATCATTTCATCCTTTCTATTGAATATATGGACCATCTCATCTGACCTTAAATATAACCAGATATATTTATTCCCATAATTTGATATAATCATTTAACAATGGACTACATTCAATATTCCTGAGCATTAGTGAAGAGTTTGGGATCAGATGGGTAACAACAAGCACACGTAATGTTATTGATTTGGAATTTTTCAGAATTAGTTTTTCCGACGCATCTGGTTAAATGCTGTAGATTATGTAGCATAATTCATCTTCAGTGCGCTAAGAACATCACTTCCATCAGTGCAATAGCAGGAAATTACTTGATAATTTTCTCAACGTTACTTATGTATATAAATTGTGAAGTCCTTGTCCGGTTTCACTGTTACAAATTGCATCCACTAACGCCTGACAGACTTCTTCTCCGAAAACGCATAAACTATTTGCCCATGTTTATCCTTTTTGCCGCAAATTGTTCACGCCGCAAAGCTTGAATATGACGAAACAGAATAAACAACTAGATCTGGTAGCATTGTTCAAACAAGTTTGAAATGGCTGCCCGCTCCTCTTTGACAGATGTCTGTGTTCCAGAACAGACGTCAAAACAAGAAAACAACGGCTGTGAAAATCGAACATACCATAGGTAATGCTTTATCCCTAAGGTGTATAACTAATAACTTCGCCGTGTTTATGATCCCCATCTAGAAAGGGCCCACCACATTCCTGGAGGCAAAGATCCCCATTTCAAGTTTTATTTGCAGTGCGGTGGTAAGGCCCCTTTAAATCAGTCGATATTGTGCTTGAGAACATTTGATTGCTGACATTCCCGTTAGCTGACAGGGACAATCTATAACTGACAACTTCTGGATGAGACGTGCAATTTTACATATGCACCAATGTGTCAATTTTGGAGTTTCCATGACGCAATAAATGAATGGACAGTAATATTTTCTTTCAAAAGCGAGAAGTTATGTGCTACTAAAACACTGCACAGCTGCAACGTCATAAACATGTCACATCAATGAAAGCCCATGATTGGAGGCGTGTCAACAACCGAAATAAATAAATGCAAAATATAATGCAGCCAATGTTCGAATCATGACAGCTTGGAGAGCGGGTGATAACCAGAGTATCAGATTGAGTTTTACATCATAAGACTGGAAGAACTTCATATTTGTACCCGTGATTTGAATCGACGGTAATAAATACATATTGGTGAGCATTTGGGCATGGTCGCACCTATGAAGACATTAAGCAGTGCAGCAACTCTGATTGACCAACTCGATGCGTGAGGATAATGGGCTTGAGTAATGTTGTAAATTGTCTGTTACTTCTTTCGTCAAAAGCAGCCCTGACGTCGGGCTGAATGCCTCATGAACATTACGAGTATCGCGCCCGCCTGTGCAGGTTTGTTAAGGTCACCCAAAAGCTCGCTAGGATATATAAAGGGTACCATTTGATGTGATAAACGCCCATATAACACTAATATACAGGCCGCCCACAGTCAGGTACCTGTCATCATCTACTACAGTTTTGCCGACTTACCTTGAGTAACCTTCCTTCAGGGTGGTAACACCGTAAGCTTGCACTGATACACTGTGAAGCGTAAATTGCGCTTTACTTCAATGTAATGCACACATACACTCATCAATTTCGAATGTAGTTGTCAGTATAGATAAAAACATACGATATTCATCACGGGACTTTTGGCTGTGGGGATGTCGTCCAGAGCACAAAACAATATTAACATAGCTCGTGTTATATATATATATATATATATATATATATATATATATATATATATATATATATATATATATATATATATATATATATATATATATATATATATATATATATATATATATATATATATATATATATAAACTTATAATGTTTGCGTATCCGTAAACGATATATGTTTTATGACACTATCGCTACAGCGTGTGGTTTCCTCTCATGTACAATATCAGCAACATCCCTTGTGGCTCATGTTCATCTACGGTTCATATTATGAAGAACACAAAGTCCACATTATTGATTTGTCAGGTCAACATCGCTAGTGCAATGATTTCAAAAAATCTCCTCCGACATGAATCCTCGGGTTATACATTACTTGACAACCACACACAGCGTCACTAATGTAGGTCGTCGTAACACAACTATCCAAAAACTGAATAACACATGACAGCTTTCATAACGACCCTGTTTGCTTATCAAAGGTAGTTGAAATTATCATGATTAATGTTTGGAGCATCATGAATAATTTCTACAATACTAATACGATTCCGGACAGCCGATTTACATGCCACTTGTCCTCAATTGGGGCTATGGCCTGGGTGCAGATTACGACCTTGCTAGTTTGTTCAGAGCAGCATAGGTACTGTTCATGACAGGTACGTCTCAGCATGCTACATATAATGCATGCGCTTCAAACCGCGAATGCTTGACATGCTCTCAATAACGGATATATCGATAAGAAATTCCCCCGAGAAAAACTGGAAAGGCTGATGAAATGGTGATGTGCTGAGTGACTTTGCAAGTCAACCCGGTGAGAAGCATAGGTAATGTGATTGGTTTATTATAACAGTCCACTTGCTTTGCTAGGTTGCTTGATCAAGGTTTTTATCATAAGCATGGTAATACACCTGTTTGGCCTTACGTCTTATCAATAGGAAACACAGATGGCGCATCCGCATTCATGAACTGATTGACCCCACTATAGTCCGTAATTGTATTTGTCCCGAGAATCGTCCTTGAAATATGTTTGCACTCGGACCATGTAGTATTTCGCGTACATAAAGGTTGCAATAGCTCAAGTCAGTCAGTGCCTCGGTTTCATGATTTCACTTATTGCTGTGTTTTATGATTGCTGTTCGCGTGTTCAGCGTGACCCCCCTATTGTTCACCGACACCTTCTTTATTTCTGTTTTTCTGACCAGGATGAGTGAGTTGTACATACAGCCGGTTTGCTTTATTGCCCGTTTCGCATCTCGACTAATGCACATCCCTGGAGAAATAACAGCTAATGATAGGGACAGATAGGTCACCACTAGACGTGTCCCAAAAGCCTGGTCACACTCGGTAGATAATTTACATCGGGCAATAAATCGACAGGAAGTTTTCTAGAGCAGGTTATTTGACCAACAGCGAGAGGCTTATAATGTATGACAAACAGGCCTTTAAGAAAACCGTGCGGGACCCGCACGGCCTTCGGGCCTTCTACGGGCTAAACCCTAACGCAACCCGTGTATGAAAGTAGTGCATGTCCAACTTTTGGCCACGGGCTGTACGGGGCCCGCACGGGGCCAAAAATCTTCACAAAATCGTACGGTACCCACAAGGGGCAGCACGACATACTTAGGGCCCACACGGAATTGCATGGTTTTGGCCCGTGCGGATCCATAGACAGTATCATGTGACTTAGGTATTAAGTACCCTATGACAGCAATAATTGGCAACCGCAAAGAAATTAACTGTATCTAATGTTTTGGCCTGCTTTTATAAAAAAAAACATGCAATAGTTATTTGACTGTTGACTTATGTTCAGGTTGAATTGGTACTATGAAGTGCCCTCCCGATACCATGACACAACCATTGCGACAACGTCACAATTGTGAAGATGAAGCCAATATATCATCCCACCAACTCATCAGTGAATATTGGGAGGAGAAGAATCGCTCCAACCTAGAAGTGTTGCATGGATAGAAGCAAAAGTTGTTGCTCATCTTTCATAATGCATATTATATTAGCAATTCAAAATTGCTTAGAAGCTTTGTCGGATATTGCTTGAGAGATATGATGATATTGCTGAGCGTCGTGCGGATTTTGGTGTTGGTATGACCATAACCATAACCGGACATTCAATCACACCTTTACGACAACGGCGAGTGACGCATGTAGGAGGACAAACCGAATACAGTTGCGATCAGCGGCCACAATGTGTACACGTACCGCACTCCAAGGGATAACAATAATGTTTTATTCATGTAATTTTGATATTCATCTTCATGGCGGTCATTTTTATTTCAACTTTCCACTTCTTATTTCACTGACTTTCTCAGTCCCACGACTGATAACAAGAACGTAAGAGATGACTTCAAAACTCCCTGTATATCGATAATGTCATATCATCCATAACATACAACCATTCTGGAGAAGTGACATGTACAGACACGCATTCTTTACATCTGGACTACGTCTATTGAATCACCTACGCATTGCAGTCGCGTGTACATAGCTCAATGTGCGACAATGCCCAGCTGGGGTCCTGTGCTTATCCTGTAAAACGACAGGCCCATAAGCATTGGGTCATCATAAAGAACGATTCATTCTTGCAAGTTTCCGCTGCCACACGTAAATAACTTGATCCATGATGTAAGTGACATGTGATTAGGATGTGAGCTGTTATTTCATGATTTCCTGACACCACAATAGCGACACAAGTTAATGTCATGTAGACTTTTTAGATTCTTAGAACCATTTTTGCATTTTTAGCGAGTGATCCGAATCGATTCTCAAAACTAACAACATAGCCTTCGATGACAGATTTATGCACTCGGGGAAAGAGCGCAGTAATCCGATATATGAAAGAAACGCATATGCTCGTTTCCAGTTTATACTTTCAACGATTTACTACTAGCATTATAGCCTCTTGAGCTATCCCGTCCTAAACAGGTCATTTAGACGAGCATGCTGACGAAGGTTCCTTGCAGCTTATTTCTAACCGCCCGGCCATGTATTATCTGAGATGGGCGCTACCCTGGGTGATTACGAGAGAAGTACACATTAAGTGCACCACATTATTAGTCGCCTTGCCTGATCAATTGTATCGCTCTGTTGATCACGACCATACATCACAGACAAGGCTGTTTATGCGACTAATAACCTATAATAAGACTTCCCTCGAGCAATTATTAACTGTTTGTAAGATTGTCAGAAGCGGTTATTCCAGAGAACGTCCGAGTACATTAACAACGGCTTTAAACAAGACAAATACGCTGCAAAGAGGGCGCTATCTCTGTGTGGGTAGTACTACGTCACTACAAGAGCTATATCCATTGTATGTATGGCAATATGGCAACAGTATAAAGACAAATCTTAAGTGTGCCCCTCATCACAACTACCCAAAATAATGAAATATTTGACAATATATAATGTATAAGGCTACGAAGACCAACATTAAAGTTGGAATCTTTAACCGGGAAACATCTATCAAAGTGGTCCTTGAATATGTCATGAAAATGAGTATAAGATGCTAGCGCTTAGTCATATTGCATAGCATCATCCCAGTTCATGCTTGTTAGGGCTGTTCTACATCAGATAATATTTTCTTCAGAATATTATCTACATTTTACCTTCCGGGAAGAAGGCTAATGCTAACTCTGCAGACTTTTCTTAGACCACTCGAATACATTATCGCTCCGTCGTTAACACGAGAGAGGACGCTAGCTCAACGTGGATTTTACTGAATCGATACGTACTAGTTGTATATAGTACGTTAGTCTATCGCCAACAAGTCAGGACCTCAACTCATTTGTTGTGATCACAATGAAGGTCACCAATACCGAATTGATTGTGTGCCAGTCAATAAGCAGTCACGGAAAATCCCCATTAGAGAATGGTATATGACTATGATACCGCATTACGTTCAGACTAAGTGACAGTTCAGCTTGATCAGTCTTAACAAGCTTCGTTGTCTGTCAAAGTCTGAGCCACGAAAAATTTAGTATGCCAGAAATTATCAGTCCAACAGGTAGCTTTAGCTTTATTGCGGCTAAATATAACAAGCAAGGTAATGAAGGCTTTGTCTTTGGATGATATGCATATGCATCAATGTCCCCCATACTGCCGTCTATCACTTGCATCAATGTCCCCCAGACTACCGTCTATCACTTGCATCACAGTCCCCCAGACTGCCGTCTATCACTTGCATCGATGTCCCCCATACTGCCTTCTGTCAATTGTATCAATATCCCCCATACTATCGTCTATAACTTGCATCGATGGCCCCAGACTGTCGTCTATGACTTGCAACAATGTCGCCCAGACTACCGTCTATCACTTGCGACGGATGACTTACGCCAAGCAGCTTGCTTAGAGATACTGAGTGTTATGCGTCGAGTGATACCAGTATATTACCGCGCAGGAAATAGACATCGAGTCACCTTCACATATGCATGCTTGATACTCACTCGGTGGGTTTATGTTTTCTGTGTACAATAAAATTGTGCCATTCAAACACATCAACCTGCAACGTGTGCTACTTGGATTTGGTTAAATTAGAGACAAATAGGCGAGATACAACAAAGTTAACACGAATAATAATCTTCTGTTTCGCACAGAAGGTGTACAGAAACGCTATTATTTGCTACAACAGTAAAAAACACACGAGAACGAAAATTGAAAACAAATAAAAAAGTTGCAATAAAAAAAATTCTTTTAACAGAGCTTCAGCCTCATGTCGGGTAAGCACTGATGATGAATCCTCATCTCTAATAGAAAAAAAGCTCCTTTATGAGCATGGCAATATTCTCATGTTCAGAATTACATGGTGGGGTAATAATGGTCGTCTTATATCGATACACAGACCACCTGAGGCAATGAACCTATCATCATCCCACATTATTTTGCGACTTACTTTGCGCAGACCAAATAGGACAGCAGCCAAAACGTGAAGTGTTTGTTAGATAACGTAAATACTGCTTTACAGGTCTGAGCCATTAGCGTAGATCAGGTGATTGATATGCTTACATGTAATCACCAATATCAGTGAGAAGCTTCGGAAAAAATATATCTACCAAATATAAATGACTTTCTAACATTCATTGCTCGAAAATAATTACAGCACTGCTTCGAGATATTATGGTCGGTATTATCCTGTACCTGACCTTCAGCTAGCATAACCATTCGCCATATGCGTATTTGTAGGAGGCTAGTATTTACATCAAAACATTCCACCAACTCGCTCCAACTATCACCGTGCGATTTATCACACTTCGCATATCCTGCGGAATGTGTGGATGCTAATGTTACTTCCAAGAGTTAACAAACTTTTAAAGATATAAAACACTGTAAAGGTATTAACCAGTAATCTTTTCGACAACATGCAGGAATAGGCTACACCAACAGTATCACGTTATTTACCATAGCGCGCAGCCTTGATAATATTATGAAATATAATCATACCCTCTTTGCCCGTTTACATAACAATAATGTTTGCATTCTTTCAGCTGTGAGTTAATTGGACTTTTCGTTAAAGTTATGCTATTTTTTCTGTGCCTTTCATCCTTGACACAGTACAAATGACGCAATAAAAAGCGAGGGCCTGATATAACATCCATGTCGAAAAGATCGTCTATTCAGTTCTTCATGCTAGGGGAGAAAATAAAATATCCTTCTTAGATTAACAAGTGCCATATCAGCCAGTTCACAAGAGATTGCAGCCACATTGCATACTTGACGAGTGAAATTTGCGCCGCCTGAACCGTGGGCCAATATAAATGGCGTGATTGGCGTTCACCACAACAGCGACAGTTTTACCGTCGTTACCGCGTCAACAAATCATTCAAACGACCAGGCGGGCCAGGACACAACAAAATGAGTATGCAAAAGAATTAAACGGATTTAATGAAGTGCGTCATCTGGTTCTATCTAATATTTTGTCGTAGCACTTGCATACCATTTATTTGAACACAAACGTGTTTCTATCAATCCTAGCATTAACAACGATTAAATGTCGTGTTATGTACATTACTGACCATCGCTGATTGAAGGTATCAATTAATTAAATGAAATTGCATTGCTCTTGTTAAAGAGACCTCCACAAGGGACACTACTTTGTTGCGATGCACATCATTGCATGAATACGAAGCCGGGCACAATGAATCTAAATTAAATCCCCTTTCATCTATGACAGCACAGGCCGTAATCATGCTGAACAGAACGACTTAAATATAGATGGGTGCATTTCTACACCAACTGTAATGAATGTTATTGAAATAATGTTGATATATGTTTGAATGGTAAATCTAGGATACGGTCCTCACCACAGCCCACTACCACCCCCCCCCCCCCCCCCCCCAACACTTTCCTGCTCCATGTCACATCACTATTCTAATTCTCCATGGTCATCTATCTGAATCGCGGAGGATGAAGAAACATCTGATGTGACATTACACTGCTGGTGGTTAACATTATTTTCTACCATGATAAGTACCAGGGACCGGAAAGCTGAGAGTCACGGGACAATTAATGGAAAAGACGACTATAACAAAGAATGGAGGGATGGATATTGCATACAATGCAATGGCTATTCAGAGCCCACATACACGCCAGTGACACACAGAGCCTTTTGACGAGTCGATCTGGTGTGCAATGAGCCTGCTCAACAGCTCAAGCCACGGGGGCCTGTACTAGGCAACCACTGTGAACGGCATCGTGATTGGCAATACGACAAGGACATGCGCATTAGGCTTACCTTAATCTGTGTGGAGGAGGACAAATAATCGAGGCCAAATATTGCAACAACATGTCCTTTTACCCGTAGCCACATATTGTTGGAACATAATCGACCACAGGAACTCTGTGAATAATATGTCCTAATTATAAATATATCTGGTAGTTTTGTAATTCCACTTAATCTTCCACGTTGACCTCATTTCGCGATAATTGTCAATATTTCCTCTGAGTGATTCATTAGAATGCCGCGGCTACAAATAAAACGTTTCGCAAAAACTAAGACATTCGCAAATTTGGTGCTGACAATTAGTCGTGCGGTGTTTTAGTATATATAGTTCAATTGCATGCTAAACATACGCCTGTTACTAATCAGTGAGCATGGAAGAGAATTAAGTCAATAACTTAACTTATAATTGCACAAATATCAAACCACAAATATGCCATATTGTCAATATCCCCATGGTTATTAGTGCGAAAGGAATTTTGTTTTGATGACAGTCATCGATGGCAACCCACGTTAATGTGTCGTTTATGACCATATATGGGAGACCGGATGTGAGTCCCTAACAGCCTAACATCAACATTGACGAGCAGACCATTTACTGATACTCAACGTATGCTGATCATAACGCATCAGTCTGCTACATATGCGCGTTCAAAAGGGTCACACCATGTTACTACTAGATATATCAAATAGGGCAGCCATAAAAAGCGATATTGCTGTCTAACATTGATAATCAGACCCGCAGCAGCAATATACCTGTCATCATTATCATTTCGCTTGTTTACCTACAGCAGCCCTCGTGTCTTCTCCTAATGCGTCGACCTTGTACGCAGCACGTAAACATGCCTGTGACCTCGCACACCTTAGCAACCAGGGATTGTCCATGATGTCCGGCGAACTTTTGTTTCGGAACGCGCGCTAGAATGTTGATATGTGCTTGACCAAAGAAGTATACGCATTGTATAATGGTTTCGAAAACAATTCTGATTTCGCAAATATTTCATAGAAGTGCAATCGATCATTATTCAAGGCACAAGATACATTGCACTGACTGTGCACGTATCGGCCACCATGAAAGTCTGAAACGACCTTCGTCCTCAGACGAGCATAGTTGCTGTCCAGGGGCATTTAGTTTTGTAACTTTGTCTCGTGTACGCACCAATCATACTGATAAGCGTTAGACAGATACTTGGCCATTGTGGTATGTATTCTGTTGTACCGTATACCTCACCTCAGGTAAGGTAACCTTGTATTTCATGAGTACCTGGCAGGTGTTTACATCAAAACAATTCGAGATACATCGCCATAAATTTTTCTCATAACTTGCACTTAATGTTTGGAATGCTAGATGGTGCCTTTTTTACTTCAATGGAAGTATAAAATGATGAACTAACGCAAATGTTGGAACGTTCCCTATATTACATTATATTGGTGACGAGACCCACGGTCACGCATGACCTGTGTCATTATTTGCACTGGAGCCATAAACCAGTGGATGGTCATAAAGATGCAGTTGCAAAGAAATCTTACTGCAGTAGAGTAGGTAGTCTGTGGTGTAATATTATGCTATTAAGCAAACCGCTAACGTCGATATTCCAGATAATGTGTGGGAACACTACTATGTGATCTGCTTCTTGTTCTAACCCTAGAACAATGATCAGCAATATTACTCGCCGCCTCCCTATCATGATTACGACAGGCTGAATCAAGGCAATGCATTGTCGGCCAGGATTAACTCAAATCCGTTAGTCTCACTATTTTCATCACAATTGAAAGTTAAAGTGATTGAATGGGCTGACTATGCGTATCACCTTCACATATCATTAAATCCCTGTTATAAGATGCCCGTCAATCGATAACGAAGTCAGGATGGTCGATAACTTCAGCGCATATATTACGAGCAAACATGAGTGAATTGAAAGAGGAACGCACATTCCCTGATGGACCTCGAGGGTCATCGTGACCACTGAGACGGACTTACTGGCATGTTCAGAATGGTGTACATGTAACCTTCTTTCGTTCACCACTCTTCGCGATGGCGACATCCTCCTCTCCCTCCATGGCCATATGTCTCTATTGAGAAGGAGAATGAGTTAGTCGACCTGTCTAAAGCACCTCCTTAAAACACCCTCAATTATAACTGGTCAACGTTTCAACTCGGCAGATGCCGAACCCAACTAGTAATAACAGCTGGTTATTGAGACAAATAGGTCACCACCACTCGCAGTTTGAAGGTCACACAACGCACGCATAGACAGCGGGCAATATATCTTAAGAACAAGTGCAAGAACGACAATGAGGAATGGAAAGTAGCTTACATGTAGAGATCGTATTGGTTCGGAATTGCAAGAGGTGGAGCAGGGAACCGTGCCATCATATGAATATTTTTGGTTACTAATCAATTAAATATGACGCTGAATTCGTCGTCAGACAAAAATCCCTGATATTTACATACAGCTGTATCACCAAATGTTAAAAACTATAATCGTAACTCTACGATTACAAACATTGTCCCGTCAACGAATGTGTCTATCCCACGGAGCGAGCCCTAGGCATACCATCCCTATCCCACGGAACCTACCCTAGTCATACCGTCCCTATCCAACGCAGCGGGCCCTAGGTATACCGTCCGTATCCCAGGGAGCGAGCCCCATGTCTACCTGTCCCTATCCCACGGAGCGGGCCTTAGGCATACCGTCCGTATCCCACGGAGAGAGCCCTAGACTTACCGTCTGTATCCCACGGAGCGGGCCCTAGGCATACCCGTCCTTATCCCAAAGAGCGGGCCCTAGGCATACCATCCCTATCCCACGGAGAGGGCCCTAGGCATACCCGTCCATATCCCAAGGAGCGAGCCCTATGCATACCCGTCCCTATCCCACGGAGCGGGCCCAAGGCATAACGTCCATTTCGAATTCCTATTCTTCTGATATGTCACACTGGACACACGCATCGACGTCCCTCTGTCTACGCGGGTTGTTGCCAAGCTTGCCATTGCATTGAATGGCCCTGTCCAACCGCTCTAATCGTCGTCATCGATCCTCATCATGACGTCACTTCGTGGTTGAAAGCTATGGAAAAACGAAATAAAAAACATTTTTTCACGGATATCAATTTTCTAAATATAACATAGTCAACATCTCTCGCTGGCGCTTCCATTTAATTCTCCTCTCTGATTTATTTGTCTCTACCCCTGTATACGAGTGCAACATGACCCGCAAGCTTCCAGGAATAGACAGGCTGTCAACAAATTGTCAACCCGTATTGTGAAATCCGAATGACAAGGCATGTTCACCTTCTGAAATCCCCTAACGTTCATATGGCCTCACCGGACTGCTTTTACCCCTCACAAACCCCCCACCCCTTGCACTCCTACACGCCTTCCTTGTGATAACTTAATCAACAGCTACCGACCCTACCGCCCGCCCGTACTGCCTCACTTGTACCCCTTCGAGCCATGATGGATGAGCCATAAGTGGAGCCAGATAGCATGTGACATACTCCTGATGCAATGGTGTCAAGCCCTGGACAATGCTAATCCCCCGGGTTATTACGCCCCGCTTTCTCGCTAGGCGGCTAGTTAGCGGTGGTCTTGGTAAATTTTCAGCACAGATGAGCACCACTTTCAATTAATTCAGATAAAAACAAACTGCATGGTTGCTTGGGTCAGAATGTCGCTACGACGCAAGAGGGAGAAAAAAGACCCAAACCAACGATGCATACGCCTCCTAGCGCCCCTTCTGTCTGTCAGATGACTGCAAGGCACAGTCTCTATACAAAAGTTCAACATGAGAAATGTTCTCTTGATTGTCGAGTTCATTTTTATTGTTTGATTAATATTAACATCAGCGCACTGCTAGCCACCAGCTAAATTCACAGCTTTATTTGTTAGCCATAGACACTTACTGCACAACCTCCTCCTCACCCCCCCCCCCCCCCCCCCCCCCCCCCACGCCCCACGAAATGGATGAACATCCACACACATGATGAAACTTGAAAGAGATCTCGTTATACGTTTGAATCAGATCTCGTTATTATTTGATTAATATAAACATCAGCTCACTGCTAGCCACCTGCTGACGTAAATTCACAGCTTTATTAGTAAGCCGATAGGGTGTAACTGGGGCTGAACATGAGACAGGGCGCAGACGCCTGAATTAGACACCTACTGCACAACCTCCTCATGAGATGGATGAATATCCACAAACAAAATGAATTTTCTACTAAGTGCATCACTTGAATCAGATCTCGTTATACGTTTGAAATACATCCTATTCCACTGGAACAAACCTTGTATTTAGTATTAGTAAGCTGACAGAAGTAAACAACATTCTGTGGCAGATAATTTTGTTAGTTTGGATTGGTGTATGCTGTTATGATAGAGGGTATTACAAATACTGAGAACGGAAAGTGATTACTTGAGTTTAACTATCGGCATGAGACACTTATATACCGAAAGTTCTGGTAAAGAACGAACTTTAAGGGATTAGGATGGGCTTTCTATGCGACGATAAGCAGCATTGAATACCGCTGAAATGATGGTTGGGCGCGCAAGTGAAAAACATGGCGACCATCTTACCAACCAGATGGCTTGTCTACCCGCTAGGTATTTAATCGTAATTGGCTATGCACAATCGGAAAAGCATTCACACATCTGATATATCATGCTCAACACATTGCGTCGTGATAAGCCAATTGGACGTGTTCAATTAGGTTTTGTCTGTCTTATGCTTTGGTACTCGTAAGATGGTGTTCATTGCCACCACATGGTCCTAGCTGTTGTTGATCGGTTCGTCAATCATGCCGAATACCTCCTCCGAGATATGATAATATCGTGGCACATATTGGAAATATGACACATTACGCAGTTTTAGTTTCACTCGCCATGTGGCTGGGTTCCCGGGGGGGTAGGCACTTAAGTGTATAGCGATAGTACACATGTGCCGCGCAACGGAGTATGTTATTTGGGCCTCGTATTTGTACAATGGGTATGCTTTTGCCATTTTCACCAAGGACTTGATGTACAAACATCGCAGTGAAAAATTAACTTAATCACCAATAGTGACCGTAATTCGTGCCATGGGAAGATAGATACAACATTCTTGTACGCTTGTCGCATTATTCAAATGCTTGTCTAATCTTTTTAAATTATTTACCGCTTCGTGTGTTTGCTCATCCTCATCAATCTGACGTGCCAACTAATTATTTTTGTATTCCATGTGTGCGCATGCATATATTCAAACACGCATACAGTCACACATATCTTTATACTTGCATGCATACATACTACATGCATGCATACATACATACATACCTACATACATACATACATACAGACATGCATACATACATACAGACATACATACATACATACATTACATACATACATACATACATACATACATACATACATACATACATACATACATACACATACATACATACATACATACATACATACATACATACATACATACATACATACATACATACATACATACATACAGACATACATACATACATACATACATACATACATACATACATACATACATACATACATACATACACATACATACATACATACATACATACATACATACATACATACATACTACATACATACATACAGACATACACAGACATACATACATACATACATACATACATACATACATACATACATACATACATACATACACATACACATACATACATACATACATACATACATACATACACATACATACATACATACATACATACATACATACATACATACATACATACATACATACATACATACATACATACACATACATACATACATACATACATACATACATACATACATACATACATACATACATACATACATACATACATACATACATACATACATACATACATACATACACACATACATACATACATACATGCAAACATACATAAATACATACATACATACTTACATATATACTATCATACATGCATACATACATGCATATGCATACATACACACATACGAACATACATACATACATACATACATACATACATACATACATACATACATACATACATACATACATACATACATACATACACATACATACATACATACATACATACATACATACATACATACATACATACATACATACATACATACATACATACATACATACATACATACATACATACATACATACATACATACATATACATACATACATACATACATACATACATACATACATACATACATACATATACATACATACATACATACATACATACATACATACATACATACATACATACATAATTACATATAAACATGCATACATACATACATATAATCATACGTACATACTTACATCTATATAAACATACATACATACTTACATATATGCGTACATACTTACATATATGCGTACATACTTACATCTATGCATACACACATTCATTCATACATACATACATACATACATCAGAAAGAGAAGACAACTCGATGGTGCTACTTACTGACCTGCAGAAGCATTGCAGCAGCATAACAACAGCGACATCCCAAAGGTCGCCATGATTGTGGTTGAGGATTGTCTAATGTTGGATATACAGGATGTCTGGGGCTATAAACCTACATTCACCTATTGTCATGGTTAGTGACTTACTTTGAACAGCAAGTAGATTGCGCCGTGCCCTGGCTTTCTGGCGTGGTACAAAAAGAAGAAGAATTCGACCGCACTACCCCTGGCATCCACGCACTGTTTCCAACAAATGTGTTGGTTATTGTTTTATCACAGCCGCAAAACTATTCGCTGGCATTCCAAAATACTCCTCCATGGGTCTGAACAACACAAAGAATCCAATAATAGACCTTTCGTCTCATGGTGGCCAACCAATCTCATGTTACCACGGTGGCCAACCAATCTCATGTTACCACGGTGGCCAACCAATCTCATGCTCCCATGGTGGCCAACCAATCTCATGTTACCACGGTGGCCAACCAATCTCATGCTACCACGGTGGCCAACCAATCTCATGTTACCACGGTGGCCAACCAATCTCATGCTCCCATGGTGGCCAACCAATCTCATGTTACCACGGTGGCCAACCAATCTCATGTTACCACGGTGGCCAACCAAACTCATGTTACCACGGTGGCCAACCAATCACATGTTACCACACTGGTCAACCAATCTCATTCTGCCAAGGTGGCCAACCAATGTCATGTTGTGCCACGGTGGCCAACCAATCTCATGTTACCACGGTGGCCAACCAATCTCATGTTGCAACAATGGCCAACCAATCTCATGTTGCCTCTGTAGTCAACCGATCTCGTTATGTCCGGTTGAAGTTCGGAGTGGTTGGCTGGCAGCACCCCGTTAAGCTTTACCTGATCTTCTATGCGTGATGGATATCTCCTATGCCATTGAAACTAGTAGCAGCGATACAATTTTCAAAAAATTTCAGAATTTTTTTTTGTTTATTGGTATCTATCTCCTTTGTTGCTGCTGTGTTACAATAAATGCCATGATACTGTGAGAACATGGCCTTAAGGTGCCATCGGAAAACTTGGTGCCATGTGCCACCCCGCCTGACCAGACTCAGCACTTGACTGGTTGCCCAGAGAAGTGATAGGTTTTTTGTTGCCTTTGGAAACATTATGCCTTTCAAAAACGTTTATCAACGGTGAACCTCGATTGTTCCATTCATCCAGGTGTAGCCCCCAACACGTCAAGCAATTCTGTACCACTGCCTCTCCAGTCCAGAACATATCACAGAGAATCAGCATATGGTGGTACAGAGACGGAACGAAGCATTGTACCTTATAAGTGATACACACGAACGCAAATAACTTAGTCGTTTTAGTTTTGCATACGAATCTCTCGAACCAACGATCGCTAATCGTCGCTTTTGATGCCCCAAAAGGTGTGCCAGGGCTGTAATCGGCCAAGAGGTGTGCCAGGGCTGTGATCGGCCAAGAGGTGTGACAGGGTTGTAATCGGGTTTTACACAATCATTTAGTCTTATGTATAGTTGTTTTATCCATCTCGTCTATTCAGTTACGTTATGTTGCCAGGACAACGAATACTCTCATGTCCCTGGTTGTTGTCTACAATTGTGACGGTGATTCTGTCGAAGTGTGTCCCATGAGTTGCAAGCTTATACTGTGATTGTGATTCCATTCTCAATGTTGCATAGAATTGGGATATACACGATGAGATTAACATTTATTCAGTTCTTATTATTCCTTCCCTCTGACTGTCTGGATCATCACCCCGGTGAATTGCCCTCGCTGAATGGATGAATTGATCACGTGTTGTTCATAAGGCCACGCACGATTAGCTTTGTTACTCGTTGAAAACAAGCTCCACTGCGTCACCATCCTGATGTATCTGTATGCGTATTCATCTGCATTTAACAAAAACGACTAATTGTACAGACAACCATTGCAAAGTGCCCTGCATAGTAGTAAGTTATTGGCTTAGTCCACCTCAGGATATACCAAACTCCCCAAGTATTAACATCTTGTGATTGAGACAGATGTCACGTTTCCAAGGGCGGAATGGTAGGTAACATTCGATACACACTGTCACGAGGGGGTGTGGTGAGGATGTCGAAAAGACTATGGCCGATTTTCACTGCTGGGAAGGGGCTGATGGCACCATGATATGGACTAAATGCATGTACGCATGAGATGGACTAAATGCGGCGCTGCTTCACACATTTTACGTCCCTTATTATAGCCCTTTGGTTATAATAAAGGACGTAAAATGATATGTGCTATCCGGATCATTATCAGTATCATGGCACAAATACAGCATATGTAAAAAGCTTGCAGTAATCTGTCGCAGACTCTCACCTTTTGGACAAAAAAGAAAATCTCTTCATTGTAATATGCACACCCCGCTGTGATATTGCACACCCCGTTGATGAATTAAGTTACATGTGTTTACGCTTGTGACTCATTATTGCCTCCAGCCTAAGTTTTAACCAGTTTCACAATGACGAACTACTATCAACAGATTGATGAAGTACGAAAACTGCTCCGTCCAGAGCGCAGCGCTCTTACGTTACAACCAAGACAAACGACCTGCATAAAAAATTGGTGGAAATTAAGTGGCTACCTTGATGTAGCAAAATGATAAACTGCTATAGCGCACTGTGCAGATTTTCCACAATCTCATTTCATCATTGTAATTTGTATTAATAGCACGATCTGATCGTGAGTGAGCCGTGAGCTGCCTGACAAAATATAAATATATAATGTCGGCTTAGTAATCCGTCTAATGTCATAATATGTCGTATCACGAAGGACTAAGTAAATATTGAACCTCTTCACCCCACACCCAACCACTCACACACACCTTCAGAACGAGTGTGGTGATTATTATAGATTCCACCAGAAATATGCATTGACGAGTACTCAAGAAATATGTATTTTCGAGTACTTAAGAAATATGCATTGTCGAGTGCAAACGAATTTTGTATCGTCGAGTACTAATGGAATATGCATTGAGTGCTCAAGAGATGGATTCTCTACTAGAAGCGCATCAAGCGTAGCTGTTATATGAGGTCATTAATGGTGGTATGCTTTTCACGGCCTTGTGCGGGTGTGTGTGTTCTCTTGTAATAGATATTTATGATGACATCTACCAAGTTTACAGCACAGTTTTCCAAAATAAATGGACATTCAAACTAAATGTTTCTCTCGCTTATATTAATATTTGCCTTGCAATTCGTTTTATTTCATCTTGCAATAATCCAGGATGAAATCCGCCAAGGACACAACCCAACCCACTGCCGCACTGCCTAAATGACCTCTCACGTACATGCATGTATATATAAGCCATATACCTGTTTTAAGAACTCACAAATACAACCAAGACTCCATTTTATGCAAGGACATCAGTTACACTTAATTCTTTACGATCTCTTAATATGAAGAACATCCGAAATCACCATCCTATAAAGAAGAGGTTTCTCAACCACCTACATCATCTGATAGCAGAATCATTTCATCCTTTATATTGAATATATGGACCATCTCATCTGACCTTAGATAAAACCAATTATATGTATTCCCATAATTTGATATAATCATTTAACATTCAATATTCCTAAGCATTAGTGAAGAGTTTGGGATCAGTGAAGATTTGGAATTGTCAAGAATTAGTTCTAACGACGCATCTTATCAATTGCTCTAGATTCTGTAGCAAAATGAATCTTCGGTGTGCTAAGGAACCAAGACCATCACATCCATCAGTGTAATAGTCGGAAGTCATTTGATAATTTACTCACCGTTACTCATGTATATACAATATGGTGTACAGCTCAAACAGGTTCGTGGCCCCAACATGACGTCATTTGTGATAGATGATTTGAGTGAAAGTTGACCAAATGCACATATTATGTTTGGGTAGTCTGGGGACCGACTTTTCGCCCTGTTTCACTGTTATAAATTGCATCCACTGACGCCTGACAGACTACTTATGGTCCATTTTAATCCGATTCGCCGCAAATTTTTCACCCCACAAAGGTTGACTATGACGAAATAGAATAAACAACGAGATCTGGTAGCATTGCTCCAACCAAATTGGAAATGGCTCCCAGCTCCTCTTCGACAGATATCTGTGTTCCAGAACAGACGTCACAACAAGAAAACCACGGCTGCGTCCTATTTTCTGCGGATGAAATTTTTGAATGCCATGACATTTAACGTTCATTATAGCCGAAGCTGAAAATCGGACATACCGTAGGTTATGCTTTATTCTTAAAGAGGACATCTTATAACTTCGCTGTGTTTATGATCCCTACTTAGAAAGGGCATGAACTACGCCAGTACATTCGCCCACCACATTTCTGGAGGCAAAGATCGTCATTTCAAGTTTCATTTGGAATGTAGAGGTTATGCAATGCGGCGGTAAGGCCCCTTTTCATAACTCGATATTGTGCTTGAGAACAGTTTCTCGCAGAAATTCCCGTTAACAGACAGGCACAAACCATAAATGACAGCTCCTGGATAAGACGTGCAACTTAGCATATGCACCAATGCGCCAATTTGGAGTTTCCATGACGCAATAAAAGAATGGACAGTAATGTTTTCCTTCAAAAGCAAGAAGTGATGTGCTGCTAAAACACTGCACAGCTGCAACGTGATAAACATGTCACATCTATGAAAGCCCATGATTGGAGGTGTGTCAACCACCGCCATAAATACGTGCAAAATATAATGCAGCCAATGCTCGAAATGCCAAACATGACGGATTGGAGAGCTGGTGATGACCAAAGTATCAGATTGAGTTTTACATCATAAGACTGGAAGAACATAACTTGATATTTGTACCCGTGTTGTGAATCAACGGTAAAAAATACATATTGGTGAGCATTTGGGCACGGACGCACCTATGAAAACAGTAAGCAATGCAGCAGCTATGATTTACCAATTCGATATGTTAGGATAATGGGCTTGAGATATGTTGTAAATTGTCTGTTTCTTCTCTCGTCAATAAGCATCCATGACGTCGAGCTGAATACCTCATGTACATTACGAGTATCTCGCCTTGTACATACACCATTAAGTTTGTGCAGGTTTGTTAAGGTCAAAAAAGCATATAGCAATTATATATATATATATATATATATATATATATATATATATATATATATATATATATATATATATATATATATATATATATATATATATATATATATATATATATATATATATATATATACATATGTATATATATATGTACGAATATATATATATATATATATATATATACAAATATATATATATATATATATATATATATATATATATATATATATATATATATATTTGGTTATCCCTTGTGACCCATGTTAATTTACGGTACATAAAATGGAATACAAAAAGTCTACATTATTGAGTTGTCATTTCAACATCGCAACTGTCATGGTTTCAAGGAGCAGAATGAGATAATTAATCCAATAGAAGGAACCGAAGCACAGGTGAATAAACCATCAAACCTTAAGTTTAAACATCTCTTTGATTGGCTTCTGCCCGGGCTTCACTTGCAGTTGCTCGTATAAAAAAATCTCCCGCGACATGAATCCTCGGGTATGCAGACAAATGAAGACGCATTTAAAGATATACATAACTTGTAAACCACACGCAGCGTCGCTAATCTAGGTCGTCGTAACACAGCTATCCATGCAACCGAATAACACACAGCTTTCATAACGACCCTGTTTATTTATCAAATGCTGCTAAAATTATATGATTAATGTTTGGAGCATCATAAATAATTTCTACAATACTAATACGATTCCGGACAGCCGATTTACATGCCACGTGTCATCGATGGCCTCGGTGCAGATCACGACCGTGCTAGTGAGTTCTGAGCAGCATAGGTACTGTTCATGACAGGTACGTCTCAGCATGCTACATATAATGCATGCGCATTGAATTGCAAATACTTAACATGCTCTCAATAACGGATAGATCGATAAGAAAGTCATTCTATCGAGAAAAAGTGGAAATGCTGATGAAATGGTGATGTGCTAAGTGACTTAGTTAGTCAAACAGGTGAGAAGCATAGGCAATGTGATTGGTTTATTATAACAGTCCACTTGCTTAGATAGGTTGCTTGATCAAGGTTTTTATCATAAGCATGGTAAAACACCTGTTTGACCTTACGTCTTCTCAATAGGAAACACAGATAGCGCATCCGCATTCATGAACTGATTGACCCCATTATAGTCCGTAATTGTATTTGTCCCGAGAATCGTCCTTGAAATATGATTGCTCTCGGACCATGTAGTATTTCGCGTACATAAAGGTTGCAACAACTCAAGTCAGTCAGTGCCTCGGTATCATGATGGGCTTATGGGGCCACTTATTGCTGTTTTTTATGATTGCTGTTCGCGTGTACAGCGTGACCCCCCTATTGTTCACCGACACCTTCTTTATTTCTGTTTTTCTGACCAGGATGAGTAAGTTGTACATACAGCCGGTTTGCTTTATTGCCCGTTTCGCATTCTCGACTGATGCACATCCTTGGAGAAATAACAGCTAATGATAGGGACAGATAGGTCACCACTAGACGTGTCCCAAAAGCCTGGTCACACTCGTGAACATTTACATCGGGCAATAAATCGACAGAATTTTTCTAGAGCAGGTTATTTGAGCAACAGAGAAAGGCTTAAATGTAAGACAAACAGCAATTTGGGTCCACAGGGTGGCTGTAACAAACTCTGTAGTCATTCATTTAGGCTATTGGTAACGTTGAGGGGTTATCCATATTAGCAATTACTTTTGTATAAATATGTCAATAGAAATACAAGTTGATATATTCATGAACACCGTTATATATTTTTGGACGTTTTAGGCTAGTCCGTTGCAGGCGAGTGTTTAGATTAGTAGATAAGGTTGAGTTGCCTTCGATATTATTATGATTTGTCGCCCATAACCTAACTTTAACTTATTAAGTCAAACCATCACATGATTCTGCTTGGACCAATGTTGTGTTAATGTCACAAGAGGAATATTCTATTATGCTTTAACAAGGCACCAACAGTAACTGATATGATGTTGGTGCCTCATCGTCATGTTACATATATGACGCCAGTTGTAAAGTGTCCAGAGATCCGAAGTTTAAATCAAAATAATCCAGAATTTTTTGCATGGATATATCTGAATGCCTATGATAGATACCATCAAATGTTGCATCCATATAGAATTCCAAATGCATATTGCACAGACAGTAATATCAATACCGCTTTCTGTTGATGCAAACTCCTTTATACGTTAACAGCAACAAAATGGATCCATAGAATTGCAAACGCATATTGCACAGACAGTAATATCAATGCCGCCTTCTGTTGATGCAAACTAAACGCATAGTAAACAATTGATTTTTACGTTAACATCAACAAGTTGCATCCATGTAGAATTGCAAACGCATATTGCACAGACAGTAATATCAATGCCGCCTTCTGTTGATGCAAACCAAACGCATAGAAAACATGTGACTTTTACGTTAACATCGCCTTCAAGATAGATTAATAGATAAACACACTGATAGTTAGAAATCATGTACATACACAGTACCACCCATTTATTACATATGGCTAAACAAATGATGATAGTAATGCAATAACGTTTGCATACTGAACAGCATTGTTGGGTATTCATTATACATCAAAGATGCTTTTGCGATATTTATCCCTCTGTTGTATCAAAAAATTACACCATTACCCGCCCTAGTTTTGACAATTGCCTATTTGCGGAGGTACACAAACATGACAGTGTTTATCTTATTTGTGGTATAAATATCAAGCCAATAGCTGTGTATCCTTGCAGTGGGATCATGTGAGATGACGAGGAAAAAGTCGGAAAAAGTACAATGCATTATTTATCACTTGTTTTACCTTGTGCAACTGACACAAAGCGCAAACATTGTTCGTTGGCATTTCCCTACCACTTCGATCCCAGAACCAACCTTGCAAGACAGCTCTGTCGCATTACTATTTGTAGATGTCATTGTCATTGTTTCAATACATGTTGCGTATCATACCATACATTTACGACAAGTATCAGGCATGTATTCTAATCATGCCACGGCGATTCAATGAATTAGGTGTCCAGTTAATGATTGTTAATTATTGTGCTTAGCGCATTTCACTCCTCATAGCGATCACTAATCCAACCGAGTTGGATCGTGACAATGGGCAGTCTTTGTTCAAATGATTCCTGATCACATGTCTTTGATCGAAACAAAGCAAGCTGAAAAGGTAACTATGAAATTAGCAATCTAAGAAGAAACTCAAATCAAGCGGTCAAGTATGCTAAAACATCCATTGCACATTGACATATAACGTTTTAAGCACATCAAAGATCTGAAAACAGCAGCTTGTGGCGTGCAAAAGAAGGAAAGCGACCCGTTTCTCATTGAAGCTTAAGTTCAGATCTAACTTTCACAAGTTTCAAACTTAAGTTCAGGTGTCATACCAGAGATGTGCAATTACAGTGAAGCGGTTTTCTATGAATATTTATATTTAGTTGTACTTAAAATACGTTAGTAAGGCCATCAACTCTTTCAATATTTTGTCCAGGTTCTAATCGTGATATAATGCTGTGATTATATTGTTTGCCAAACACACAACAAGGCGTTCAACGATCTATAACTGCAGCAAATTTAGTCAACATCACACTTTTGGTGAATATCCTTGCTCATCAGCAATAAAAACTAACAAGAGTCGGCATGTGCGCCATCAACATCAATTTTCGCAAATGTCCATTAGCCGACAATGAACTTATCAAAACACTGGTTGTTTACACTCAATAACACGCCGTCAGCGTCAGATATTATGCACAATTGTGGCTTTATACGTCAACGGGCGTGGGCGCATACTTCCCTTGTATGTTTTGCCTGAGTCACATGAGACATACAGGTGCCTACGGTCAGTGGGTGGTCTGCGGCTGTTCTACAGGTTCTTAACAGGGGGTTGGCCACTGGGTTGAAATAACCAATACGTGCACTATACAGGCCTGTAAGAAAACCGTGTTGGTCCCGCACTGCCGACGGGCCTTCTACGGGCTTAAACCCAAACGCAACCCGTGTATGAAAGTAGTGCATATCAAACTTTTGTCCACGAGCTGTACGGGGCCCGTACGGGGCCAAAAATCTTCACAAAATTGTACGGTACCCGCAAGGAGCAGCACGACACACCTTGGGGAATTAAGCATCCTATGACAACAATAGTAGGCACCCGCAAAGACATTAACTGTATGTAATGTTTTGGCCTGCTTTTATGTAAATCATGCAATAGCTATTTGACTGTTGACTTATGTTCAGGTTGAAAATGCAACTGATACTATGAATTGCCCTCCAGATACCATGACACAGCCATTGCGAAAACGTCACAATTGTGAAGATGAAGCCGATATATCATCCCACCAACTCATCAGTGAATATTGAGTGAGTAGAAGAATCGCTCCAACCTAGAGGTGTTGTATGGATAGAAGCAAAAGTTGTCGCTCCTCTTTCATAATGCATATTATATAAGCAATTCATAATTGCTTAGAAGCATTGTCGGATATTGCGTGAGAGATATGATGAAATTGCTGTGCGCCGAGCTGGTTTTGGTGTTGGTATGACCATAACCACTTCTGAGAATCAATCACATCTTTACGACAGCGGCGAGTGACGCATAGAGGAGGACAAACCGAATACAGTTGCGATCAGCGCCCACAATATGTACATGTACCGAACTCCAAGGTATAACAACAATGTTTTATTCATGTGATTTTGATATTCATCTTTATGGCGGTCATTTTTATCAACTTTCTATTTCTTATTTTACAGAGATTATTCCGAAGGGAAATTCCATGACCATTTCACTGACGTTCTCAGTCCCACGACTGATAACAAGAACGTTAGGGATGACTTCAAAACTCCCTGTATATCGATAATGTCATATCCTCCATAACATACAGCCATTCTGGAGAAGTGACACGTACAGACACGCCTCCGTTACTTCTAGACTGCGTCTATTGAGCCACCTGCGCATTACAGTCTCCTTACCATAGCTCACAGTGTGACAATGCCCAGCGGAGGGTCCTGTTCTTATCCGGGAAAACGAACGACCCCAGAGGCATGGTATCATCATAAATAACGATTCATTTTTCCGTGCAAGTTTCCTGCTGCCACACGTAAATAACTTCCACATAAATAACTTGAGGGGCCGCTTGATCCATGATGTGATTAGGGTGTGAGCTCTTATTTCATGATTTCCTGACACCACAATAGCGACACAAGTTTATGTCATGTACACTATTTAGATTCTTAGAACCATTTTTGCATTTGTTTCGCGAGTGATCCAAATCGATTCTAAAAACTAACAACACAGCCTTCGATGACAGATTTATGCACTCGGGGAAAGAGCGCAATAATCTGAAATATTAAAGAAACGCATATGCTTGTTTCCAGTTGATACTTTTAGCGATTTACTACTCGCATTATAGCCTCTTGAGCTATCCCGTCCTAAAAAGGTCATTAATGCATGCTGTCGAAGGTTTTTATGCCTTACCGCCCAGCCATGTATTATCTGAGATGGGCGCTACCTCAAGCGTTTACTAGAGAAGTACACATTTAGTGCACCACATTATTAGTCGCCTTGCCTGATCAATTGTATCGCTCTGTTGATCACGACCATACATTACAGACGAGGCTGTTTATGCGACTAATAACCTATAATAAGACTTCCCTCGAGCAATTATTCACTAATGTTTGTAAGATTGCCAGAAGCGGTTATTCCAGAGAACGCCCGAGCACATTAACAGCGGCTATAAACACGATAGATACGCTGCAAAGAGGGCGCTATCTCTGTGTGGGTAGTACTAAATCACTACAAGAGCTATATCCATTGTATGTAAGGCAATATGGCAACTGTGTCATGACAAATCTTAAGTTTGCCCCTCATCACAGCTACTCATAATAATGAAATATTTGACAATACATAACGTATAAGGCTACGAAGACCAGATTAAAGTTGTCTGTGTTTATAAAATCCAACATAGTCATTTTGACATTAAGAAATATTCGATTCCCCGGCCTTCTTTCGCGTGCAATATGGAAATTCAATCAATTACATAGATCAGCTTTACAAAATAAACACAAATCGGCTTAGCTAATTGTATTAAACAAACCATCAATGTCTCAGTGGGTTAGATAAGCAAACTAATGAGAGATGTGCATCTTTCTGATTGTTATCTACATTGTCATCTAATCAGACTTTTATCCTCTGTGTTGCTATGGTTGTGTCTCAAATCACACACTCTGGTAGATAAGCAGCTATTCAATATGGCTGTGCAGTGCTAGAGTCCCGTACTTCTTTGCATGCAATGATTAGCAAACATTTACCATGATTAACGTACACAAATGGTATACAAAGCAGCTTTACATGTCAATTAACATCCTGGACCTCAAGTCTACAGAATCAGCAGAACTATAACAGGCCTCATGAATCATACCGTCACCAAGTTAGTGTGTAGTGTAAGGTATGTTGTCTTATTGTCGGATCATCTAATCGAATATTACTCATATACCTACTTGTCGGGGATCCAAGAAGAACATCATGTCTTATGTTATATACAGCGGCATAAATATTGTTAAATTAATTTGCTATGTTTCTCATTTCGGTCATCATTTCATCATTTTATCGGAACCTGGTAGAGATACTACAAGCTTTTATATTATTGATAACAATTATTATAAGGTACCATGATCTTTACAAGTTACATCTATTCTGTTCAAGTACACTATCATCAAAATCTCTCTCACATTTCTGCAAGAGCGATCGAAGCATATTTCACATTGCTTGCATTCATTTTGGTTACTAAAAGTAGGATACTTCAGACTTTTAAGGCACAGTTATTTTTTTTAGCTTAATTGATTGTGTCAATCCAGCAGTTAACCATTTATGCCTTGTATTTCTTACAAGATATGGAATCTTTAACCGGGAAACATCTATCAAAGTGGTCCTTAAATATGTCATGAAAATGAGTATAAGATGCTAGCGCTTTGTCATATTGCATAACACCATCCCAGTTCATGCTTGTTAGGGCTGTCGAACATCAGATAATATTTTCTTCAGAATATTACCTTCTGTGAAGAAGGCTAATGCTAATTCTGCGGACTTTTCTTAGACCACTCGAACACATTATCGCTCCGTCGTTAACACGAGAGATGGGATCGATACGTACTAGTTGTATAAAGTATATAATGTCCCCCAGACTGTCGTGTATCCCTTGCATCAATGTCCCCCAGATCGTGTACGTACTTGCATCAATGTAAAGTATATAATGCATCAATGTCCCCCAGACTGTCATCTATCTTGCATCAATCCCCCAGTCTGTCGTGTATCAATGTCCCCCCCATCACTTGCATCAATGTCCCCCAGACTGTCATCTATCTTGCATCAATGTCCCCATCAATGTATCCCTTGCATCAATGTCCCCCAGACTGTCGTCTATCACTTGCATCAATGTCCCCCAGACTGTCGTCTATCACTTGCATCAATGTCCCCCAGACTGTCGTCTATCACTTGCATCAATGTCCCCCAGCTAGCATAACCATTTGTCATATGCGTACCTGCTGGAGGCCTGTACTTACATCAAAACATTTCACTCGCTCCATCTATCACCGTGCGATTTATCACACTTCGCATATACCACGGAATGTGTGGACGCTAAGGTTACTTCCAAGAGGTAAACAAACGTTTAAAGGCGTATATATTGGTACAGTTTGTTCATTCTAAATCACTGGTCATCAGAACCGAGGCCACAGTTGCGCTTTGATATTAATGTCATATTAATATCACTTATGGCTAATTAAGATGTCATTGACAAAACGTCATACACACAACCTCACCGCTGTCTGCGTGAAGTCAATACCCATGCGGCTGATTGACGCATGGTAATGTTCATATTGACATGGCCCGCTTTGGAAATAAGTGCTCAATGAAATAAGTGCAAGTGCAAGGTTTTGCAGCATAAGAAAGTATTTGTGTAAAACCAATCAGTTACCTGTCTCGAGTCTTGCATCAGCATAATGCACAAAACATGCATAGCAGTGATGGATCAGCATCCGTGATTAAATAGATATAGTCTTCCATGCGTAGGAACGAATAACACTGGTGTCTTTGGCTATTTGCTTTGTGACATTGGCGTGAGTAACCACTATGGGGCAACGCAAACAGTATAGTTGACATTTACTCTAACATCAGCAGTTTTACTATCGTTACCACGTCATCACATCCAGCAACATAGAAACATGATCTCCTACCACAGAATTAGGTCAATCATTCGAAGCTCATTGAAAATGACGATTTGGCAATCCATAAGAATAACTTTATCACTAGATATCGTACACGCTATTCCAATGTAACGTCACCGGGAAACCTGCTTTGGATAATGTGACATACATTCCAGAGGACGAGGAAGTATCAAGCGTAAAGAACTATCATCCATTAGTCGTTGTTTACTCCTAATAAACTCCTGTCAATCAGACAATCACAGAGGAGAAGGACAAATATTTTTCTCATATTTACATAAGCAGCTGTTCCGCTAGGATTGCTTGCCGTTCATGAAGACGTCATAATGGACGAATATGGCTCTTTAGGAATGTCACATGATATAAAACACTGTAAAAGTATTAACCAGTAATCTTTGCGACCACATGCAAAATAATATGTTACACCAACAGTATCACTTTATTTACAATAGCACTTAGCCTTGATAATATTATGAAAAGTAATCATAACCTCTTTGCCCGATCACATAACAATAATGTTTGTATTCTTTCAGCTGTGAGTTAATTGGACTTTTCGTTAAAGTTATGTAATTTCTTCTAAATGACGCAATCAAAAGCGAGGGCCTGATATAACATCCACGTCGAAAAGATCGGCTATTCAGTTCTTCATGCTAGGGTAGACTGAAAATAAAAGATTCTTCTAAGATTAACGAGTGCTATATCAGCCAGTTCACAAGAGATTGCAGCCACATTGCATACTTCACGAGTGACATTGGCGCCGCCTGAACCGTGGGCCAATATCAATGGCGAGATTGGCGCTCATCTCAACAACGACAGTTTTACCGTCGTTACCGCGTCAACAAACCATTCAAACGACCAGGCGGGCCAGGACACAACAAAATGAGTATGCAAATGAAATTAAACGGATTTAATGAAGTGCGTCCTATGGTTCTATCTTATATTTTGTCATAGCATTTGCACACGATTGTATTTGAACACAAACGTGTTTCTATCAATAAGATCTATCCTAGCATAAGAACGATTAAATGTCGTGTTATGTACATTACTGACCATCGCTGATTGACGGTATTGACTGTTTAATACATCATCGTAGTAAATGACTAATCAATTAATTAAATGACATTGTATTGCTCTTGTTGACGGAAACTTCCTCAAGGGACACTACTTTGTTGCGATGCACATCATTGCATGAATACGAAGCTGGGCAAAATGAATCTAATTAAAATACCCTTTCATCTATGACAGCACAGGCCGTAATCATAATGAAAAGAACGACTTAAATTATAGATGGATGCATTGCTACACACATTGTATTCAATGTTATTACAAAAATGCTGATATATGTTTCAATGGTAAATATACAGTGGCAGAGAGCCAATAGGATACGGTCCTCACCACGCCCCCAACCCCACCCCCAAAATTTTTCCTGCTCCATGTCACATCACTATTATAATTCTCCATGGCCATCTTTCTGAATCGCGGAGGATGAAGAAACATCTGACGTGACATTACGCTGCTGGTGGTTAACGTTATTTCCTACCGTGATAAGTAACCGAGACTGGAAAGCTGAGAGTCACGGAACAATGGAAAAGACGACTGTAACAAAGGATCGAGGGATGGATATTGCATACAATGCAATGGCCATTCAGATCCCACACACACGCCAGTGACACACAGAACCTTTTGACGAGTCGATATGGTGTGCGATGAGACTGCTCAAGCAATGGGGGGCCCGGTAGAAGGCACCCACTGTGAACGGCATCGTGATTGGCAATACGACAAGGACATGCGCATTAGGCTGACCTTAATCTGTGTGGAGGAAGCAAATAATCGACGGATGAATTGTTACAGTTCAGAGGGCAAATACTGCAACAACATGTCCCTTTACCCTTAGCCACATATTTTTAGAACATAATCGACAACAAGTATTCTGTGAATTGTCCTAATTATAAATTGATCCGGGTGTTTTGTATTTCCACTACCACCTTGATCTACCACGTTGATCTCATTTCGAGATAATTTGATTGTCCATTCTCCTCTGAGTGATTCAATAGAATGCCGCTTCTACAGATAAAACGAATACAAGACAAGTACTAAGACATTCGCAAATTAGGTGCTGACAATTAGTCGTGTGGAGTTTTAGTAAATGTAGTTCAATTGCATGCTAAACATACGCCTGTTCCGAATCAGTGAGCTTGGAAGAGAATTAAGTCAATCGCTTAACTTATACTTGCACAAATATCAAACCACAGATATGCCATATTGTCAACATCCCCATGGTTATTAGTGCGAAAGGAATTTTGTTTTGATGACAGTCATCGATGGCAACCCACGTTAAGGTGTCGTTTATGACCATATATGGGAGACCGGATGTGAGTCCGTAACAGCCTAACATCAACATTGACGAGCAAACCATTTACTGATACTCAATGAATGCTGATCATAACGCATCAGTCTGCTGCATATGCACGTTCTAAAGGGTCACACCACGTTAATTACTAGATATATCAAATAGGGCTGCCATAAAATTAGATTGCTGTCTGACATTGATAACCAGACCCACAGCAGCAATATACCTGTCATCATTATCATTTCGCTTGTTTACCTACAGCAGCCCTCGTGTCTTCTCCTAATGCGTCGACCTTGTACGCAGCACGTAACATGCATGTGACCTCGCACACCTTAGCAACCAGGGATTGTCCATGGTGTCGGCGAACTTTTGTTTCGGAACGCGTGCTAACATGTTGATAATGTGCTTGACCAAAGAAGTATACGCATTGTATAATGGTTTCGATTACAAATCTGATTACGCAAATATTTCATAGATGTGCAATCAGGCGACATTACGCAAGGCACAAGATACACTGCACTGACTGCGCACGTATCGGCCACCATGAAAGTCTGAAACGACCTTCGTCCTCAGACGAGCATAGTTGCTGTCCAGGGGCATTCAGTTTTGTAACTTTGCCTCGTGGACTCACCAATCATGCTGATAAGCGTTAGACAGAAACTTGACCATTGTGGTATGCATTCTGTTGTACCGTATAACTCACCGCAGGTAAGGTAACCTTGTATTTCTTGCCGTAGGTCATCCTGGCAGGTGTTTTATTAACATCAAAACTATTCGAGATACATCGCCATAATTTTTTCACATAACTTAATGTACGGAATGCTAGAAGGTGCCACTTTTACTTCAATGGAAGTATAAAACGATGAACTAACGCAAATGTTGGAACGTTCCCTATATTACATTATATTGGTGACGAGACCCACGGTCACGCATGAACTGTGTCATTATTTGCACTGGAGCCATGAACCAATGGATGGTCATAAAAATGCCATTGCAAAGAAATCTTACTGCAGTAGAGTAGATAGTCTGTGGTGTAGTATAATGGCGGATGTGATGCTATTAACCAAATGTGCGGGAACACTACTATGTGATCTGCTGCTTGTTCTAAAACTACAGCAATGATCAGCAATATTATGCTTACTCGCCGCCTCATCATCATGATGATTACGACAGGATGAATCAAGGCAATGCATTGTCGGCCAGGATTAACTCAAATCCGTTAGTCTCACTATTTTCATCACAAATGAAAGTTAAAATGATTGAATGGGCTGACTATGCGTTTCACCTTCACATATCATTAAATCCCTGTTATGATGAGATGCCCGTCAATCGATAACGAAGTCAGGATGCTCGATAACTTCAGCGCATATATTACGAGCAAACATGAGTGTAATGAAAGAGGAACGCACATTCCCGGATGGACCTCGAGGGTCGTCGTGACCACTAAGTCTACATCGACGGAGTGAAGATGTATATTGTTGCCTCAACATTAATAACTACATTAGGAACGTTCATAGACTCCACGTTAACTGCTCCCACTTCAATGATTGATAGTTAATTAATCATCTTCATTTATTTTGTAATCAAATATCAATTGTTAAATATCATTACGTAAATTTACCGTTAATGTGTTGCATATGGGGACAGAATTGATAGTGATAGTTAATGTTATCATCTTCCTTTAAAAATCTCGCTACAATATCCACAGTTTAGGATTTTACACAAATAAATCTCACCTTTACACATTGGTTTGGTAAATATATGGGGACAGAGAAGGAATTAGATTTATAACTCTCTCAGTTTGAAGCATTATAACTCAACAGCATTTCTAGGCATTAATACGCTTATGAGGCAAATGCGCTTATGACACAGGACACCCTTGTACTGTTTATTTTGTATTTTGCTTCATTTCATCGCTTTATAAAAGCAGCATATCAGAATCGTATCAAGCATGATGTCGTGGCACCCCTCACGTGATATACATGCGGTGGAGATCTTTATTGCGTATGTCACGTTCGTCTTCTTTGAAGTCGGGTTGAACTCGGTCTCTAAGTCGTATAACGCACAAAGAGGCGTCGCAATAACGCGATTCTGCGAATGCCCTCGTTTCATAATGGAATTTAGGGCCGTATTTACTGGCATGTTATGAATGGTGTACATGTAACCTTCATTCCTTACACCACTCTACGCGATGTTGACATCCTCCTCTCCCCCCATGGCCATATGTCTATATTGTGGAGGAGAATGAGTTAGTCGACCTGTCTAAAGCACCTCCTCAAATCACCCTCTATTATAACTGGTCAACGTTTCAACTCGGCAGATACAGAACCCAACTAGTGATAACAGCTGGTTATTGAGACAAATAGGTCACAACCACTCGCGGTTTGAAGGAAGGAAAACTTGCCACACCACGCACGCATAGATAACGGGCAATATATCTTACAAACAAGTGCAAGAAAGACAATTGAGGAATGGAATGTAGCTTACATGTAGAGATCTCATTGGTTCGGAATTGCAAGAGGTAGAGCAAGGAACCGTGCCATCATATGAATATTTTTGGTTACTAATCAATCAAATATGACGCTGAATTTGTCGTCAGACAAACATCTCTGATATTTACATACAACTGTATCACCAAATGTTAACAACTATAATCGTAAACAAATCTAGAGCGAATCGGAATCGTTGTTAAATTAATATGTGAAGCTACGATCACAAACATTGTCCCGTCAACAAATGTGTCTATCCCACGGAGCGATCCTCAGGCTCACATGTGCCTATCCCACGGAGCGGTCCCTTGGCATAACCGTCCCTATCCCACGGAGCGGGCACTAGGCTTACCGTACGTATCCCAAGGAGCGGGCCCTCGGCATACCATCCCTATCCCACGGAGCGAGCCCTGTGCATACTCGTCCCTATCCCACGGTGCGAGCTCTACGCATACCCGCCCATATCCAATGGAGCCTGCCCTAGCCATACCGTCCCTATCCCATGGAGCGAGCCCCAGGAAAACCGTCCTTTTCGAATACCTATTCTTCTGATTTTTCACAATGGACACACGCATCGACGTCCTTCTGTCTACGCGGGTTGTTGCCAAGCTTGCCATGGCATTGAATGGCCCTGTCCAACCGTTCCAATCGTCTTCATCGATCCTCATCATGACGTCACTTCGTGGTTGAAAGCAATGGAAAAACGAAATAAAAACCATTTTTCATGGATATCAATTTTCTATATATAACATAGTCAACATCTCTCGCAGTCGCTTCCATTTTATTCTCCTCTCTGGTTTATTTGTCTCTACCCCTGTATACAAGTGCAACATGGCCCGCAAGCTTCCAGGAAGAGACAAGCTATCTTAACTTGTCACCCTGTATTTTGAAATGCGAATGACAAGTCAGGTTCACTTTCTGAAATCCGCTAACTTTCATATGGCCTCACCGGACTGCTTTTACCCCCTCACCAAACCCCGACCCATTTGCACTCCTACACGCCTTCCTTGTGTTAACTTGATCAACAGCTACCGACCCTACCGCCCGCCCGTACTGCCTCACTTGTACCCTTTGAGCCATGATCACGAAGGAGTGGATCCCCTAGTGTGACCAAGGCCAAAGTCTCCGCCTTGCTTCTCCTCTACTATCCTGTTTCCATTTTTAACCAGCAGTTCTTTTCCTGACAGCTGTGTACAGATCAATAGGGAGATGTTGGAGAACCCACTGTTAATCCTGTAGGTCTGACGCCTTCAGCCTATGGAGCAGTGAGCCTTAAATTCGTAGCAGCCTTCGTCTTCCTCATGTGATATCACCAGAATTAGGACACAACCAACGACAGAAATTCAACAGAACAACACAGAGTCACTTTCCGCAACAGTGACAATGTAACATCAGTCCAAACCGGGCCTGTCGTCAGGAGCAGCTCCACTTATAGTTTTATATTTTGCACTACACATCAAAAACAAACACGCTGTAAAATACATTCAAGATAACTGAAGAACAATAATAAATTATTTCAACCATACTGTAATATTACTCTATCCAATATGACACTTGTCCTTGTGCTATGAAAATTTACTGATCACACACTGACAGGTGGGCATCCTTAGGACGAGGTTTCTCAACTACCTACATCATCTAATAGCAGAATCATTTCATCCTTTCTATTGAATATATGGACCATCTCATCTGACCTTAAATAAAACCAGATATATTTATTCCCATAATTTGATATAATCATTTAACAAAGGACTTCATTCAATATTCCTGAGCATTAGTGAAGAGTTTTGGATCAGTTGCACGTAATGTTATTGATTTAGAATTGTTCAGAATTAGCATCTGATCAAATGTTGTAGATTCTGTAGCATAATGCCATTTCGATGTGCTACGGAACCAAGAACATCAGTGCAATAGTAGGAAATCATTTGATAATTTTCGCAACGTTACTTATGTATATAAAGTATGACATTTAACTTGATCTATGCGTGCTGTTGCACAGCTCAATCATGTCGTTGCCTCCCACATAACGACATTTGTGAAAGATAGTTTTAGTGAAGGTGCACAAATACACATATTATGTTTGTGTATTCTGGTGATCGACTTTTTCGCTGAAGTCCTTGCGCGTTTTCTCTGTTACAAATTGCATCCACTAACGCCTGACAGACTTCTTCTCCGGAAAGGCATAAACTATTTGCCCATTCTTATCCGATTTGCTGCAAAGCTTGACTATGACGAAATAGAATAAACAACGAGATCTGGTAGCATCGCTCAAACAAGTTTGAAATGGCTCCCCGCTCCTCTTCGACAGATGTCTGTGTTTCAGAACAGACGTCACAACAAGAAATCAACGGCCGTGTCCTATTTTCTGCGGACGATCAAGTGGGTCGAGAGCGCGATGTTGAAATTTGGATGAAGCTGTTAAGAATAGGTTAAGAGGGAGGGTTAAAAAACCAATTGTGTTAGTTTGTTCTGTTATATTGCAGTAAAAAAAAGGGATGGAATTTATGATTACCATGCCATTTAAACGTTCATTATAGGCGATGCTGACAATCGGACATACAATAGGTTATCCTTTATTCATAACGTGGACATCTAAAAACGTCGCCGTGTTTATGGTCCCCATTTAGAAAGGGCGCGCACTACGCCAGTACAATCACCCACCACATTCCTGGAGGCAAAGATCGCCATTTCAAGTATCATTTGGAATGAAGAGGTTATGCAATGCGGCGGTAAGGCCCCTTTAAATCACTCGATATTGTGCTTGAGAACAGTTGCTCGCTGACATTCCCGTTAACAGACAGGCACAAACCATAAATGGCAGCTCCTGGATAAGACGTGCAACTTTACATATGCTGACATTCCCGTAGGCAGACAGGGACAAACCATAAATGACAACTCATGGATAAGACGTGCGAGTTCACACATGGACCAATGTGTCAATTTTGGAGTTTCCATGACGCAATAAATGAATGGACAGTAATATAGAGGTACACAAACATGGCAGTGTTTACCTTGTTTGTGGTATAAATATCAAGCCAATAGCTCTGTATCCTTGCAGTGGGATCATGAGACATGGTGAGCCTGAACTTCCAGTTATGTCGTAAAATGTACAATGCATTATTTATCGCTTGTTGTACCTTGTGCAACTGACACAAAGTGCAAACATTGTTCGTTGGCATTTCCCTACCACTTCGATCCCAGAACCAACCGTGCAAGACAGCTCTGTCGCACATTGCTATTTGTAGATGTCATTGTCATTGTTTTAATACATGTTGCGTATCATACCATACATTTACGACAAGTATCAGGCATGTATTCTATTCGTACCACTGTGATTCAAGGAATTAGGTGTCCAGTTAATGATAGTTAATTATTGTGCTTAGCGCATTTCACTCCTCATAGCGATCACTATTCCAACCGAGTTGGATCGAGACAATGGGCAGTCTTTGTTGAAATGATTCCTGATCACATGTCTTGGTTCGAAACAAAGCAAGCTGAAAAAGTAACTATGAAAATAGCAATCTAAGAAGAAACTCAAATTAAGCGGTCAAGTATGCTAAAACATCCATTGCACATAGACATATAACGTTTTAACGCACATCAAAGATCTGAAAACAGCAATTATAAACAGAGAACAACAGTGTAGAAATAGCAGCTAGTTGCGTGGAAAGGAAGGAGAGCGACCCGTTTCTCATTGAAGCTTAAGTTCAGATCTAACTTTCACAAGTTTCAAACTTATGTTCAGGTGTCATTCCAGAGATGTGCAATTAAGTGAAGCGGTTCTCTATGAATATTTATATTTAGTTGTACTTAAATTATTGTTATTAAGGCCATCAACTCACTCAATATTGTTTGCCAAACACACAACAAGGCGTTCATCGATCTATAACTGCAGCAAATCTAATCAACATCACACTTTTGGTGAATATCCTTGCTCATTAGCAATACAAACTAACAAGAGACGGCATGTGCGCCATCAACATCAATTTACGCAAATGTCCATTAGCCGACAATGAACAACTTATCAAAACACTGGTTGTTTACACTCAACAACACACCATCAGCATCAGATTTTATGCACAATAGTGGCTATATATGTCAGCGGGCGTGGGCGCATACTTCCCTTGTATGTTTTGCCTGAGTCAGATGAGACATACAGGTGCCTACGGTCAGTGGGTGGTCTGCGGGCGTTCTACAGGTTCTTTACAGGGGGTTGGCCACTGGGTTGAAATAACCAATACGTGCACTATACAGGCCTGTAAGAAAACCGTGCGGGTCCCGCACTGCGGACGGGCCTTCTACAGGCTTAAACCCGAAAGTAGTGCATGTCCAACTTTTGGCCACGGGCTGTACGGGGCCCGTACTGGGCCAAATATCTTCACAAAATTGTACGGTACCCGCAAGGGGCAGCACGACACACCTTGGGGTATTAAGTATCCTATGACAACAATAGTAGGCAACCGCAAAGCCATTAACTGTATCTAATGTTTTGGCCTGCTGTTATGTAAATCATGCAATAGCTATTTGACTGTTGACTTATGTTCAGGTTGATAACGCAATTGATACTATGAAGTGCCCTCCAGATACCATGACACAACCATTGCGACGACGTCACAATTGTGAAGATGAAGCCGATATATCATCCCACCAACTCATCAGTAAATACTGAGTGAGTAGAAGAATCGCTCCAACCTAGAAGTGTTGTATGGATAGAAGCAAACGTTGCTGCTCATCTTTCATAATGCATATTATATTAGCAATTCATAATTGCTTAGAAGCATTATCGGATATTGCATGGCGAGATATGATGAAATTGCTGTGCGTCGAGCTGGATTTGCTGTTGGTATGACCATAACCACCTCAGAGAATCAATCACACCTTTACGACAACGGCGAGTGACGCATAGAGGAAGACATAGATGAAATTGCTGTGCGTCGAGCTGGATTTGGTGTTGGTATGACCATAACCACTTCTGAGAATCAATCACACCTTTACGACAACGGCGAGTGATGCATAGAGTAAGACAAACCAAATACAGTTGCGATCGGCGCCCACAATATGTACATGTACCGCACTCCAAGGGATAACAACAATGTTTTATTCATGTGATTTTGATATTCATCTTCATGGCGGTCATTTCTATCAATTTTCTACTTCTTATTTTACGGAGATTATTCCGAAGGGAAATTCTATGAACATTTCACTGACTTTCTCAGTCCCACGACTGATAACAAGAACGTTAGGGATGACTTCAAAACTCCCTGTATATCGATAATGTCATATCCTCCATAACATACAGCCATTCTGTAGAAGTGACACGTACAGACACGCATTCTTTACTTCTAGACAACGTCTATTGAGCCTTCTGCCCATTACAGTCTCCTGAACATAGCTCACAGTGTGACTATGCCCAGCGGAGGGTCCTGTTCTTGTATCGTCATAAAGAACGATTCATTCTTCCGTGCAAGTTTCCGCTGCCACACGTAAATAACTTACACATAAATAACTTGAGGGGCCGGTTGATCCATGATGTAAATGACATGTGATTAGGATGTAAGTAGTTATTTCATGATTTCCTGACACCACAATAGCGACACAAGTTAATGTCACGTAGTCTAGTTAGATTCTTAGAACCATTTTTGCATTTGTTCGCGAGTGATCCAAATCGATTCTCTAAAAACTAACAACACAGCCTTCAAAGACAGATTATGCACTCAGGGAAAGAGCGCAATAATCTGAAATATTAAAGAAACCCTTATGCTCGTTTCCAGTTGATACCTTTAGCGATTTACAACTCGCATTATAGCCTCTCGAACATACAATACAGACGAGGCTGTTTATGCGACTAGTAAGCTATAATAAAACTTCCCTCGAGCAATTATTCACTAATGTTTGTAAGATTGCCAGAAGCGGTTATTTCGAGAGAACGTCCGAGCACATTAACAACGGCTATAAACACGATAGATACGCTGCAAAGAGGGCGCTATCTCTGTGTGGGTAGTACTACGTCACTACAAGAGCTATATCCATTGTATGTAAGGCAATATGGCAACTGTGTCATGACAAATCTTAAGTGTGCCCCTCATCACAGCTACTCATAATGATGAAATATTGACCATGCCTAACTATAAAAGACTACGAAGACCAAGATTAAAGTTGCCTGTGTTTATAAAATCCAACATAGTCATTTTGACATTAAGAAATATTCGATTCCCTGGCGTCCTTTCGTGTGCAATATTGAAATTTAATCAATAACATAGATCAGCTTTACAAGATGAATACAAATCGGCTAAGCAAACGACTTTGTCTCCAAATATCTTAGCCATAGAAAATTGTTCTTAACAAGCCACCAATGTCTCAGTTGGTGAGATAAGCAAACTAATGAGGGATGTGTCTCTTTCTCATCGTTATCTATATTGCCATCTAATCGGACTTTTATCCTCTGTGTTGCTATGGTTGTGTCTCGAATCCCACACTCTGGAGATAAGCAGCTATTTAATACGGCTGTGCAGTGCTTAAGTCTCGTACTAACTTGCATACAATGATTAGCAAACACTTAACACACACAATTGGTATGCAAAGCAGCTTGTCATGCAAATCAGCACCCTGGACGTCGAGTCAACATAATCAACTGAACTATAACAGTCAGAGTGACGCTATGTTAGATCATTCAACAAATATTCCTTCAATACACTCATTGCTCAATGACAAATCGTCCCTCTGATTGCAATGTTTCGTTTTTAAACAATGACACACCATCACAAGATTATTGTGTCCTAAATGCATTATCCGAATTCACCTCATCTATCAAGGTCTCTGTTGAAGCAACAATATCAAACTTGTGATATAGGGAATGCATATTAGACTCAAAACTTACGCTGAGAGTGCTGGTTATGTCATCAATGCGATCGCCTGGTTTGAATTTGTTTTCTATCATTTTGTCCAACTGGTATGGTGTGAGTTTTCCTGCCTCAGAGTGAATTGCCTTGGAAATATCATCATCACTATCGTAATGGTTGAATGGGAAGATTGAAATTATGCATACAAACCCTTTACTAGTTAGTCATTCAGTGGATCGACTGTGCTTACAGGGGACAGACAGATAAGGTAACAATAACGCTGTCATATTGAGCCATCATGATTGCAAGAAAGGTTATCCACAAGGCAATTATATACATTGCATAATACTGGCATCGGTAATACATGTTTTAAAGTTAATCATCACGTCGGTATGAGGTGTGTGTGAGATCAATTTATTACATTAAATACAGATAAGATATAATTGACACATTTAATATATAAATTAATTAAATGATTCGAAAAGAGACGGGGAGAAATCGTTTTGAATATATTTCTTCAACTGTCAAATTTGTTTTTGACCAAGATTTGTCCGCCGTGGCTCCAACAGTCTGTACAATAAAATCGTGCCATTCAAACACATCATCCTGCAACGTGTGCTACCTGGATTTGGTTAAATAATAAAAATAGGCGAGATACAACAAAGTTAACAAGAATAATAATGATAATAATAATAATCTTTATTTCGCACAACAGGTGTACAGTAACACTATTATTTGATACATTAGCAACAAAACACGAGAGCGAAAAAGAAAACAAATAAAAGAGTTACGATAAACAAATTTCTTTTAACAGAGCTTCAGCTTCATGTCGGGTAGGCACTGATAATAAATCCCAATCTCCTATAGAGATAAGCTCCTTTATGCGCATGGCAATATTCTCATGTTCAGAATTACATGGTGGGGTTATATTGGTCGTCTTATATCCATACGCATATCTCCTGTGGCAATGAACCTATCATCATCCCACATTATTTTGCGACTTACTTTGCGCAGACCAAATAGGACAGCAGCCAAAACGTGTAGAAGTGTTTGTTGGATAACGTAAATACTGCTTTACCAGACTGAGCCATTCGCGTAGATCAGGTGATTGATATGCTTAAATGTATTCACCAATATCAGTGAGAAGCTTCGGAAAAAAAATATCAACCAAATATAAATGACTTTCAAACATTCATTGCTCGATAAGGATTAAAATTTTGGGCTATCGAATATTACAGCACTGCTTCAGGATTCAGGCGGTATTATGGTCGGTATTATCCTGTACCTGACCTTCAGCTAGCATAACCATTTGTCATATGCGTACCTGCTGGAGGCACGTACTTACATCAAAACATTTCACTCGCTCCATCTATCACCGTGCGATTTATCACACTTCGCATACACCGCGGAATGTGTGGATGCTAAGGTTACTTCCAAGAGGTAAACAAACGTTTAAAGGCGTATATATTGGTACAGATTGTTCATTCGAAATCACTGGTCATCAGACCCGAGGCCAAAGTTGCGCTTTGATATTAATGTCATATTAATGTCACTTATGGCTAATTAAGACGTCATTGACAATAGGTCATACACAACCTCCCTGCGGTCCGCGTGACGTCAATACCCATGCGGCTGATTGACGTATGGTAATATTCAGATTGACATGGCCCGCTTTGGAAATTCTGCTGAATCAAATAATTGCAAGTGCAAGGTTTTGCAGCATAAGAAAGTATTTGTGATAAACCAACACGATCGTTGCGGAGCGATCAGTTACCTGCCTCACGTCTTGCATCTGCATAATGCACAAAACATGCATAGCAGTGATGGATCAGCATCCGTGGTTAAATAGATATAGTCTTCCATACGTAGGAACGAATAACACTGGTGTCTGTAGAGTTAATCGCTAGCTGCTGTTGCTTTGGCTATTTGCTTTGTGACATTGGCGTGAGTAACCACTATGGGGCAAAGCAAACAGTATAGTTGACATTTACTCTAACATCAGCATTTGTACTATCCTTGCCATGTCATCACATCAAGCAACATAGCAGCACGATCTCCTACCACAGAATTAGGTCATTGAAATTGACGATTTGGAAATCCATAAGAATAACTGTATCATTAGATATATTACACACTATTCCGATGCATTGTCATCACGCCACGTGCGTTGGATATATAACCGGCTAATGTGACATACACTCCAGAGGACGAGGAAGCGTCAAGTGTATAGAACTATCACCCATTAGTCGTTTTTTACTCCTTATCAGCTCCTGTCTATCAGACAATCAAAGAGGAGAAGGGCAATTGTTTTTCTCATATTTACATAAGAAGATATTCCGCTAGGATTGGTAGCCGTCAAAATGGATGAATATTGCTCTTTAGGAATGTCACATGATATAAAACACAGTGAAGGTATTAACCAGTAATCATTGCGACCACATGCAGGAATATGCCACACCAACAGTATCACGTTATTTACCATAGCGCGCAGCCTTGATAATATTATGAAATATAGTCATTTCCTCTTTACCCGTTCACGTAACAATAATGTTTGCATTTTTTCAGCTGTGAGTTAATTGGACTTTTCGTTAAAGTTATGCTATTTCTTCTGTGCCTTCCATGCTTGACACAGTACAAATGACGCAATAAAAAGCGAGGGCCAGATATAACATCCAAGTCGAAAAGATCGGTTAGGGTAGACTGAAAATAAAAGATCCTTCTTCGAATAACGAGTGCTATATCGGCCAGTTCATAAGAGATTGCAGCCACATTTCATACTTGACGAGTGACATTTGCGCCGCCTGAACCGTGGGCCAATATAAATGGCCTGATTGGCGCTCACCTCAACAGCGACAGTTTTACCGTCATTACCGCGTTAACAAATCATCCAAACGACCAGGCGGGCCAGGACACAACAAAATGAGTATGCAAATGAAATTAAACGGATTTAATGAAGTGCGTCCTATGGTTCTATCTAATATTTTGTCATATCACGATTAACACGGTTGTATTTGAACACAAACGTGTTTCTATCAATTCTAGCATTAAGAACGATTAAATGTCGCGTTAACTGACCAACGCTAATTGGCGTTAATGACTGTTTAATACATCATCGTAGTCAATGATTAATCAATTAATTAAATGTATCCTTTCTCATTGTATTGCTCTTGTTGACGGAGACTTCCTCAAGGGACTCTACTTTGTTGCGATGCACATCATTGCATGAATACGGGGCCGGGCATAATGAATCTAAATTAAATCCCCTTTCATCTATGACAGCACAGGCCGTAATCATGATGAAAAGAACGACTTAAATTTTAGATGGATGCATTGCTACACACACCGTATTGAATGTTATTGAAATAATGTTGATATATGTTTGAATGGTAAATATACAGAGGCAGAGAGCCAACAGGATGCGGTCCTCACCACAGCCCCCAACCCCACCCCCAAACTCTTTCCTGCTCCATGTCACATCACTATTCTAATTCTCCATGGCCATCTTTCTGAATCGCGCAGGATGAAGAAACATCTGATGTGACATTACGCTGCTGGTGGTCAACATTATTTCCTACGGTGATAAGTGCCAGGGACCGGAAAGCTGAGAGTCACGGGACAATTAATGGAAAAGACGACTGCAACAAAGGATCGAGGGATGGATATTGCATACAATGCAATGGATATTCAGATCCCACACACACGCCAGTGACACACAGAATCTTTTGACGGGTTGATCTGGTGTGCAATGAGCCTGCTCTGCAGCTCAAGCCACGGGGGCCTGTAGTAGGCAAGCACTTTGAACGGCATCGTGATTGGCAATACGACAAGGACATGCGCATTAGGCTTACCTTAATCTGTGTGAAGGAGGACAAATAATCGAGGCCAAATATTGCAACAACATGTCCTTTTACCCGTAGCCACATATTCGTGGGACATAATCGGTGTTCTGTGAATTATATGTCCTAATTATAAATATATCTGGGTGTTTTGTAATTCCATTTTATCTTCCACGGTGATCTCATTTCACGATAATTGTCAATTTTCCTCTTAGTGATTCAATAGAATGCCGCCTCTACAGATAAAACGTTTCACAAATAATAAGAAATTTCCCAATTTTGTGCTGACAAATTAGTCGTGCGGTGTTTTAGTAAATGTAGTTCAATTGCATGCTAAGCATACGCCTAAACAGCTTGGAAGAGAATTAAGTCAATCGCTTAACTTATACTTGCACAAATATCAAACCACAGATATGCCATATTGTCAATATCCCCATTGTAATTAGTGCGAAAGGAATTTTGTTTTTATGACAGTCATCGATGGCGACCCACGTTAAGGTGTCGTTTATGACCATATATGGGAGACCGGATGTGAGTCCGTAACAGCCTAACATCAACATTGACGAGCAGACCATTTACTGATACTCAATGTATGCTGATCATAACGCATCAGTCTGCTACATATGCGCGTTCAAAAGGGTACTACTTGATATATCAAATAGGGCTGCCATAAAAATAGATATTGCTATTTAACATTGATAACCAGACCCACAGCAGCAATATACCTGTCATCATTATCATTTCGCTTGTTTACCTACAGCAGCCTCGTGTCTTCTCCTAATGCGTCGACCTTGTATGCAACACGTACACATACATGTGACCTCGCATACCTTAGCAACCAGGGATTGTCCATGGTGTCCGGCGAACTTTTGTTTCGGAACGCGTGCTAACATGTTGATAATGTGCTTGACCAAGGAAGTGTACGCATTGTATAATGGTTTCGAAAACCAGTCTGATTTCGCAAATATTTCATAGATGTGCAATCAGGCGACATTACGCAAGGCAGAAGATACATTGCGCTGACTGCGCACGTATCGGCCACCATGAAAGTCTGAAACGACCTTCGTCCTCAGACGTGCATAGTTGCTGTCCGGGGGCATTCAGTTTTGTAACTTTGCCTCGTGGTTAGCGTAAGACAGATACTTGGCCAATGTGGTATGTATTCTGTTGTACCGTATACCTCAGGTGTTTACATCAAAACAATTCGGGATGCATCGCCATATATTTTTCTCATAACTTTCACTTAATGTATGGAATGCTAGAGGGTGCCACTTTTATTTCAATGGAAGTATAAAACGATGAACAAACGTAAATGTTGGAACGTTCCCTTTATTGCACGGTCACGCTTGAACTGTGTCATTATTTGCACTGGAGCCATGAACCAGTGGATGCCTATAAAGATGTCATTGCAAAGAAATCTTACTTGTAAGCAACCCCTACCGTCGCCACCGATGGTCTGCCTCGAGACAGAAAATCGGAATTATTGACCAAGCTTCCTTCAGAAATATCGTTCATCCGTTCTCACACAACATTGCAACAACAGATTTTATGCAATGCTCACGTGGTACGATCAGTCTAGTTGTTTTTTAACAAAGATGATGCATGCCACAACACGTGCAAAGCATTGGTAATAATGGCTTGACATAATTTTGGTGATCGCAGAGATTTCTTACACAGTCTTTCATGTTATGTCAGAACACGAGCAGAAGAGTATAAATGGTTAACAATGTATACTCCTATCATTACTATGTCGACCAACGATTTAGAATTAGTGTTTATTCCTTGATAATGAATAAACATAGGCAATAATTAGTACCATGTTGCAATATAGTAGCTAGTCTGTGGTTGATATTATGCCGGACGTGATGCTATTAAGCAAACCGTTAACGTCGATATTCAAGATAATGTGTGAGAACACTACTATGAGATCTGCTTCTTGTACTAACCCTTCGTAATGGGATTTAGGGCCGTATTTACTAGCATGTTATGAATGGTGTACATGTAACCTTCATTCCTTCACCACTCTACGCGATGTCGACTCCCTCCATGGCCATATGTCTCTATAGTGGAGGAGAATGAGTTAGTCGACCTGTCAAAAGCACCTCCTCAAATCGCCCTCTATTATAACTGGTCAACGTTTCAACTCGGAACCCAACTAGTGATAACAGCTGGTTATTGAGACACATTGGTCACCACCACTCGCGGTTTGAAGGAAAGAAACGTGCCACTCCACGCACGCATAGACAGCGGGCAATATATCTTACGAACAAGTGCAAGAAAGACAATTGAGGAATAGAAAGTAGCTTACATGTAGATATCTCATTTGTTCGGAATTGCAAGAGGTGGAGCAGGGAACCGTGCCATCATATGAATATTTTTGGTTACTAATCAATCAAATATGAATTCGTCAGACAAAATCTCTGATATTTACATACAACTGTATCACCACATGTTAACAACTATAATCATAAACACATCCAGATCGAATCGGAATCGTTGTTAAATTAATATGTAAAGCTGCGATCACAAACATTGTCCCGTCAACGAATGTGTGTATCCATCGGAGCGGGCCTTAGGCATACCGTCCCTCTCCCACGGAGCGGGCCCTAGGCATACCATCCGTATCCCAATGAAGCGAGCCCTATGCATACCCGTCCCTATCCCACGGGGCGGGCCTTAGGCATACCGTCCGTATCCCACGGAGCGAGCTATATGCATACCCGTCCCTATCCCACGGAGCGGGCCCTAGGCATACCATCCATAGCCCACGGAGCCAGCCCTATGCATACCCGGCCCCATCCCACGGAGCGCACCCTAGGCATACCGTCCGTATCCCTAGACATACCGTCTCTTTCAAATTCCTATTCTTCTGTCACAATGGACACACGCCTCGGCGTCCCTCTGTCTACGCGGGTTGCTGCCAAGCTTGCCATGGCATTGAATGGCCCTGTCCAACCGTTCCAATCGTCTTCATCGATCCTCATCATGACGTCACTTCGTGGTTGAAAGCTATGGAAAAACTAAATAAAAAAAAATTCACGGATATCAATTTTCTATATACAACATAGTCAACATCTCTCGCTGTCGCTTCCATTTAATTATCCTCTCTGGTTTATTTGTCTCTACCCCTCTATACGAGTGCAACATGACCCGCAAGCTTCCAGGAATAGACAGGCTTTTACAAATTGTCAACCCATATTGTGAAATCCAAATGACAAGGCAGGTTCACTTTCTGAAATCCCCTAACGTTCATATGGCCTCAGCGGACTGCTTTTACCCCCTTACAAAACCCCCCACCCCTTGCACTCCTACACGCCTTCCTCGTGATAACTTGATCAACAGCTACCGACCCTACCGCCCGCCCTTTCTGTCTCACTTGTACCCCTTCGAGCCATGATGGATGAGCATAAGTGGAGCCAGATAGAATGTGACATACTCCTGATGCAATGGTGTCAAGCCCTGGACAATGCTAATCCCCCGGGTTATTACGCCCCGCTTTCTCGCTAGGCGGCTAGTTAGTGGTGATCTCGGCAAATATTCAGCACAGATGAGCACCACTTTCAATTAATTCAGATAAAAACAAACTGCATGGTTGCTTGGGTCAGAATGTCGCTACGACGCAAGAGTGAGAAAAAAGGCCCAAACCAACGATGAATACGCCTCCTAGCGCCCCTTCTGTCTGTCAGATGCCTGCATGGCACAGTATCTATACAAAAAATCAATGTGAGAAATGTTCTCGTGTTCATTTTTATTGTTTAATTAATATTAACATCAGTGCACTGCTAGCCACCAGCTGGCGTAAATTCATCGAGCGTTAATTATTCACCTTCACCTCGTCAATTAACCAGGACGAACGTTAAGCATTCACATACACTTCGTCAATGGATGTGAACAATGACGAACGTTAATCATTCCCCTTCAACCAGGACCAACCTTATGTGAGTTGATGGATACGCGTGCATGACTATCAAATCATCAAACTCATGCCGTTCCCGAATGTATGGAACAACACAGTGTGTTTATAGCATGTGACCCTGTGTGGGACGAGAGAGACAAAACAATGTGGTTTAAAACCAAATCGACATCATTAGCAACAAACAATAAAAGCTTCAAGTGCTGGTTGATGCCTTATATGTAATGATAACTATGACACATCACGCAATTGTACGGCCTCTTCTGGTAACATGTCAAAGCTGAATAAGGTCTATGAATAATGAACAGCATATGCAAAATAAAGGCTACCAATGACATGAATGATTGCCGTCGACACAGGCCGCCCGTTGCAATATACCTGTCATCATCCATAATAACTTCGCCGATTTGAGTATTTTGTTGACGTGATGGTTGCGCGCGCAAGTGAAAAACATGGCGGTCATCTAACCCACCAGATGGCTTGTCTACCCGCTAGGTATTTAGTCGTAATTGGGTATGCACAATCGGAAAAGCATTCACACATATGATTTATCATACTCAACACATTGCGTTGTGATAAGCCAATTGGACGTGTTCACTTATGTTTTGTCTGTTGTATGCTTTGGTACTCGTAAGATGGTGTTCAATGCCACCACCTTGTCCTATCTGTCGTTGATCGGTTCGTCAATGATACATAATGCCTCCTCCGAGATAAGATAATATCTTAGCATCAGCATCTGCTCCAAAGTAATGGAACTTGCCCAACAGGTGGAGTAAAATTGGGGATATCATGTTTGCAATACATTACTAATTATTTGGTCATATTCGGATCATATAAGCCGTCGTGCGCGTGGCGATGTATGTCGTGCGGTGAGCGTTTTATTTCGAGTGCACGTAGCTTCTCATCGATGTTGTGTACTTACGTATCTATATAAGTCGAGAACTGATATGAGCATCCTTTGAACTACACTATTTTGGTTATCCACTGTCTCGTGATTATTTCTCAATTGTCACATGAACTTTTAGAATCACAACTTTCGTTCACGGCAACCCCCGTCTTGGAAATATGACGTCACATTAGGCAGTTTCAGTTTCACGCGCCATGTGGCTGCGGGTTCCAGGGGTTGGTGGGTGGCACTTAAGTGTATAGCGGTAGTTTAAATGTGTAGCGCAACGGGGTACATTATTTTGGCCTCTCGGCTTGTACGACGGGGTATGCTTTTGCCATTTTCACCTTGTACGACGGGTATAGGTTTTCGATGTCACGGTGCACACCCCTACTCAGGACAAGGCCAAGTGCCCCCTCCAAACTGGGGGTATCCATAAGTGTTATCTTTTTTTTAATCAATGCGATATCGTTGAATACATATCCCACCTCTAAGGTAGATCTTGTCATTCAAAATACACAAGAAATTCTCAAAACTCAACGTGTTCATAATCATTGTTATATGCGAAAAATTATTCGTCCTATGTACTTTTGTGTTATTTTGGTGTGTTATTGGAACTCATGTATCGTTCACTGCATCTACGGTTACGACCATCGCACGGCGTCAATAAGACGTCGAGCACGGCTAGAATAAACTAATCTACTGTACAAATGTCGACTACCTGAGCCTGTAGACATCATAGAGCCTTGCCCATTTTCCATTCAAGCACGAGACGATCACACGTGGATTAAGATGTTGTCAATATGTCGGCGTTTCGCAGGTCTTGCTCCCCGAGGTTGAGTTTAATCCGCATATATTGAACAGCGATGGTAATCATTTAAGGTAATCATCGCAGTGAAAAAGATAACTTAATGAAGATGAGCAGATTGCATTGCGATTAATGACCAATAGTGACCGTAATTCGTGCAATGGGCAGATCGATACAAGATTCGTGTAAGCTTGTCGCTTTATGCAAATGAATGTCTAATCTTTTTAATTTATAACACTGTGTTTTTATTATTTCGTGTTTTTCCATCAATGTGACGTGCAAACTAATTATTTGTGTATATCATGTATGCACATGCATATATTCAAACACGCATGCTGTCACATATATCTTTATACATGCATACATATTTACATACCTAGAGAAAGACGGCTGGTCGTTTGGTGACGCTGTTGTTTCCAAGGTCGAAGACTGTGACATATTATTATATCTATGTTATACTGTGACATGTTATGATATCCATGCTATACTGTGACATGTTATGATATCCATGCTATACTGTGACATGTTATGATATCTATGTTATACTATGACATGTTATGATTTCTATGTTATACTATGACATGTTATGATTTCTATGTTAAACTGTGACATGCTATGATATCTATGTTATACCGCTCATAGTTGTAGCTTCTAGCGCAGTATGCTTCACACATCTGACGTCCTTTATAACAGGCCTTGGGATATGTGCTATCCGGATCATTATCAGTATCATGGCACAAATACATCATATGTATAAAAACCAGCAGAAATCTTGCCGTAATCTGTCGCAGATGTCATTACAAACTCTCACCTTAGGACCCAAAAGACATATCTTCATTGCAAGTGGTGAAATTGCACACCCCGCTGATGAATTAAGTTACATGTG